>JAGFNQ010003951.1:0-317669 GCA_024364735.1 Boesenbergia rotunda | reverse complement strand
TCAGGAAGGCTCCTGATCGATCAGGAAGCAATCAGTAGGATTCGGAGAGTGTTCTGTGAGCCCCCTGATTGGTCTGTGGACCGATCGCCATGGGGTGCCAGATCGGTCCGGGGACTGATCCAGGCCAGCACAGAACGTTTAGACAAAATTTCGCCCAAGTCTCGGTGACCCTTCTGATCGGTCTGTGGACCGATCACCACAGGAGAGAGCCAGATCGGTCCGGTGACCGATCAACCATACTCCTGATCGGTCCAGTAACCGATCAGGGTTCCTAATACTCCCTGATACGATCTGAAACTTTCAGTTTCAGACTTCCGCACGATTTCTGAAAGGATTTGATGACAGATATCGATCTTGGAAGTGATCCCTTGACTATAATTGATCCCTAAACAAGGATCAAAGGTCCTTATGGTTGTAACAATTACTTTGCTCCACTCAATTGGAGTCAAACTCAATCAAAAATCATTCAAACAAGTTTGTATCAAATTCAAGTTTCCAATCAAGTTTCCTTGATTGGAATGTCCAAGTATGATCATGAAGCCAAATACACATGTGTTATGCATTGGTTTTCCCCATACTTGGTCACCAAAGTGATTTTTATCTCGTCAACTTAATTTCTCAAGGGATGCATTGGCATTTTGAGAAATTGAGTTGAACCTAACACCTCACCCCATTTCTAGCAAACAAAAATGTTTTGTTGAACCTTATAGTTTGTGTAAGATGTCCCCAAAGTTACCCAATTGTATCCCAACAATTAGAATTAATCATGAAGGGTTTTGAATGCATTTTGAAATCTATGAAGCGCGACACATTCCCAACTCTCTCCTTAAGAAGCTAAACTCATTTTCGGGTAGTGGTTTAGTGAAAATGTCAGCTAAATTCGATTTGGACTCTACATATGAGAGTACAACATCTCCTCTAGCAACATGATCTCTAATGAAGTGGTGACGCACTTCAATATGCTTAGTCCTAGAGTGATGGACTGGATTCTTGGTTAGGTTAATTGTGCTAATGTTGTCACACAACACTTGCACACTCTTGTAGTTTAATCCATAGTCCTCTAGAGTATGAATCATCCACAACAATTGCGATATGCTCTCTCCCATAGCAATATATTCTGCCTCGGTCGTGGAGAGAGCAACACAATGTTGCTTCCGACTTGACCAACTAACTAGAGATGATCCTAGGAATTGGCAACCCCCACTCGTGCTTTTCCAATCCAACTTACATCCAGCGTAGTCAGAATCGGTATAGCCAATTAGGTCAAAGATTCGGTACGGGGGTACCAAAGACCAACACCAATTGTGCCTTTGAGATATCTCAAAATTCATTTAACAGCAATTAGATGAGATTCCTTGGCACACACTTGATACCTGGCGCACATACCCACAGCAAAAAGTATATCAGGTCGACTAGCTATGAGGTATAGCAGACTACCTATCATGCTCCGATATTGAGTCAAATCAACGGGTTTACCACTCTCATCATTGTCTAATCTTATGTTTGTAGCCATGGGGGTGGTAACCTCTTTTGAATCACTCATGTTGAATTTTCGAAGCATCTCTTGAGTATATTTTGCTTGGTGCACATGGATCCCATCGCGAGTTTGTTTGATTTTAAGTCCAAGGAAGAAGGTCAACTCTCCCACTAGACTCATTTCAAATTCACTTTCCATGTGTCCAATGAACTCATTTAAATATCCCTTGTTATTCGAGCCACAAATTATGTCATCGACATATACTTGGGCTACAAAAATATTGTCACCATCTCTTCGTAGAAACAGTGTAGGGTCTATTTGACCTCTTACAAAGCCTTTCTCAATTAAAAATGTTGACAACCGCTCATACTAAGCTCGGGGTGCTTGTTTAAGGCCATAAAGTGCCTTTTTGAGTTTGAATACGTGGTTTGGGAATTCGGTACTCTCAAACCCCGGAGGTTGTTCAATATAGGCCTCTTCTCTAATTAAGCCATTTAGAAAGGCCGATTTGACATCCATTTAATATAGCTTGAAATCCCGATGTGCTGCAAATGCAAGCATCAGTCGGATGGACTCTAATTGCGCCACGGGAGCATAGGTCTCATCATAATCAAGGCCTTCAACTTGACTATAGCCCTTGGCTACTAAGCATGCCTTGTTTCTTATGATTTCTCCCTTATGGTTCAATTTATTCTTGAAGACCCATTTGGTTCCAATGATGGTGGTCTTCTTAGGTCTAGGGACTAAGTCCTAAACTTGACTCCTTTCGAATTGACCTAGTTCATCTTGCATCGCAATGATCCAATCGGGATCATTTAATGCTTCATCAATTTTTTTAGGTTCAATTTCAGAAATTAGAGCAGCTTCATTAGCCTCATTCCTAAAGAATGATCTAGTTCTAACCCCATGATGGATGTCTCCAACAATTTGGTCTTGGGGATGACTAGAGGCTAATCTAGTTTGCCTAGGTGTTGGTGGTGCTTCTTGAATGGGTTCACTAGACACAAGCTCAGCCTTAGGATCCGGCTGATCTATGGGTTGTCTAGGCTCACCGTCATCAGATTCATCACCATCAACAACATTTGGACTTTCATTCAAACTTAGTCTCCTATGTTCGAATTGAACTTCATCTTCTGGTTGTTCATTGGCCTTTGGAATTTCTTCAAAGACAACATCAGAAGACTCTTCAACCAATCTAGATTTCTTATTGTAGACCCGGTAGGCTTTGCTAACTAGGGAGTACTCGACTAGTATCCCTTCATCAGCCTTTGCCGTGAACTTTCCAAGATGATCCTTGGTGTTTAGGATGAACACCTTACAACCAAACACCCTAAGGTGTTTAACCGTAGGTGGTTTCCCAAACCAAAGTTCATGGGGAGTCTTACCTAAGAATCTATGGATGAGGACTCAATTTTGCACATAGCAAGCTGTGTTTACAGCTTCGGCCCACAAGTAACTTGGTAATGAGTACTCATTGAGCATGCTTCGTGCAGCCTCTTGTAAAACACGGTTCTTCCTCTCTACAACACCATTTTGTTGTGGTGTTCTAGGTGTGGAGAACTCATGTCTATACCCTCTATCTTGACAAAATTCCAAAAATCGTTGATTTTGAAATTCACCTCCATGATCACTTCTAATTGTCTTAATTGTTGATGATTTTTCATTTTTAACTCTTCTAAAAAAGAAATGAAAACATCTAAGGTTTGATCCTTATATTTAAGAAAATAAGTCCATGTATATCTTGTAAAGTTATCAATGATAACAAAGCAATATCTACTTCTATTCAATGATATGATAGTGCTACAATCAAATAGATCCATGTGAAGTAAATCTAAAGCGGTAGATGTACTTACAGCGCTTTTACCTTTATGTGCAGATTTTGTTTGCTTACCCATTTGACATGCATCACAAATCTTTTCTTTCTCATACTTGATGCTTGGCAAGCCACGAACTAATCCCTTGTTGGCCAACTTCCGGATATTTTTCATGTTAACATGTGCTAGCCTCCAGTGCCAAAGGGTGGACTCCTCTTCTTTTGACAGGAGACACTTAGCAGAAACATTAATAGTACTTTTAAAAGAAACTTGATAAATATTATCTATTCTTCTTCCTACAAGTACCATGTCAAAAAAAAAAAGTACCATGTCAAAAGTGTCATGTTGTCTAACTAGAGATTGACTTGGTTGAAAATCAATTGTGTAACCCACATCACACAATTGGCTGACACATAGGAGATTAAATGTCATCCCCTTGACTAGAAGGACATTTGAAATTCTAAGACATTCAGATATTTGAATGTCCCCTATTCCTATAACCTTAAGACTACCATTGTTACCAAATGAAACATTACCTCTACTTTTTCTTTGAAGGGTAGTAAACAATGATCTATCCCCGGTCATGTGTTTGGAGCATCCACTATCAACGAACTAAGTTGATAGATGCTCCCCCTCAATCATAACCTACACAATTCAAAAAATGGAAGATTTAGGTACCCACACCTTGGGACCTAAAGCATCTACTAAACAAGACTTAGGCACCCATGCCTTAACAACTTTCTTTTGAGCCCTAGGTGTCTTAGATTGTCTCATATCAGTCCTAGATATCAAAGACACAAATGATGGTTCTTTGGGTCGGTAACCAATACCGGCCCTATTGTAGACCGCCCTTTGGGCATTCAAAATCATGTCTAGGGTCTTTGAGCTTGTTGAGAACTTCTCAAGAATATTCTTGAGTCTCTCAACTTCACTCTTCAATGATTTATTTTCATCCTCTAATAATTCAACATGTAAATCATTTACATCCTCAACCCTAGAGGATTTCAAATGTTCAATCTCAATTTTCAAAGATTTAATATCATCCTCTAACATTTCAACATGCAAGTCATCTATGTTCTCATCCCTAGATGACTTTAATTGTCCAACTTCTAATTGTAATGATTTAACCCTATTTTTTGATTTTTTTCAGCAAATTGGTTAAGCATGCAATTGCTCTATAACATTTTTCAAGTTCGGGAGAGGTTACATCTTCATCATCCGAAGATGATGAAGTCGCGTTTGAGGAGTCGGAGGATTCATCACTGCTTTCTTCTCCTCCAAGAGCCATGAGTGTCATATGCCGTGTACTCTTCTCCTCCTTTTCTTCATCGGGTGAACTTGAGGAGGATTCATCCCAAGTGGCCTTCAAGGCCTTCTTCTTTTTCTTGGATTTTTCTTCCTTCTTCTTGGATTTCTCCTCCTTCTTCTTTAGCTTTGGGCATTCACTCTTGAAATGCCCTTTCCTACCACACTCATAACAAGAAGCATTAGACTTATCAACTTTAGCTTCACTAGGGTTACCTTTACCCTTGAAGCGTCGACCCCTTCTCATCATCCTTCTCACAAAATTTGCCATCTCAGAGGAAGAAGACCCGCTGCCATCTTCCTCGAAATCATACTCGGATTCGGAAGAGGATGAAGATGAAGAGACTTCCTTCTCCTTCTTCTTCTCCTTCTTCTTCTTGTTGGATCGTTCCCCTGCAACTAAGGTAATCCCCTTCTCCTTGGGGCCTTTGTTAGCCATTTCATGTAATTCCATTTCACAAAATAGATCATCTAGTTTAACAATTAATAAATCCTTGGAAACTTTGTAGGCATCCACCATGGATGACCACAAAGCATTCCTCGGAAATGCTTTTAACACATACCTCACAAGGTCGTGGTTCTCGACCTTTTCATCAATAGAATGAAGACCATTGAGGACTTCCTTGAACCGGCTATGAAGTTCACTTACGGTTTCGTTTTCCTTCATGGAGAGGTTTTGGAGTTGATTGAGGAACAAGTCCCTCTTGGCAATTCTTGAATCTCGGGTGCCCTCGTAGAGTTCTATGAGCTTGTTCCACAAGTCTTTTGCACTTGTGAATGAACCAACCTTGATGAGTTGGTCTTTGTTCATGCCGCATTGTAGGGTGACCACCGCCTTCGCGTCGGCTTCACTCTTTCGGGTTTGTTCAGTCGACCAACGCCATGATTCGAGTTCTTTGCCTTCATCATCCTTTGGAGGGGTAAAGCCCTCCTTCACTGCGAACCAAGTGTTGATGTCCATCTTTAAGTAATACTCCATCTTCGATCTCCAATATTGGAAATCTGCGCCATCGAAGAAGGGATGTCGGGCGGTGCTAAAACCTTCTCTCAACGCCATGGATGATAGCTCTCGGTTGTTAATCCGCTTGTACAGAGCCCCAAGCTCTGATACCACTTGTTGGAACTCGGATGGCTAGAGAGGGGGGTGAATATAGCCAAACACTTGGACTTTCACACTTATCGATTTTCTGCACTTCAATCATTAGTAGCACAGCGGAAGCACAATAAAATAGAGTATTTGCATAAAACTAAACCTTAAACTATGAGCAAACACAAGAACGCTAATAAGAGGATTTACAAGGTTCGGGGATAACTTGCCCCTACTCCTTGGCGTGCCCTTAAGGTGGGCGATCCCTTAATCGTTGGCAGATCAAGCCCCGGAAAATCCGGATAGAAAGCAACCTCCTTCTCGGTGGAGTAACCTCTCCACAGCGTTTCAACAAGGATGAAGTTTTAAGCACAATGAAACACAAGAAAGATCTTACTTAGCACTTAGGACAGGCAAGAACACAAGCAGCGCTTCACTCGAGCTCCACCCAGCGACGATATCACGCAAGAACTTCCTTCTTCGTGTCTTCTCGCTGATGGACTCACCAAGCCTCTCGTTTCTTCCTCCCAATGCTCAAGTAGCAGATGGTTGCTTCAAAGATTACAGTTGCTTGCTCAAGATGATGGAACAACAAATCGCACAAGCAAAGTGTGGAGAAAACAATCACCCAACAAGAACTCAAGCCAGAAGTCACTGTGCAGAACTCTCTTCTGCTCTTCTCCGCTACGCTCCTTTTGTTTCTCCACTGAACGCCAGGTGACACCATCTCACTGCAGCCTCCAGCTGCTCACCTGCCAACGCCAGCTACCACTGAGCTCTCCCTGGACTCCCTGAGCTTCCCTCAGCCAAGCTCCAGTCTGCAGCTCCAGCCGTTGCAACCTGAGATGGCAAATGGACAAACCTGCTCCAAGGAAAGGCCTCCATTGACTCTCCTTGAGTGTTTGAATCCTTCCCTGTCACCTGCAGCTCAATCAGAGTATTAGCACAGCATATCAAGTAGAAAATCGAGTATCAGAGGTTAAGCGCAGAGAATCAGATACGTTCAGACGTGATCAGAGCGTCTGACAGTGCATTTTGAATTAAAGTGATCGGTCACCGGACCGATCCAGGGCTCGTGGGTCGGTCACCAGACCGATCCACCGCTTTGCTGGGACTCCTAGCTTTCACGGCGACACAGGCCTGATCGGTCACCAGACCGATCAGTGTGAAGCCTGATCGGTCACCAGACCGATCAGGATAGCCACTGTCCAATCAGGCTCAAGCCTGATCGGTCCACTTCTGAGTGAACAGTAATCGCGAATATCAGATCCTAAGTCGTGGATCGGTCACCAGACCGTTCAGGAACTGATCAGTGGGAGAACTCAACTCACTGAGTGCTCCCTGATTGGTCACCAGACCGATCAGGAGCAAAGCAGTGAGAAAGTTGCCTGCTCCCTGATCGGTCACCGGACCGATCAGGAGCCAAGCAACGAGGCAACTGCTTGCTCCCTGATCGGTCACCAGACCGATCAGGAGCCGCACAGTAGGTTCCAACCTCACTGTGTGCTCCCTGATCAGTCACCGAACTGATCAGTCATCGCTGGATCGGTCACCAGACTGATCCACGAAGGAGCAGCGTGCCAACTTCCCTGATCGGTCACCAGACCGATCCAGGGACTCAAACCTAGCCCTCCAAGCTATGATTTCATCCAACCTAGCCCTCCAAGCTAGGACCTGACCCTCCAAGCCAGGATTTTTCACCTAACCCTCCAGTTGGGACTTTTCACCTAACCCTCCAAGTTAGGACTTTTCACCTAGCCCTCCAAGCTAAGACTTTTCACCCAACCTTCTGAGTTAGGTCTTTTCACCCAACCTTCCGAGTTAGGACTTTTCCACACCTAGCCTTCCAAGCTAGGATTTTTCACACCTAACCCTCCAATTGGGACTTTTCACCTAACCCTCCAAGTTAGGACTTTTCACCTAGCCCTCCAAGCTAGGACTTTTCACCCAACCTTCCGAGTTAGGACTTTTCCACACCTAGCCCTCCAAGCTAGGATTTTTCACACCTAACCCTCCAGGTTAGGATTTTCCAACACCTAGTCCTCCGAGCTAGGATTTTCCATACCATGTCTAATCCTCGATCAGAACTTAATCATAATCATAATCATCAACCTAAACTAAAATCGATGTCAACACCAAAATAACAATCAGGGTCAGACTGCATCAACAGTTAGTTCCACAATAATATAAATATAATTAAAGTATACATGGATTACAGCCAGTGCTGTCTTGATCCTGACTTTTAGGTTTCAACTGAAACTCTAGGTCGGACCAACGCCTACTATTCCCTCCTCGGGGAACGCATCCTCACCTACTCCTCTCAGAAGAATGTACCTGCTGCCACCCGGAACCTCCGGCTGGACTTTTGCTCGGCCTCCAAGGACCCGGAACTCGATGACGTTCGACCTCAACCCATCTCGACTCCTGTCCGCAATCCCCGCTCGACAACGTCTTTTGCTCGGTCCCCCAAACCAAGACTTTGTGCTCGGCTTCACTCACCAAGTCTTCATTGCCCAATCCCTGACCAAGACTTCTTTGTCAACCCTGCAGGTCAAGACTTCTTGCCTAGCTTACCTAAGACTTTCCTGCAAGCTTCACAAGTCCATCAGTACAAACAAATCAGCTTAACTTGAACTCTTTGCCACTTATCAAAACAAGGTTTGATCTGGTACTTCCGGCACCAACAATCTCCCCCTTTTTGATTATGGCAACCCAGTTCAAAAGTTAAGCAAAAAACAAGTTTAAACAGGGAAAAGGATTTTATCCTAAGCTCTCCCCCTTGATAAAATATTTTCAAAAAAAACTAGACTTAGTCTTTTATCAAATATAAGTAGTTCAGAGACTAAGTGTATGTTTTTGAAAAACAAAAAAACCTTTAAGTTTTTTGAAATCCTTAAAATTAAATGCATTTAAAACACATTTTAAAACTAAGTGTAGACATAAGTTTTCAAAAATGCTAAGTTTTTTTAAAAGGTTCTAAGTATTTTGAATAAAGCACTTAGTTTTTGCACTGCGGAACTATTTTTAACACTTTGAAAAAAAAATATTTTAACACTCTGAAAAAAAACAATTTAAAAATTTTTCTAAGTATTTTGAGTAAAGCACTTAGTTTTTGAATGAAAGAATACTGCGGAACTATTTTTAACACTTTGAAAAAAAATATTTTTACACTTTGAAAAAATATTTTAAAATTTTTTGAAAATTTTCAACCACTTCAGAACTCTTTTCATCCTCTCCCCCTTTGCTATATATCAAAATCATAAAATATAAGGGTAAGACATGTATCAGAGCATACTCAATGACTAAGTATTAAAACAAATTATGTGTATCAGAGCGATTAAGTTTAAGTAAAATAGCAAAAAAAATGTTTGAGTTCAAGTCAAACCTAGGCACCTTCATTTTGAGTTCAAGCATGGAAAAAAACATTTTGGAAAAAAAAACCCTTTTAGGTACCTGTCTGACCTGTTAGCTACTTGCTGATTGTAATAAACAGTAGTTTTCACTTGGGTCAGTCAAGTCAAGTGTATTTCATAAATCAGCTAAGTTAGCTAGAATACTTGACCTGATTAATTTGAATTGTATTAATAGTGCCCCCAACTTGTTTCAAGACACTAAATTAAAGCATCTTAAGTCTAGGGCAACAGTCCTAAGTATCTCAACCCAGTCTAGATTATCAATCATGTTAGTCCTAATGTGCTTGTGAAATGTTGGCTGCTAAAGCTATAGAAGCATGCATACTAGGGTTAAGCCTAAGTTAAGTCCGTGTCGAAGAAAAACCCTAGTTTTGAAGAGGGTAGTTTTAAAGAAAAATTATGTTTCAAAAAATACATCGAGTTTTGAACTTAAAGTAATGTATTTGAAACCCTTTTAAAAACAGAATTAAACATAAAAATCTAACAAGATGAATAACCAAAAACACAAACAATAGAAAACCTACTCTACTAAGCACATTCCAAGTTGAATATAATCTAAATAAACTAAAATAAAGCATGATCTAGTATACACCATAGTTAGTCAAGATAGCAATAAAAATACATCCAGGTATACAAAGACAGTTAAACCATAGTTAGCACAAGTCAGACCAAGACAAACAGTCCGGTCAAAGAGTCAGGTGAATCAAACTACCAAAATCTAAGAGGAGGGGTCTGGGCGCCAGGACTGAAGCAGCTGCATAAGCCCAGCGTGTTGCTCTGCTGCTATCCGAGCCATCTCTGAATATCGGGTGTTCGACTCCTCTCGAAACGTCTAGATCTGGGTCCCGAGATGGTGAACCTCTATCTCGAGGAGAGTCAGTCTCTGATTTGTCGAGAGTGGAGAAGGCAATGGTGGATCCTGCTGAGGTCGATCCTCATCTAATGTGGCCTCGATCTCCGCAAGTGGGACGTCCTCATCCTCCTGATCATCGGCTGGTCCCACTCTCCTACCCCGCTTCCCTACCCCGCTTCTAGGCCAAGACCCCGTCATTACTAACCTCTAACCCAGCTAAGGTAAAGTTCCTAAATCCTATTGCTTTCGGTCATTCGGGTGACCTGACCCCTAAGGACATCGCATCCAAAGCGTACAAATATCGAAGTCAGAAGGTGGCAATATGGAGTGTGTACTCTCCTATGGGTAGAGATGTTGGATGTATAAGTGATGGCATGAAAGATAAGAAGTCCTATGTCTATATCCAGATGATGAATAAAAGCATACATCAATAAAGTGTGGAAGAGCCTCATCACAGTGATATCCCTAGTGGTGATAGGTAGAACACAACGAAAAAGAACTCGATAAAGAGCATAGTGCTGGGGCAGCAGCTGCATGGAGCTGAAAGTGGAGATGGTGGGGTCTTTCTCACCCTCAAAGAAGTAAGTAAAAAGGGTGTTTAGGGTAATGTGGGAGTAAGGATCAGCAAAAGGATCATCCCTAGGTGGATAGCATAAGAAAGTAAAATCAGATGGACGTAACTCAAAATGTTAGGTGAATAGTATAGGAGATATGATAAAATCAATCTGCTGGACACGAGTAGAGTAATGGGTATCATCTAATTTGACCAAGTTATTGTAAAATTTTGCACACAGGGTCACATCTATAAAATCAGTGCAGTAGGCAAGTTGGTCTAAGTGGTAGTGATGTATAACGTCCATGGTGATAGGGCAGTAGGTCTCAAAGAAATTCTTATGAAGATAGTGACAATCTAATGGTATATAGATGGTCTTCTCAAAGAGATCCTAAAGTGACAAGGAGGGGAATCTAGGGTCTGTTAGATCGTGACACGCAAGCTAGAGGGGGGGGTGAATAGCTTTTCTCGATTTCTACCTATGATGTTAGCGTGCGCAAGCGGAAACAATAACAATAAAAATAACCAAACGATAACACGTTACCGTTTACGTGCTTCGGAGATGACGCTCCTACTCCACGGCTGTCCGTAAGATGGACGATCCCTCAATTCTTCGGCGGATCACTCCCCAGATGCCCTCCAGCTAGCTCGTGTAGCTCATTGTGGGTGGAGAAACCTCGCCACAAACTCGGACACACTTCTGAGCACCAAAGACTACTAATGAGCTCTAACCAAGCTCATTTTGTCAAGAGCTCCCAGCCCACACCGAGTTCTCTTAAATAGAACTCAAGGCTGAAACACCCGCTACCAGTCGACTGCTCCTGGAGTAGTCGACTGGTCCCAGCCAAACAGCAAGCCAACGGCTAGCTGTAACGGCTAGTTTTTGACTTTACCAGTCGACTGGTCCTGGACCAGTCGACTGATAAATTTGTGAGTTTGAGTTTCCCTGCTAGTAGTCGACTGATCAATCCCCAGTCGACTGTCAAGCTTACAATTTCACTCTCTCTCACTCCGAAGACCCTCCTTCACGTATACCTTCAAGTACACTCCCTTGGCTTGCCCCTTAAAGTCCTCTTCCACCGGCTATCGTCCCTCGGATGCGCATGCAAGCCCTCGGCTTGCCTCCATGCCACCCTTCACGTGTGCCCTTTGAAGTCCACTTCCTCCGGCTTGCCCTTGGAGTCCTCTTCCCTCAGCTCTCGTCCCTCGGATACGTCCTCTATGTGTGACTCACCAAGTCCTGCAAACTCAATCACACATATCAAATAACAAGGGTAAACCTAACTTAAACCCTTTGCCCAAATCAAAACATATGTTCACTCCGGACCATAGATTGCCCCAACAATCTCCCCTTTTTGATGTTTGGCAATACGTTTAAGTTAGGGAAATCAAACAAAAATGCATAGATCATATTCCAAGGCATCCCCACACCTAACCTCCCCAAGTTAGGAATTTTACCAAGACGGGCTTTTTAAAACCTTCCCAAGGCTCCCCCCTATATTGGACTTACAAAGGCTTTTTAAGAATCTCTCCAAGGTTCCCCTTACGCCAACAACGGAGCAACAATGGTCCCCCTTTACCTAGGCTCCCCCTAGACCTAGGATTTCCCGCAAAGGCATGTTTGGTTTCCCACTTAAACACAACACTTCTCCCCCTTTGCCATATGATAGGGTTGAATGAGCTTTAGTCGGAACGAGGGATGAAGAAGCTGTGGGACACAATACATCGGGTTGAGATAACCCTCCTTCCCGGGCCCCAGGACCCACTGCAGGCAACTCGCCCGAGAAGGCCAACTAGAAGATCCCTCTTGGGAACACCCTGGGAGGGTAGGCCCCGAGCTCACCTCGGGAGGCGGAGTCCCCGCAATAATCAACCTCAGGTACTGACCCCCCCCCCCCTCTCAGTACGGATAAGCATCCCCGTAAGAAAGGGTCTCCACGACCCTCAAATGTCACTACAGGTGGGCGCGTGATAACGACGCAAACCGTTTCAAAGTATATCCCGCTACCGCCGAAATAGGGGGGTGTGGCTTACGTAATCGGAGACGTGGCACCGATCGAGAGGCACGTCCAGTCTGTCGACATCAGTATAAAAGGTAGTTCAACCCCTCCGGTAAGGGGGTTACGCTCTCTCAACTCTCGACATCTTCTTTACTTTTAGCACCCTTTTCTTCTCGACAGACACTGACTTGAGCGTCGGAGTGGACTCCGCTGGACCCCTACCGGCGTGTCCCCTAACGCTTGTGTTAACTTCGCAGAACCCTAAGTTCCTCCTTAACGCAGCAGCTTCCACGTGGGCGGAACCTTGGTGACTGGCTATCGTCGTCGACTCCTTCCAGAACAAATTTGGCGTCGTCTGTGGGAAACTTAGTAAAATACCTGAAGGAGCACCGATGGCAGGATCGGAGGGACAACCCCTTACCCTTACCAGAGAGGAACTTGACCACCTAGTGGCTAACGCCATCAAGGAAGCGCTAGAGCAGCACCAAGTCGAACAGGCTGCCCCGCAACTAGGGGGTCCAGCGGGGGAGGAGATCCCTAGAGTCTCCATCTTGCATTCTCGAAGATCCGTCACCCCGGTGGGGCGACAAGACTGTGCAGTCCAGGGCCCTAAGAGAGAATCCCCTGGAGACATTGAGAAGGCCCACTCGGTGGCTTCCAGCGCCCAGAGGCATGAAGAGGGACCAGGGAAAAGGGATGGACCCAAGATCTACTATAAGGTTCCCTCCACCCCTTTCTCGTCCGAGATTGTCGAAGACCCCGTGCCAAAGCAGTTCCGCGGACCCGGGATCCCTGAGTATGATGGGTAGACGGATCCGGAGGATCACATCTGTAAATTCGAGAATGCGGCACTCCTGCAAAGTATACTGACGGGGTGAAGTGTCGGGTCTTCTTGAACACCCTGTCCGGAGCAGCTCAGCGGTGGTTCCAGAGGCTGCCCCAAGGTTTCATCAACTCCTTCACGGAGTTCATGACAGCCTTCCTCCACCATTTTGCGAGCAGCCGTCACTACCAGAAGATGGTACTTAACCTGTTCGCCCTTAAGCAGAAGCCGAAGGAACCGCTCAAGGAGTACATCCAGAGGTTCAACCGGGTGGCGCAAGACGTGCCTAGTGCAACATCAGAGATACTAGTCAGTGCTTGTACCCAAGGGCTCGATGAAGGGAACTTCTTCCGGTCCTTGGTGAGGAAGCCCCCCGCCAGTTTCGATGATCTGCTGGGATGCTCCGTCAAGCATGTCAATGTGGAGGAAGTAAAGTACGCCCGTCGCAAGGATCCGGCCGGAGCCCCTCCTCCGGCGACCCCCCGATTAGACAGAAGGGAGCCCCCGATCCCGGCACAGGGAAAAGACCTTCCTCTTGGGAGGGACCAGTGGACTGGCAGGCGCCGACTGGTGGAGACAGTAGACACCGAGCAGCCGGAGTCATCACCAAAGTACTGCAATTATCATGGCAGCTCAACTCATTCCACGGAAGAGTGTCATGCCTTGAAGAAGAAGTTCAGTGAGGAGGTAGACGTCAAACCTCGAAGAAAATAGAATAAGTCGGGGTATCACAGAAGGTCGCCAAGGCGAATCTTTTCTCCGCTGCGACGGCCTATCGGGGAGAATGAGGTCCGTCCTCGATCCCGATTGGGATCGAGAGGAAGGAGTCGGGGGTCCGCACCCCAAAGATCTCTCTCCTTAGAGAGAGATCCCCAGAAATGCAAAGCTCCTATGCGTGGTCCGCCTTCGGGCCATATAGGGGTCATCTCCCGTGGACCTACTGGAGGGGACTCCAACAGGGTGAGGAAGTCTTACACCCGGCGGCTGGAAAACTACTCCATCGGGACAAGCTGAAGCGGGGAACCAGGCCCCACCATCTCTTTTGGTCCATCCGACCTCGAAGAAGTGGAAGCTCCCCACGAGGACGCCATAGTGATCGTGGCCCGCATCGCCAATTATGAGGTGAAGCACATCTTCATGGACACGGGGAGTTCCGTGAACATTCTGTACAAGGCGGCCTGGGAACAAATGCAGATAGACGAGGATGAACTGCTCCCTGTCTCGACCCCACTATTTGGTTTCACGGGGTATCGAGTACAGCCATCAGGGCAAATCACCTTGTCACTTTCGTTGGGCAGCGACAGACTCGAAAGAACCCGGAGGACTCCTTTCTTAATTGTGGATGCGCCCTCCCCCTACAATGCCATCCTGGGCCGCCCAGCGCTCAGTACTTTCCAGGCAATGGTCTCTGTTTATCACCAGAAGATCAAGTTCTCAGCGGGCGATCGGGTGGTGGAAGTCCGAGGGGATCAACTAGTGTCTCGGCGGTGCTACAGCGCGGAGGTCAGGACAGAATCTCGGAAGAACCCACGAGGCCTAGAAGATTAGCTGCAGAAGAAAGACAGAAACGCAGCAAGCTCCGACCTGGCTACAATCTCAGACCCATCGGGTCTTGGTAAGGTTCGCGTTTTACTTAGAATGTCTGTCTGTGTATCTCTGTGCTCTCGCAGAAAAATAAAGTAATAAAGAGAGATACTTTCCCCCTAAGATAGCAACGCACCACCGAGGAGTTGAAAACCCTAATACTCTGCGGTACAGCCGACGCCCGGGGTACTTAGACTTGGTCTGGGACATACACGCCCGACCAAGTATCCAAAACCCTAATACCCCGCGGTACAGCTGACGCCCGGGGTACTTAGGCTTGGTTTGGGGCATACGTGCCCGGCCAAGTATCCAAAACCCTAATACCCCGCGGTACAGACGACGCCAGGGGTACTTAAGCTTGGTCTGGGACATACACGCCCAACCAAGTATCCAAAACCCTAATACTCTGCGGTACAGCCGACGCCCGGGGTACTTAGGCTTGGTCTGGGACATACGCGCCCGACCAAGTATCCAAAACCCTAATACCCCGCGGTACAGCTGACGCCCGGGGTACTTAGGCTTGGTTTGGGACATACGTGCCCGGCCAAGTATCCAAAACCCTAATACCCCGTGGTACAGCCGACGCCAGGGGTACTTAAGCTTGGTCTGGGACATACGCGCCCAACCAAGTATCCAAAACCCTAATACTCTGCGGTACAGTCGACGCCCGGGGCACTTAGGCTTGGTCTGGGACATACGCGCCCGGCCAAGTATCCAAAACCCTAATACCCCGCGGTACAGCCGACGCCCGTGGTACTTAGGCTTGGTCTGGGACATACGCGCCCGGCCAAATATCCAAAACCCTAATACCTCGCGGTATAGCCGACGCCCAGGGTACTTAGGCTTGGTCTGGACATACACGCCCGGCCAAGTATCCAAAACCCTAATACCCCGCGGTACAGCCGATGCCCGGGGTACTTAGGTGTGGTCTGGGACATACGCGCCCGACCAAGTATCCAAAACCCTAATACTCTGCGGTACAGCCGATGCCCGAGGTACTTAGGCTTGGTCTGGGACATACGCGCCCGACCAAGTATCTAAAACCCTAATACCCCGCAATACAGCCAACGCCCGGGGTACTTAGGCTTGGTCTGGGACATACGCGCTCGACCAAGTATCCAAAACCCTAATACCCCGCGGTACAGCCGATGCCCAGGGTACTTAGGCTTGGTCTGGGATATACGCATCCGACCAAGTATCCAAAACCCTAATACTCTGTGGTACAGCCGACGCCCGGTGTACTTAGGCTTGGTCTGGGACATACGCGCCCGACCAAGTATCCAAAACTCTAATACTCTATGGTGCAGCCGACGCCCGGAGTACATAGGCGTGGTCTGGGACATACGCGCCCGACCAAGTATCCAAAACCCTAATACCCCGCGGTGCAGCCGACGCCCGGGGTACTTAGGCTTGGTCTGGGACATACGCGCCCGACCAAGTATCCAAGACCCTAACACCCTACGTTATAACTGACACCTGGGGTACTTAGGCCTGGTCTGGGTTGTTCTAAACTCCCCACTAAGGACGCAAACCAAGGTGCCTCGCAATCCCCCGAGCACCCAGGATGGGGGGGAGCTGCGGAAGCAATGACAAAATAGCACGCCCGACCAGAGGAACATAAGCAAAACATTGAAAAGAATAACCCAGTCATACACATACACAGGGTAACAAAAATATTATTTTATTCATGAAGAATACAGGGAAAACAACATCTTAGAAAACTGTCAAGATACAATTGAATGAGAGAAAGTGCTCTTTTACTTGAGTCGTTCGCCTCTAAAGCTCTATTCCTTCACGAACTGCCTTCAAGGTACACAGTGCACAGGAGCACGTCTATAGGGCCCGGAATCTCCTTCCAACTTCTGGGTACTCCGTCCGAGTGGTCGGGGACGGGGATGGATGCTTGAGGTAACACATGAGTTGCGCGACCCCATCTGGACACCCCCTCTCTTTTTCGTAAAGATGCAGCCGAATACAACATTGAAAAGGCAGAAAAAAGAGGAGGGGGAGTAGTGACTGCAATTTCTCCCCGGAGCATATAAAGATGCAACTCCAGGTCGCAGCAACCGCGATTCTCTTCCAGGTCGAGAAAAGACACAAGGAAGAATCACCCTAACAGAGGAGGGGCTACATCCCCTCCCCTCTTGGTGACAACGTACCCCATAGACACCTTCCTCTGGCAGAAGCTTAGAGGAAACGAGCAACCGATGGTGAGTGGGGGACACCGCCACAAGCCGACCAGGGGTTTGGTGATTAGCAGGATGAGTCATCTCCTCCATACCCCCTGGCGGACCACATAAGGTATTTTCTGTACTCATCAGATAACCCGAGAGTCCCACATCCTCCAGGATCTTCAAAGAGACCCTGGACATCATCTCCACCATGCTCCCCGGCAAAGGTTTTGACACAAAGGCTCTACAGAGAGACCCTAACCCTTGTGTTAACTTCGCAGAACCCTAAGTTCCTCCTTGACGCAGCAGCTTCCATGTGGGCGGAACCTCGATGACTGGCTATCGTCGTCGACTCCTTCCGGAACACCATACATCAAAAGACTCCAACAATTTCCCCCTTATTGGACTCTTTAACCCCTAATGATCATAAACTCAGTGTACTAGCCCCCCATACACTTGTTTTAAATCATTTGGACATTTTTCAATGGCTGAAAACCCAAATCAGCCTTTACCAGTCGACTGCCCCTTGGGCCAGTCGACTGGCATGCTGAAACACCAAATTTTAGCTTTCTGAACCCAATTTCAGAAATGCGCAAGAAATTCCACAAATATCTAAAAATTTCTAAATTTTGTGGAGAGGTTTGTGGTACCCATACCTACTTAGGAAAAATATATTCAAAAATGTATCTATCACCATTCTCAAGATTGACACAAAATCCAAAACTACCTAAATAGTTCAATAAAACATTGACCTAAAGTCCTAGTTTTCGTTTTCCCTTGATGTCTTTGCCCATACCAACCCACAATGCATCCCTAGCATTGATTTATATGGCATTTACACATCAAAAATCCATTTTCATGTAATATGACCCTAATGTCATATTTCCATGCATGAAACTCAAAACTATCGTGCCAAAATCCAAGAATTGATACTCAAATTTGTCTCCAATTCTTTTGGCACACTCCATGGTCCATCTAGACCTCTAGGAGAACACCTCCCGAGATCTATTCACCATATATCCCAAAGGCTTCTAGAACTCCCCCTTGAGCTCTTAGCCCTAGCCACCTCCCTAGGTGACTCAACAAACACTAGACCACACCGATGTACCCCCGGTGACTCTTAGCCTACAACCTTGACCTTCTTAACCTTAGACACCTTGTCCTTGGTCAAGTCCTTCCTTTTGCTTTTAAATGACACCCCCTTGTCATTTTTGGACTTCCCCTCCTTGTCATAATCATATGCTACCATAGCATATTTCTTTCCATTAGCATTGGAGATCTTAGATCGGTATCCCAATCCCGATCTATCATTGTTGGGTTTTAGACCACCCAACACCATACTTAAACCCTTAGTTCCAATAATGAATCTTTCTAGGGTTTTCTCTAACCTATCAAGCTTTTCCCTTGATTTTCCCTTTCTAGGTTCTCAAACCTAGTATCCATATGTCCTCCTTCGACATTCCTAGACCTACCCACCTTTCTAAGCATATGTCTCCCCTTCTTGGGATTTTTGCCTTGATCCTTAGGTCTAACGGTGTTAGATTTATCATGATGCACGACCTTTCTAGGGGTTTGATCTACCTTGTTAACCCTCTTCCTATCATTGTATTTAAATCCATGATTATTCTTAACGAGCATGTAAGAATTTGAAATTGAATTGAATTTTAAATACGGAATTACCTTCCTGTTTACCTTTGACGCTCCCCCTTGACTTGAGCTCCTCTTCTTTTCCAATTTCTCTCATTTCCTCAAATGTGTCATTTTCTTGATTTCACCTTTCTTTGGACACTTGGTGTGGTAGTGTCCACGCTCATCGCACGTGAAGCAAATTATGTGCTTCTTATCCTTCTTTGCTCCATCCCTACCACTCATGTTAGTTTGTAAACTATTTACATTGAGTTTAGGGTGTACTTCCATTTTCTTACCCAATGGACACTTGTCCTTGTAGTGTCCCTTTTTGTTGCATCCAAAACATATTATGTGGTCTTTTGCCTTTGCTTTGGTAGAGGTAGGAGCTTCTTCTTGCTCTGGTATTGATGAGGGTCTCTCCTCCCCCTCAATTCTTGAAGTTGAGACTTCTTCTTCTATTTCTTCCTCACTTGAAGATGTAGACGATTCAACTCTCTCCTTCTCTTCGGATGTTGAGCTTGACTCAACTTCCGATTGGTCATTTTCCTTGGACTCTTCTTCTTCTTGTCCTTGTGTCGAATTCTCATGTAGAGCTATCACTTTTCTCCATAGCTCATATGCATTCTTGTATTCCCCTATATTTGACACAATATATGAAGGCAATAAATTTAACACAATTTTTGTTACCTCTTTATCCGCCTCTGCTTCTTCCGTTTGACTCTTGGTCCAATACCGAGGTCGGAGGCGCTTCCCTTTCTTGTCCGTTGGAGCTTCGAATGGAACTTCTAATGCAGTCCAATGATCCCAATCCATTTGAAAATATGTCTCCAATCGCTTCCTCCAATAGTTTAAGTTGTCTCGGTCGCATGGAGGTGGAATCCGGGTATCCCATCCTAGTGGACCTTCCGAGCCCAACATCCTCTAGCACCTTTGCTCTCCCGACGGTTAGTCCGTAGATGAGCGACTTCGCTCTGATACTACTTGTTAGATTGTGACATGCAAGCTAGAGGGGGTGAATAGCTTTTCTCGATTTCTACCTACGATGTTAGTATGCGCAAGCGGAAACAATAACAATAAAAACAACCAAACGCTAACACGTTACCATTTACGTAGTTCGGAGATGACGCTCCTACTCCACGGCTGTCTATAAGGTGGGCGATCCCTCAATCCTTCGGCGGATCACTCCCCGGATGCCCTCTGACTAGCTCGTAACTCCTTGTGGGTGGAGAAACCTCACCACAAACTCGGACACACTTTTGAGCACCAAAGACTACTAATGAGCTCTAACCAAGCTCATTTCGTCAAGAGCTCCCAGCTCAAACCAAATTCTCTTAAATAAAAGGCTGAAACACCCGCTACCAGTCGACTGCTCCTTGAGCAGTCAACTAGTCCCAGCCAAACAACAAGCCAACAGCTAGCTGTAACGGCTAGCTGTAACGGCTAGTTTTCGACTTTACCAGTCGACTAGTCCTGGACCAATCGACTGATAAATTTGTGAGTTTGAGTTTCCCCGCTGGCAGTCAACTGATCAATCCTCAATCGACTGCTCAGCTTACAATTTCACTCTCCCTCACTCCGAAGAACCTCCTTCACGTATGCCTTCAAGTACACTCCCTTGGCTTGCCCCTTGAAGTCCTCTTCTACCAGCTATCGTCCCTCGGATGCGTACGCAAGCCCTCGGCTTGCCTCCATGCCACCCTTCACGTGTGCCCTTTCAAGTCCACTTCCTCCGGCTTGCCCTTGGAGTCCTCTTCCCTCGACTCTCGTCCCTCGGATACGTCCTCCATGTGTGACTCACCAAGTCCTGCAAACTCAATCACACATATCAAATAACAAGGGTAAACCTAACTTAAATCCTTTACCCAAATATCAAAATACATGGTCACTCCGAACCATAGATTGCCCCAACAGGGTCTGTACTGGGTAGGGTAGCAGGTCCAGTCTGGGCTATGCGACGTGTACTAATTTTGACAAGAACATAGTAATAGTAAGAATAAAACAATGGAAATTAAGAGTAGAATTTAGAATATACCATCTTTGAGGTATGTCAAAAGCAAGGAAGGAAGATCCTGGGTTGTTGGCTTCGTTTTGGCAGGGGTTCGAGAGAGAAAACAAGAGAAAGGGGAGGAGAGGAAGTGGATTAGGGCGCCTTGGTCGTTTTTGTTCGGCGTGCGTGAGAAAGTTTATATAGAGGGAACTTGGGCGCCTGAGTTGGGTTTAGGGCGCCTGAGTTGACTAGGGCACCCTGGTCAGTGATTCCGCCCCTGCTTTTAAAAAAAATAGGCGTACGTTTCTGGAAGGCGGGCGAAGTCACGCGCCAGAATCTTCGATTCACGATCAAGCGCCTGAGTAGGATTCAGGCGCCTGAGTTGGGTTTTAGAACATAGTGAAAGTTTTGTCAACGTTTAAGTAATTTTAACCGGTTGAGATAGAGAGATTTTAAAAAGTTGGGAAAAAAATTTCAAAAAGAATTTGAGTTTTTTAAAAAAAAATTAAGTTAAACAGAAATTTTGAAAAATAAATTTTTGGAAGAAACGTTAAACAATTTTTTTTTAAAGAAGAGTTAAGTGTTCTTTTTTATAAACATAATTAAGTGAAAAGGAAATTTTTAGAAACAGAATTAAGTGAAAATAAAATTTTTAGAAACAGAATTAAGTGAAAATAAAATTTTTAAAAACAAAATTAAGTGAAAAAGAAATTTTAAAAAACAGAATTAAGTGAATAGAAAATTTGGCAAACACAGACAAATCTTAATTCATTTTAGTTTGGGTTAACCAACTTAGTTACAAGTTGTTTTAGCTGCTTCAATTGGTTGGGTTTGATTTATTTTAACTCCTAAACATCTCACCTATTTCTAAGTGGCAAGGTAGGGATCCTTATTTATTTTGTGAGATGATTTCAATTTTATCTTGAAGTTATGTTGAATCTAATATATGATTGAAACTTGAGTTAGATTCAGATTTAAGAATTAGTAATTTAAAAATATATTTTAATATTTGGCTTCCAAGTCTTGGCGATGCACAGAGGTCTTCTTTGGCCTTAGCTTTATTGGATCAACAACCTTTTCATAGACAAAGCCGCATAAAGAAATAATATTTTTAAATTCCTCGTTCAAAAATCTTGGTCTAACTAGTCAGGATGTGGCGAGGTAGCTTCAGCTAGTTCCACCGAACTAAGAAGATCAAATAGAAGATATCTTCTCCTACTTGACTCCCCAGACGGCTTTCCTAACATACTATTAGCTCGCCCTACCCTAATACTAGGTTGTGTAAGTTTCACTCAGATCTGGTCCTTAACTAACCATTTCTAATCCTAAGCAAAGATAATAAAAAAAACAAATATCAGACAAGGTATTCAATAAAAGTTACCTAACCACATGAATAGTATTTTTATTTGCTCCCCCTGGATCATATCCTCGATATGGTCTATTTAAATAATGGATATGAACCTTAGGGACCCAATATCAATTTGGTCCGACTTGATTAGTCAAGCTTAATTTAGGGACCCATGCTTGAACTCGGGTGCTAGGGCGGTTTACTACTGAATAATAAGACCTAAATTGCGAATTGGTTTTAAATCCAATTCCGGATCCATATAGAACATACTTCTGTTTTCTAAAAATCAGATCATAATTCCTAGAACCCAGGGTAAACTGTTCCAAATTTGCTCTGAGTTATTTGACTTGAGCTTTCAGAGAAAAATTCTCTTCCTCAAATCTTTGGACTTGAGTTGAGGTTTCTTCCTGAACTTACTCAGTCAAAGGACTCGAACTGGTCTCTTCCTTAAGAAGTTTTACCTCCTCTCGGAGAGACTTGACCCGGTCATAAGACTTAGTCAGTTTGCGAGATAGATAAGAAATAAGTTCGTAAAGATCCGATTCAGAATAACCTAGCCCGTTACCTTGAATCGGCCAGTTTCCGACAGTGAGACGGTTCCGTGTTTTGTTTCTTCTTCCGATTCAGAGTCTAGTAAAATTTTAAGTTAGATCGACATCTACTATTCTCTTTTAGGGAACGCGTCCTCAATCATTCTTGCAAAGAAAGTTTTACCCGACTTAACAAATATCTAATCTTTTAGACCAATTTGGATTTCTTACTCAACATCATCCTCCAATCTCTACGACTTCCTTTGATGTCCGATCCTACATATCTAATAATGTACTAGTCGTTCCTCTAAACTGGTTTAAACTCTCCTTAAAAAGTTTTAAAAATGGTATTTCGAACTTTTAACTATCATTCTCTCCCATATATATATATATATATATAGAGAGAGAGAGAGAGTGAGAGAGAGTATTTTTAACTTTAAAGATGATTTTGAAATAAAATAATTTTAAAAGAGAGAATTTTGAGCACTAAGATTATTAGGTTTAAAATAACAATTTTAATAATGACTTTTTAAGGAAAAATCTTTAAATAGAAAAAATTAAAAAAAAAGAATTTTAAAAAATAACTTTTGGCAATGAATTAAAAAATATTTTTTCAGTCAAAGAAAATTTTAAACTTAAAAAAAATGACAATTTAAGATTTTAATACTTAAAAAAAATCAATCCTAAAGTCCAAGCATATAAAATTTAAAATGAAAAATATAAATCATCTATTAAAGAGTCTTTATCAAAATATTTAATTTTGTTACTAGTTGACCATAAGAAGATAATAATTTTCATTCAGTTACTCAAGTATACAAGTAAAGTAGCTGTAATATACTTATAAGATGTTGACTATCTAAAATGTATAAGTTTATGTTTTCTATGATAAAATCATCAAGTCCAATTAACAAGTTTTTATAAAACAATAATTTTGAAAAATAAGAGACAACTTAAATTTTTAAAAAAATTTAAAGAAACATAAGTTTTGAGTGGTAACCTAAATTTTAAAAAATTTAAAAAAAAACATAAGTGATGGGGTTGGAAAGCCCGTGCCCGGCTCTAGGGATGAAGAAGCCGGGGACTGGGTATAACCTCTCGTCCCGGGCCCCAGGCCCCCCTTTGGAGTTCGCCCTCGGGAAGGTCAGACTTCTCCGTGAGGTAGGGTCCCGAGAGTATTTCAGAAGATATCACATCCGAAGACTCCCGAGCCCGCCTCGGGAGGCGAAGTCCCCACAACTGCCGACCTCGGGAACCCCGAGTGTCGCAACTAAAGAAAAAGTGATAATGATGCAGACTATTTCAAAGGATATCCCTTTATCACCGAAAGCGGCGGGCGTGGCCTGAAGATCAAAAATGTGGCCACAATAAAGGAGGCACGATCAGTCTGCCGACGAGGGATATAAAAGGAAGTTCAACCCCTCTAGTAAGGGGGGGGGGGGGACGATCTCTCATCTTTACGCATTATCTCTCTTTCTCACCATCATTTGGACACCCTACTAACTTGAGCGTCGGAGTGGATTCCGCCGGACCCCTGCCGGCGTGTCCCCTAACGCTTGTGTTACTTTCGCAGGATTCCCGAGTTCTTCGACGACATAGTAATCTCCGCAGGGGCTGATCCTCAGTGACTGGCCATCGCCGACGACTCCTTCTGGAACAAATTTGGCGTCATCTGTGAGAAATCAACAAAGCACCTGAAAGAGCGCCGATGGCAGGACCGGAGGAACAACCCCTCACCCTCACGCGAGAAGAATTTGACCGCCGAGTAGCTAATGCCATCACAGAAGCCTTGGAACAGCACCAAATTGAACAGGCAGCCCTGCAACAAGCGGGTCCGGGGAGGGAGGAGATCCCCAGAACCTCCACCTCGTCCCCCAGAAGGTCCGTGACCCCGGTGGGGCGACATGATGGTGTACCCCATGGCCCCCAAAAGGAATCCCCTGTAGAGGGGGAAAGAGCCCACTCAGTA
This sequence comes from Boesenbergia rotunda, assembly GCA_024364735.1. NCBI lineage: Eukaryota > Viridiplantae > Streptophyta > Magnoliopsida > Zingiberales > Zingiberaceae > Boesenbergia > Boesenbergia rotunda. The sequence goes on along the minus strand of JAGFNQ010003951.1, from coordinate 293,129 downwards.
GCCTCTAGTGCTCAGAAGCTTGACGACGGACCGGGAAAGAGGGATGGACTCAAGATCTTTCAAAAGACTCCCTCCACCCCTTTCTCGTCAGAGATTGTGGAAGACCCCATGCCAAAGCAGCTTCGTGGGCCGGGAGTCCCTGAGCATGATGGGAAGACGGATCTCGAAGATCACGACTGCAAGTTTGAAAATGCGGCGCTTCTGCACCAATACACAGATGGAGTAAAGTGCCAGGTGTTTTTGAACACCTTGTCTGGCGCCGCGCAACGATGGTTCCAGAGGCTGCCCCAAGGTTCCATCAACTCATTCGCGGAGTTCAAGACAGCTTTTGTCCACCATTTTGTGAGTAGTCGGCGTTACCAGAAAACAGCACTCAACCTGTTCGCTCTTAAGCAAAAGCCTAAGGAACCGCTCAAGGAGTACATACAGAGATTCAATCGGGTAGCATAGGATGTACCTAGCGTAACATCGGAGATACTCGTCAACGCCTGCACTCAAGGGCTCACGGAAGGAGACTTCTTCAGATCCTTGGTGAAGAAGCCCCCCGCTAGTTTTGATGACTTGCTAGGACGCTCGGTCAAGCATGTTAACGTAGAGGAAGTACAATACGCCCGGCGCAAGGATCCAGCCGGAGCTCCTCTTCCCGCGGCTCCCCGGTCGGATAGGAAGGAGCCCCCAGCTCCAGTGAGGGGAAAAGACCTGCCGCCTGGAAGGGATCACTGGACTGGTAGGCGTAGGGTGGTGGAGATAGTTGACATTGAGCCGCTGGAGACATCGCCCAAGTACTGCAGTTACCATAGCAGTTCGACTCATTCCACAGAAGAGTGTCACGCCCTGAAAAAGAAGGTCTCTAAGGGAGTAGATGCCAAGCCGCGTAAAAAATGGAACAAGACGGGGTACCACCGAAGGTCGCCACGACGAAGTCTTTCCCCCCTGCGAAGGCCCACCAGGGAAAAAGAAATCCGACCGTGGTCCCGATCGCGATCCAGGGGCAGGAGCCGGGGACCCGCGCCCCGAAGATCCCCCTCCTTGGAGAAAGATCCTCAGAAGGGCAAAGCTCCTATGCGAGGCCCCCCTCAGGCCATGCAGGGGTCATCTCCGGAGGACCTACCGGGGGCGACTCTAACCGAGCCCGGAAATCGTACACCCGACAGTTGGAAAATTACTCCATCGGGACAAGTCGAAGCCCGGGGGCGGGCCCCACCATCTCGTTTGGACCATCCAACCTCGAAGAAGTGGAAGCTCCACATGAGGACGCCATAGTTATTGGGGCTTGCATCGCCAATTATGAGGTAAAACGCATCTTCGTAGACATGGGGAGTTCCGTGAATATCCTATATAGGGCGGCTTGGGAGCAGATGCAGATAGACGAGGAGGAACTGATCCCTATCTCGACCCCCTTGTTTGGCTTCACTGGATATCGTGTGCAGCCGTTAGGACAGATTACCTTGTCACTCTCGCTGGGCAGCGATAGACTCGAGCGAACCCGGAGGACTCCTTTCCTAATTGTGGACGCACCTTCCTCCTATAATGCCATCTTGGGTCGACCAGCGCTCAGTATCTTCCAGGCGGTGGTCTCTGTATACCACCAGAAGATCAAATTCCCGGTGGGCGATCGAGTGGTGGAAGTTCGAGGGGATCAGCTCGTTTCGCGAAGGTGCTATAGTGGCGAAGTCAGGGCCGAGTCTAGAAAGAACCCCCGCGGATTGGAGGAATAGCTCCGGAAGGGATCTTAGTTTGGTTATGGGCCCTGGTTTTTAATGTCCTGGTAAGATCTGGAATTTGCTTAGCACAATCGCTTATGTCTTGCTGTGAGTTTACAGCCGCATCAAGTAATAAAATGGAATGCTTCTTTTCAAAATAACCAACGCGCGTCCTAGCAAATCAAAACCCTAATGCCCCGCGGTCCAGCCGACGCCCGGGGTACTTAGGCTTGGTTCAGGACCTACGCGCCCGGCCAAGTACTTCAAAACCCTAATGCCCCGCGGTCCAGCCGACGCCCGGGGTACTTAGGCTTGGTTCGGGACCTACGCGCTCGGCCAAGTACTTCAAAACCTAATGCCCCGCGGTCTAGCCAACACCTGGGGTACTTAGGCTTGGTTCGGGACCTACGCGCCCGGCCAAGTACTTCAAAACCCTAATGCCCCGCGGTCCAGCCGACGCCCGGGGTACTTAGGCCTGGTTCGGGACCTACGCACCCGGCCAAGTACTTCAAAACCCTAATGCCCCGCGGTCCAGCCGACGCCCGGGGTACTTAGGCTTGGTTCGGGACCTACGCGCCCGGCCAACTACTTCAAAACCCTAATGCCCCGCGGTCTAGCCGACGCCCGGGGTACTTAGGCTTGGTTCGGGACCTACGCGCCCGGCCAAGTACTTCAAAACCCTAATGCCCCGCGGTCTAGCCGACGCTCGGGGTACTTAGGCTTGGTTCGGGACCTATGGGCCCGGCCAAGTACTTTAAAACCCTAATGCCCCGCGGTCCAGCCGACGCCCGGGGTACTTAGGCTTGGTGCGGGACCTACGCGCCCAGCCAAGTACTTCAAAACCCTAATGCCCCGAGGTCTAGCCGACGCCCGGGGTACTTAGGCTCGGTTCGGGACCTACGCGCTCGTTTGCGTACTCCAAAACCCTAATGCCTCGCGGTCTAGCCAACACCCGGGATACTTAGGCTGAGTTCGAGACTTACACGCTCGTCCAAGTACTCCACAGCACCAATATCCCACGGGTCAAATGGCGCCTGGCCAAGGGACTACACTCCCGGCCGAGTAACCAAAACCCAACGGGGAACTTAACCGATTTCGGAGTAAGAAGCAAAACACTTACCGAAGAACCCACAATGCATTGAAATATGAGGCAATCATACATACAGGACTAGCAAACAAAAGTAATTACTCATTTACATAATGAAATACAGGAAGATATACATCTTTGCAGCATGGGATGAAAGTGGATGCTTGAGGTGACGCATGAGTAGCTTGGATATTCCCGCTGACCAGCCTGGGACGGAAATCGACGACGGAAGTAACGCATGAGTAGCTCAAGTATTCCTTCTGGGTGATCCAGAATGAAGATTGATGCCTGAGGGAACACAGACGCAGTCTGACCCCATCAGGACACCCTTGCTCTTCGCCGTAAACAGGCAGAAAAAAGAGGAGGGGTATGGACTGCTGCAACTTCTCCCTGGAGCGTGTAAAGACGCAAAGAAGAATTGCATTAACAGGGTCAGGAGGGGGGAGCCGCCGTAATTTCTCTCCGGAGCACGAGAAGACGTAACTCTGGGCTGCCACCCGAGTACAAGTCGAGAAAAAAAATACCAAGTGGGTGGGGTGGCAAAATAGATGGAAATATTCTCAAACCCGTGGCGCCCCCCCCCCCCCCCACGGTAACGACATACCCCAGTGATACCTTCATCTTCGCGAGAAGCCGATGGTACGTGGAGTATACCGCCACCGGTCGACCAGGGGTTTGGGGATCAGCAGGATGAGTCATCTCCCCCATGCCCCCTGGAGGGCCACATAAGGTCCTTTCCGAACTCCACGGACAAGCAGGGAGTTCCACCTCCCCGAGAATCTTCAGCGAGACCCCGGACATCATCTCCATCATGCTCCCCAGCAAAGGGAAGGATACCAAGGCTTCTACCCCTGTCTAGTCCTTCAAACAAGCGCAGCACTAGGGTTCGCACCAGGGACATGGAAGATGCACGTAATGACACAAGGAGATAGCGAAAACCATAGGGATGGGAAAAGCTAGCTCCCCCACCCCCTATTTATAATGCGGGATTCTCCCAAAGCAATTAAAGTGCGGCAAGTGCCATAACTCCAAGCGTCTTTTCGACTGGCGCGCCCTTACTGCACCTAGGAACCCGCGACTCTTAATGGGTCCAATCAAGGAGATTGCGAATAATACAGAGGAGACGGTTCGGAAACCACCCCTGCACCTTAGCGAGCATGGGCCAACAACGAGACTTCGCCGACCTAAAATGTCGCGGGCAGGGATATGACTCCTAGTATCCACCTCGAAGGCAGTCGATTGGTGGAGCCCACACACAAAAACAAAGAGCACGTCATTCGCACACAAAGGAAAAAAGATAAACAGCATTTTGTCCGTAATCAGGCCACTCGAGGCCTCAAGCAGAGACCTGTCCACAAGTCAAAGGGTATTTACATTCTTGGGTCATCGCCGGGAGGTAAGAATTTTCCCTTCTTTAGCCCGCCGAGGGCCCCATGAAAGCCCTGCTGTAAACGCTTCATTACTTGTTTGGCTATAATGGCGTGAAACTCCTCCGAGCCCAGGAACTTCGCCTTGAAGCCCCTCTTTGCCTCCCGAGAAGCAGAAACCTCGGCAGCCTCAACGGACCGTCTCAGTCACCTTAGTTCAGCAGACATATCATCCTGCTCAATTAGGGCTTCCCTGAGCTGCTCAGACACCGCCCGTGCATCTGCCCTGGCCTGGACTAGGTCATCCTCCAGGGCAAAGGCACGGTCAGTAGCCAGCAGGAGCCGAGACTTCATTTGGCTCTGTAGCTCCTTCTCTCTCACCTGGAGCTGGTCTCTCTCCTGTGTCACCTGAAGGAGATCCTGGGTGACCGACATGGCCTTCTCGGAGGCCAGACATTCCCGGTGTCGGGAATTCTCGAGGGCCTGCTCGGTGTCATGCAAAAGCTTCCTCAGCTGTCCTACCTCCTCACGAAGAGCCCTGTTGTGGCTGGTCTACTTCACCCCGGACCAATGCTCAAGAGCCGCGGCTGCCTCCACCTTCAAGGCTCGCTGGAGTAAGGCCTCCGCTTGGGGCTCGGAACACAGGCCCCGGCCGATCACCAGGCAGTCCTCAGCTGCCTGACGTCGCACCAAAGGATTAGCAGCCACACCGAAAAGACAAGCAAATACTATAGTAATGTGTACCTGCAGAAGGGTCTTCCGAAGACTGGCTAGCGGCCCGGCCGAGGCCCGCACGACTACCTCGGCTGGAAATGATATGTCACGAATGTGGGTCTCAAATTTAGATATAATAAATAATGCTGGAAACCCTTTTTGCAATCAAAGAATAAAAGCGTAGTAAAGGGGTCACAGGTCGTATTTTTCCTAGGGACTAGTTGATGTTGTTCAATTCGAGCTTGTATTTATGTGTCGTTTGTGGATTTTGGGTTTCGAATGTAAATCTGGGTTTGGATTGCAATTGAGAATGAAAATGAAATGAAAAGAAGGAACTTAGCTAATAAGTTAAACAAGTGATGGTAATCAATAACTCAACCAATGGACAATTTATCCAACTGATGCAACCTTGTCAAATTTGGAATTCAAGATGTTAACTAATCAAATCTGATTTCGACTAGCACTAATGCAAAGATCTTCTTCAGAAATTACTACTCTAAACGAATTAAATGCAATTCAACCTTTAACCAAACTAGTACACAATCATTGCCAAGACTCTACTTGATACAAGGTGCAAGCAATGCAGGCTAACTTGCCGAAAAGAGAGAATATAGTTTAGAAACAAATTGAATGAGAAGGCAACTGATTTCAAGCACCAAAAATACACTAAGGATGTGGTTAACTTCAGGAATCACACTAAAAACCAGCTGAATGCAAACAAGCTGCTCAAATCCTTGCTGAATTTTTACTTGATACATCTTGAAAGGAATGAAAACTAATGTGCCAAGAGGACAACTAAATTCCAAGAACAAACCGAATAGAACTCTAGCTGATATAAATAAAGTTGCTGGGTTTTCAGTTGATACATAATTCAGCAGATATGAAATTGAATTTGCAGCAAATAGAACTGAACTGATACACAACCAGCTGTGCAGAAATGAAAGTGCAGGACATTTAATCCCGAATGCAGGAATTCAGCTGCAATCCCATGCAGAACAAGCAACAAACTGGATTTGAAAGTACAAATCTAACTCTAGAAGAGACTCAAAGGAGCTATGCCTCCCTTGTCACAAACTACAGCAACTACAACCAACAGTTGCAGAAATGAAACCAACTTTCAGAATTGAAAACTGAATCTGGCAGAATTGGAGATCACGGGCAGAAATGGAGCTAACTTTTGAGCTGATATTTGATGAAGAAAACAGAATTACAACTGATGTGGAGTAAGTAAATGTGAATCAAACAAATCAGAGGCAAACAACAAATGAATGTAGAACAAGATGACTCCAACACAGAGATAAAACGTGCAGAAAGGATGCGCAGGTGAAGAAAAGATCAAATGCAGAATTCAGAGATAACGTGTAAAAACTCAAAAACTGATTTGGACGCTAAAACCAAACATCAACTGAAATCTATTGCATCAAAGTTAAGGTTCACATGAAATTCCTTAGAACTATAATTCACTTGATGCAATCTCTGGAACTGAAAGCTGAAAAACTGCAAAACTGAAACTGCCTAATTGCAGAAATAGGAATTGATACGCAAGACAGCTAGGCTAAAAATTCAGAATTGAAGCTGAATGAGAAACAAACTCGAATCTAATGAATTAACACACTAAAGGTTGTCTTCAATTGCAAGGAATAAACTAAACACAACTGAATTCGAAAGAAGCTACAAAAATTCAGAAACTAAGCTGAAAATGGAGAAAATAGGGCTGATATGGGCTGCACAAACTGATACGCAAGTAGGAAATTGTAAAGCAATTGAAATTAAATGAAGTATTAACTAAATAAGCTAGCTAACTACTGAAAGAACAAATTTGAACCACTAATTAAGCAGAAACAATTCAAAACTGAACCTAATGTAGCTGATACAAAAATTCAGAAACAAACACTGCAGAATTCGAAAATTACAGCTAATTGCAATGGAATTCAACTAAGCAAAGCCTCAATCTCTCATCTCAGCTCTCGAATCCTTGCTGTCACTCAAGGATGAGCCTCCAATTGAGAAAGAAACGGTCCATACAAGAAAATTACAGCAGCTGAATAAATTCAGGAATGAAACTACAGCAGAAATTGAAATTATAGCTACAAATCAAAAATGCAATAAGAAATCTAAACCCCAATCACTCCATTAGCTCAAGATCTCCTTGTTCGTCACGCAAGGGCTGGCCTCAAACCCCTAAGCTCAGCAATTCACTGGAAAATAGCTCAGTCGGTCGAATCTGCTCAAACTACACGCAGCTGGAATTTTCCAGTCCAATCTCTTTTATCTCAATGGATGGATTGCGATGATGATTTGAGGAACATCTGAGCTCACCTGAGAACCCCTACAAGCAGCTCAAATTATCAGAAATGGCTTGTGGACGAGAAACAAGCGATTGGGTAGCAGAGATGCCGAAACCCTCAAACAGCCCTATTCCGCGCGAATTCGAGCTGAAATCTCCAACAAATCTATCCTCCAATTATCCAAATCTTGATTCAGATGAAGAATTGAGGTGGTCACGCCTTCAAAACTAAGAAACTTACAAAAGAAACGAAGGAAAATGATGAAGAAGCCGACTGTTGCGGCGAAGACGCGACGAAGGCTGAAGGCTGGGAAAATTTCCTTAAGTACATAAGAATGGACGACCCAGATTGATCGGAGGAGATCCAACGGCTGATCTTGCTCTGATTTGAGCCAAACTTTGATGATGATGATCTGGGGTCAAGATCTGCCTCATGGTAGCTCGGATCCTCCAGATGTGCAACAGATGGTCCAGATCAACCTAATCTTTGAATGGACGATCTAGAGCCCTCCGATCTTGATCCAACGGTTGATTGAGCTCTGATTGGTATGAAACCTTCAAATCTTGATTAGAGTGCTTGATCAACCCTAACCCTAGCTCGGATTGCTTCAGATGGTCCCGGATAGCTCAGATCTAGTCGCTTTTGAATCGGACGGCCCGAATTAATCCGAAACTTGATAACTCGATCCGGGTCCTCTTCCGACTCAAGTTTGACCCAGTATGCCCTAGGTCCATGAACCTTTCATGCCTACAAAAATAGATCAAAAATTTAATGGCCAAATAATCCAAATATGTATAAATTTACAATTAAGTCCAAAATAAGAGTAAGTTCTAAAACCTAGGGTAAATTCACAATAAAGCAAGTAAAACATGGGTCAAACATGGATTTTAGCAATTAAAATAATCAACAAAATGGTACTTATCAACTCCCCCACACTTAAGCTTGAGCGTCTCGCGAAACTACTAAATAAGTATCCCTTAGATTTTCTTAAGCATAATTAGAAGCAAATGAAAAGAAATTACCTATGGTCGTCAATTCTCATAAATCTAAGCTCTATGGATTAGTATCTTGTCCTTAAATTAACAACTTAGCCTTTTCATCCATCATTAGTCATTGAGATGAATTTAACTCACTAGCCTTTCAAGGAAAATTTTGGTGGCTCTCTCCTTAAGTTCTAAGTAGATGATGGAAGTGGAGCTCACTCAAACACACATGCTTCTTGCACTACCATAGGCTTGCTTATTGTCTACTCTCCACCATTGTTCATGATTAGGATCAATATCTACAAAAACAAGTATAAAAATGGAAAATGGTAAGAAATGAAGTAAAAGCCAAGAAAATGGAAAATGGATGGAGTGGGAGACTTGGTTGCTCAAGGATGTTTCCAATGCACTTTGCTTCTCTTTACAGTCCTCTAATGATATCAAAAAGTGTGGTGAAGTCAAACTTGAATAATTCCTTTGATTTGGATGAAGAAAACTCTTTTGATCTCAATGTGCCAATTCTTGTCTATTGCGTGCCAACTTGTTTTGTTCCCTCTTCTTTTCTGATTTTTTTTTTCTTTTATCCTCTAGCAAGGTCAGAATGTATTGGAGCAAGACTTAAATCCGGATGAGAGAAACTTCAATGATTTAATAGTGCCAAGTCTTCATTTGTGTGCCACTTTATCTCCTTCTCTTTTCTTTAAAATGGTCAAAACTTCAACCTTGCTTCCGAACTGTTTTTCTTCTTTCTCTACTTTAAATGTTCAGCTGTTTGTTCAGTCCTTATGTGCTCCAAATTCCTATCAGATATCAGCTTCAACTCAACATTGTCGTGAGCTTCCAATGAATAGCTACTGCTGTCCTCTTTAGTTTCCAGTTTTTTTTTCTTTTGTGCTGTCCCGATATGGAGAACTTCCAATGGATAGCTACCTCACTTAGCAACAAACACTACAAGGTGTGCCAGATGTAATATTCCAAGATTTCCAGATTATCCAGACATCTAAACATCTTCTTCCACTTAATGTGCTTGATAGTTTGCTTCCTCACTGTTTTATTCATTCCTGATCTGCACGGTTTCAATCCAATTCAGATTAGTTGCAAATCAGCTTCCTTTCCTAATCAGTGAGCTGCAATTCAGCTTTACAAACACAATTTCTGATCAGTCAGTTGGATTTCCATCCAAGTCACTGCACTGCTGATTACATTCGGCAGATAAATTCTGAGATTTATTTGGCATCAATTCTGCACTTGTTTCATTTCTGTCCAGCTCAGATTGTGTTCAGCTGCAACTTTTCAGCTTCTCCCAAAGTATTTCTGTTTTCTCCATAATCTCTGATAGCTGCCGAGTGATTTGGCTTAGGTTCTCATCTGCACCCTTTGCAATTAAACTCAATTTCAGCTCACATTCAATTGCTAATCCACACAAAATTTTCAAATCAAATCAGTTTTTAACAGATTTCTTCATTGATCTCTCTTTGTTCAGCTTCAATTCTGATATTGCACAGCTGCAATTCAGGCTTCCCTTAAAGTGTGGCTGATCTGAACTTCCATAACTCCACTTCCCAAGTCTTAATCCAAGCTAATTTCCTAACCCAAGTTGGCTTAGCAGAATTTTTGGCACAATTTCTGCCTTGCGTGCCATTTTTTTCTTCTCTACAGATTTTTCTTTTTTTTTCTTTTCTGTAGATTTTTCCTTCTCTAGTTGAATTTAATTTGGTACAAACAGGTTGGGTCTTCACATCATGGTCAAAATTATAACTGCTTCAATTGGTTTCCTCTTTGGCTTTTCTCAATTTCTTGCCACTCCACTTGGCACATGGATTTCTTTTCATTTTTTTTCTTTTAAGTCCACAGAAATCTTCCTTCAACCGAATTCAATGATGGTTGCAATGAGAGAAACACTTCTCCTCCAAGTCACAACTAAATTCCCACTTGTTCTTGGTACCAAGCTCCACTCAATTGGGCAAAAAAAATTTCGACATGAAGTGCATCCTTGATAAAAATTGATTCCAAATCACTAATCACTCCCCCACACTTAATTCTTTGTCCGTCTCGGGCAAAGTAGCATCAAGAAAACATCCCAAGCAAACAAATCCATAGAAAAATTGGGGTTAAGATTAGGAATAAGGAAAGACAAATAGAATAGACATGATTTTTGCCAAAATTGATATGTAAAGGTAAACAAAGTGATTAGCCTCTATAGATGTGATCCAATCATTGAAATATGGCTTAGAAAAAACCTAAGCAAGTTCTAGAGTACAATGACACGTGTGTATCACAAAAATAAGGCTAATTCTCACTAGGTAAAAAGAATTCATCTCAAATCCTCAATTAAGAATTTAAAACCAAGTAGTACTCAAGCATCCAAGATTTCATCCATTAGCTCAAACCCTAAGTTTTAACAACCAAATTTAATTTATTTTCCAAGAGATTCTAAAATGCTATGGAGATAACCTAGAGGGATACATTTATTCCTAGTCATGCAAGAAACACATGTCCAAGAAAACTAACATGGTATCTACAATGACTTCTAGTCATTCTACTCTACTCATGCATTTATTAGCAAGGACTCAATTTAAAGGAAAATTCTAGAAGGCATAGAAATGAAAGAAAATGCAAAAAGGAACAAACTCCCCTTTATTTCTGGTGGACGGAGTCTATCCAGAAGTAGCCTCCATCGTGGTAGTGGAGGAACATGGGTGGCTGAGAGAATTATGACTCCCCCACACTTGAACTTTACAAAAATTTACTCCAGTGGCCGAAGGCGATTTAGGTTCAAGATCCATGTAAGGAATGGAGTGCTATGAATTAGAGTAAAATCAACTCCTCCTTCTTGATGCCTTTTGAAAAATTTTCCAGGAGGCTGGAGTCTGTTCAGATGGAGCACCCACTCCGGAAGTCTTCTAGACCTGCAAAACAATGTAATACCCCTATACCCCTCTCAAACGTGCAGGGTAAGAAGGAAATAAAATAATGTCAGTCTCTGCATGAAATGTATCCAAAACTGCATCATATTCAATTAAATCAATTTGTGGTGCCTCAATAAATTTTTCACAATTATTTCCTACAAAATTTGCATCCAAAAACTCATCACAAACAAAGAAATCAATTTTTGGCACTTCAATAAAAATTTCGCAATTATTTTCTACCAAGGATGTATCAAGCAATGTATCACAGCCAATAAAATCAACTTTAGGTGCCTCAATGAATTTTTCACAATTATTTTCAGCACAAGATATATCAAAAGACTCATCACAACAATCAACATCAATTCTTGGCACTTCTAAAAATTTTTCACACTCAGCATTTACATCTGATGTATCACAACATGTTTCATATTCACCCAATTCAACACTAGGTACCTCTAAAGATTTTTCACAATCAAATTCTACCAGAGATGCATCCCTAAGTATATCACAAACAATAAAATCAATTTGAGGTACCTCTATGCAATTTTCAGAAAAATTAGGAGGAGTATTTACCTGATCATGCTAAAAAATACCTGGAGATTCTAAAAGAGTATATGTATCCGTGTTCTCCTCCTGGTCAAGTAATTGCTCCACTTCAGGTTCAAGTTCTGGTGGACACTCAACTAAAGTAGGTGATCCTTGGGTTCTTGCTTCCACCATGCAAGTCCCTACACTTTCTGGTTCATCCTTTGAATCTTCTAATGCACCAGTAAATTGTGGTGGTCCCTGGGGCTTAGTACAATCCCCTACACCTGTAGAATCATCTTCAATACATGTTTCCTCAACCATTCCTGCAACAACCAAATTAGAAAAATTAGGACCATCAATAGCAATATCCTTACAAAATAAAAGTTTAGAAGGGTCCTGTAAAGTTTCAGAGTCGAAGTCACGGTTGTTACAAGCTCTACTATCCATCTCCTCCCAGGCCTCTAAATCAGTAGGAATGGGTGATTCTTGGGGCTCAGTGCAATCCCCTACACTCTCAATCCTATCCTCTGGATTTTCTGATGTATCAATCAATGATGGTGATCCCTGGGGCTCAGTGTAATCCCCTACACCTGTAGATTCATCTGATTGTCCTGATCCTTGGGCTCTTATCTGATTAAATTGATCAACCAATTTTCCAAAGCGTCCTGCGAAGTCTTGTTATTGTTGTAGGACTTGTTGACACATCTCCATCATCCTTTGTTGTTGAGCCTCACTCCAATCAAGATTCTTAAAGCCTCCTTGGTTAGTGTGGAACTCTTGGTCTTGAAATGTAACATAAGGCTGCTGAAGACCAAGAGTAGGCTGTGCATTCTGAAATGAAGACTGTGGGGGCTGATCAAATGGTTGAATAGGCTGATTAAACTGCTGAAAACTTGGCTCATAACTTGGTGGAGATGGCTGAAAATTTTGATTCTGGAAACTCTGATCATAGGGCTGAAATTGTTGGTTGGAAGTTTGGATTGGTTGCTGAAAATTCTGATCCTGGAATTTAAAACTCTGAAATGGTTGGGACTGAAAATTCTGGTTTTGAAATTGAAAATTTTGATCATATGGCTGTGAATGTTGAAAAGGTTGTTGAAAATTCTGTATGGGTTGAAATTCTTGCTGCCATGGCTGAGGTTGAGGCTGAAATTGATTATTTCCCTGCTGAAAATGTACTATAGGCTGCTGGAAATTTTGGTTAAGATGCTGAAAATTTTGGAAAGGTTGAACTTGATGGAAGGGTGGTTGCTGAAAATTCTGATTATCTAAACACCCTTGCTGAATTCCTTGAAAAGGCAATTGATCTTGTTGATAAGGTTGCTGAAAGTTGGGCTGAAATTGCTGAAAGTTGGGCTGAAAATTTTGGAATTGTGGCTGCCCAATCTGAAAATTCTGACTTGGCTGAAAATCTTGCTGAAATTGTTGACATTGTGACTGAAAAAACTAATTTGGTTGCTGATTGAATGGTTGGTTCTACTGAAACTGTGGACACGACTGCTGGTAATTAGATGAGAACATTTTGAACTGGCAGTCCTGTAAAAAACAAACAAGAAAAATAGTAGCAACCGTATACAAAAGATAAAGCAAAAGAAAATATGATCAAATGATATGCCCAAAAGCACACAAGCAAAAATCAAACAAATCAACTAGTTGCTTCCCCGGCAACGGCGCCAAAAATTTGACGGACCCAAATGATATGTCACGAATGTGGGTCTCAAATTTAGATATAATAAATAATGCTGGAAACCCTTTTTGCAATCAAAGAATAAAAGCGTAGTAAAGGGGCCACAAGTCGTATTTTTCCTAGGGACTAGTTGATGTTGTTCGATTCGAGCTTGTATTTATGTGTCGTTTGTGGATTTTGGGTTTCGAATGTAAATCTGGGTTTGGATTGCAATTGAGAATGAAAATGAAATGAAAAGAAGGAACTTAGCTAATAAGCTAAACAAGTGATGGCAATCAATAACTCAACCAATGGACAATTTATCCAACTGATGCAACCTTGTCAAATTTGGAATTCAAGATGTTAACTAATCAAATCTGATTTCGACTAGCACTAATGCAAAGATCTTCTTCAGAAATTACTACTCTAAACGAATTAAATGCAATTCAACCTTTAACCAAACTAGTACACAATTATTGCCAAGACTCTACTTGATACAAGGTGCAAGCAATGCAGGCTAACTTGCCGAAAAGAGAGAATATAGTTTAGAAACAAATTGAATGAGAAGGCAACTGATTTCAAGCACCAAAAATACACTAAGGATGTGGTTAACTTCAGGAATCACACTAAAAACCAGCTGAATGCAAACAAGCTGCTCAAATCCTTGCTGAATTTTTACTTGATACATCTTGAAAGGAATGAAAACTAATGTGCCAAGAGGACAACTAAATTCCAAGAACAAACCGAATAGAACTCTAGCTGATATAAATAAAGTTGCTGGGTTTTCAGTTGATACGTAATTCAGCAGATATGAAATTGAATTTGCAGCAAATAGAACTGAACTGATACACAACCAGCTGTGCAGAAATGAAAGTGCAGGACATTTAATCCCGAATGCAGGAATTCAGCTGCAATCCCATGCAGAACAAGCAACAAACTGGATTTGAAAGTACAAATCTAACTCTAGAAGAGACTCAAAGGAGCTATGCCTCCCTTGTCACAAACTACAACAACTACAACCAAGAGTTGTAGAAATGAAACCAACTTTCAGAATTGAAAACTGAATCTGGCAGAATTGGAGATCACGGGCAGAAATGGAGCTGACTTTTGAGCTGATATTTGATGAAGAAAATAGAATTACAACTGATGTGGAGTAAGTAAATGTGAATCAAACAAATCAGAGGCAAACAACAAATGAATGCAGAACAAGATGACTCCAACACAGAGATAAAACGTGCAGAAAGGATGCGCAGGTGAAGAAAAGATCAAATGCAGAATTTCAGAGATAACGTGTAAAAACTCAAAAACTGATTTGGACGCTAAAACCAAACATCAACTGAAATCTATTGCATCAAAGTTAAGGTTCACATGAAATTCCTTAGAACTATAATTCACTTGATGCAATCTCTGGAACTGAAAGCTGAAAAACTGCAAAACTGCCTAATTGCAGAAATAGGAATTGATACGCAAGACAGCTAGGCTAAAAATTCAGAATTGAAGCTGAATGAGAAACAAACTCGAATCTAATGAATTAACACACTAAAGGTTGTCTTCAATTGCAAGGAATAAACTAAACACAACTGAATTCGAAAGAAGCTACAAAAATTCAGAAACTAAGCTGAAAATGGAGAAAATAGGGCTGATACGGGCTGCACAAACTGATACGCAAGTAGGAAATTGTAAAGCAATTGAAATTAAATGAAGTATTAACTAAATAAGCTAGCTAACTACTGAAAGAACAAATTCGAACCACTAATTAAGCAGAAACAATTCAAAACTGAACCTAATGTAGCTGATACAAAAATTTAGAAACAAACACTGCAGAATTCGAAAATTACAGCTAATTGCAATGGAATTCAACTAAGCAAAGCCTCAATCTCTCATCTCAGCTCTCGAATCCTTACTGTCACTCAAGGATGAGCCTCCAATTGAGAAAGAAACGGTCCATACAAGAAAATTACAGCAGCTGAATAAATTCAGGAATGAAACTACAGCAGAAATTGAAATTACAACTACAAATCAAAAATGCAATAAGAAATCTAAACTTCAATCACTCCATTAGCTCAAGATCTCCTTGTTCGTCACGCAAGGGCTGGCCTCGAACCCCTAAGCTCAGCAATTCACTGGAAAATAGCTCAGTCGGTCGAATCTGCTCAAACTACACACAGCTGGAATTTTCCAGTCCAATCTCTTCTATCTCAATGGATGGATTGCGATGATGATTTGGGGAACATCTGAGCTCACCTGAGAACCCCTACAAGCAGCTCAAATGATCGGAAATGGCTTGTGGACGAGAAACAAGCGATTGGGTAGCAGAGATGCCGAAACCCTCAAACAGCCCTGTTCCGCGAGAATTCGAGCTAAAATCTCCAACAAATCTATCCTCCAATGATCCAAATCTTGATTCAGATGAAGAATTGAGGTGGTCACGCCTTCAAAACTAAGAAACTTGCAAAAGAAACGAAGGAAAACGATAAAGAAGCCGACTGTTGCAGCGAAGACGCGACGAAGGCTGAAGGCTGGGAAAATTTCCTTAAGTACATAAGAATGGACGGCCCAGATTGATCGGAGGAGATCCAACGGCTGATCTTGCTCTGATTTGAGCCAAACTTTGATGATGATGATCTGGGGTCAGGATCTGCCTCGTGGTAGCTCGGATCCTCCAGATGTGCAACGGATGGTCCAGATCAACCTAATCTTTGAATGGATGATCTAGAGCCCTCCGAGCTTGATCCAACGGTTGATTGAGCTCTGATTGGTATGAAACCTTCAGATCTTGATCAGAGTGCTTGATCAACCCTAACCCTAGCTCGGATTGCTTCAGATGGTCCCGGATGGCTCAGATCTAGCCGTTTTTGAATCGGACGGCCCGGATTAATCCGAAACTTGATAACTCGATCCGGGTCCTCTTCCGACTCAAGTTTGACCCAGTATACCCTAGGTCCATGAACCTTCATGCCTACAAAAATAGATCAAAAATTTAGTGGTCAAATAATCCAAATATGTGTAAATTTGCAATTAAGTCCAAAATAAGAGTAAGTTCTAAAACCTAGGGTAAATTCACAATAAAGCAAGTAAAACATGGGTCAAACATGGATTTTAGCAATTAAAATAATCAACAAAATAGTACTTATCAGTACGTCACCCTGCTCTTCGATCGCCGGAGAGGGTGGATGAACAGAAGGATGTTGGACGACAGGAGCTCAGCAGTGGAGCTGGTAGAATTGGAGTCCCTCTCGTCAGGACACAAAATCCCCTCTGGCAAAGCTCGAGAGTCGAAGCCCCTCCTGATTGCACCATGGAGGGGGACCGCATGGAGGCCTCTAACGCTGCATCCAACATCTCTCTTAAACGATCTAGTTTCATACGAAATTGAATACGTGACGCCTCCTTACCTGTCGGGGTACTAGCGGAGGCAACGGAGAGGGAGGGGGCCACCTCGGGGATGGAAACAAGCGAGGCTGAAGTAGGTGAAGCTACCTCGGCAGGGAGAATTGTTTCCTCAGGCACTGAAGGCAGGGAAGAGGAACGGACGGGACAACGCTTCTTCCAAGAAGGGCCCAAGCCCTTGGGGAGCCACCGCTTCTGCTGGCCGAGGGGCTGGACGACTATCGGGGGGACAGAGGAAGCAGATTCTGTGCCCCCCTGTCAGGGCTGCTCATGTCTGAAGTAGGGTCACCCACGACGGGAGAACCTGCTCCCGAGGCAACCTGCGGGGCTGGCGGCGCTGACTCCGTGGCTGGGGGGATATAACAGTAACATCGACCCCTTCGGTGGAGGTAACCCCATGAGGCGAAATAAGGGGCCCCTCGACGGACTCGGCGGAGGCGGGAGGAATGTCAGGAACAATCAAAGGAGGATTCAGGACCTCCTTTTTGGCCTCCTCCCACCTGATGAACTTACTCATCGCTTTGGCATACATGACTTCCTCTGCAGAAGCCAAACATAAAAAGCATCAGTCAGAACCAATGTGCATGGAAGACGGAGACGAGCATACCTAGGGAGGAACTAATCTGAGTCACTTTAGAGCTAAGGCCCGCCCAGTACATAAGTTCTTCACTTTGAACTAGCCCCAGGCCGTTGAACTCTATGCCCGAGAGTACCTCTCTAGCACGAGGATACGTTGGGCTGCGAAAGAAGCTCTCCAAGGATGGAGGAATTGGCAAATCAGCTATCCAACACAAAGGACTGAAGGGCAATGACGATAGCCGAACGAAGAATAATTTCTCTTTCCATCCCTTATGTGAAGAAGGAAACCCTCCCAAGAACCTATAGCCCGGACGGGCCGCGAAACTAAAAACTCCTCTTGATCCTATCGGAGTGAAGAAGGAATGGAAAAGGGGTGGAGTCAGAGGAAGACGAAGCACCCCCGGTCACCGAACCAGAAATGGACATTGGCGCCTGTTTTTCCCCCTTTATATCCCGGCAGGCATCCGCTTAAGCGCAATAAGAACAAGACGCGTGGAAAGCTAGGAACCGCTTTGTCTAGACTACCGATAGTCGAGGGGTAGCGGGACCCACTCACGTCTAGAGGGACTTGGGGGGTAGCCGTTGTAATACGTGGCAATAAGGCACTCGCGCAGACACCCCACTACCCTCCAAATATAAGATCAAGCGTTTGTAATCTCGAAAAAAGAGGCATCATTACGAGCCTTCGGGGAGCGGAGAAGTTTCCTTGGGAAAAGGAGAAGACATACGGGGGCTCCTCATAACTCTAGATAGGATGGATATAGTCCAAAAAAGCTTCCCTGCTTAGGAAGGGAACGGGCGCAGCCGCGCATACCTAAGCGAAGGCAACTTCTTCATCTTGATACTAGTCCAATCAGTCAGCCACACTTCCTTCGATCAGACTTGAAGGGAGGGACTTGTGATGGGGTTGGAAAGCCCGTGCTCGGCTCTGGGGATGAAGAAGCCGGGGACTGGGTATAACCTCTCGTCCCGGGCCCCAGGCCCCCCTTTGGAGTTCGCCCTCGGGAAGGTCAGGCTTCTCCGTGAGGTAGGGCCCTGAGAGTATTTCAGAAGATATCACATCCGAAGACTCCCGAGCCCGCCTCGGGAGGCGGAGTCCCCACAACTGCCGACCTCGGGAACCCCGAGTGTCGCAACTAAAGAAAAAGTAATAATGATGCAGACTATTTCAAAGGATATCCCTTTATCACCGAAAGCGACGGGCGTGGCCTGAAGATCGAAAATGTGGCCACAATAAAGGAGGCACGATCAGTCTGCCGACGGGGGATATAAAAGGAAGTTCAACCCCTCTGGTAAGGGGGGGGACGATCTCTCATCTTTACGCATTATCTCTCTTTCTCACCATCATTTGGACACCCTACTAACTTGAGCGTCGGAGTGGACTCCGTCGGACCCCTGCCGGCGTGTTCCCTAATGCTTGTGTTACTTTCGCAGGATTCCCGAGTTCTTCGGCAACATAGTAATCTCCGCAGGGGCTGATCCTCAGTGATTGGCCATCGCCAACGACTCCTTCCGAAACAATAAGTTTTAAGAGACAACATAAATTTAAAAATAAAAAAACTTAAATAAGAATAACAATTTATAAAGATCCTATTTTCAGACATTCCTAGTAAGTACTATTTAGAAAAGTAAATTAGGTCCATATAAGTTATAAATTCAATATTGAAAAAGTGAACAATCACAATCAAACATAGTCAAACAAGTTAAGCGCAATTATAAGATAAGTCAAGCATAGTCAAAGGATTGTACAAAAGAAGTCAATCTATAAGTCTATTGAGGAGGTAGGGGCGGAGGAGGAGGAGGATGACTAGTGCTCCAAGATCTAAGTATATCCATAATCTCAAGGTATCATGTCTGCGGCTACTCAGCCTGTCTCTGGAACTCATTTACTATAATCTATATTGATCCCTGAATATTAATAATTAGCTTCTCAAGTCTGATGACTCTCTGCTCTAAAGTAGGTGGAGCTGGAGGTGGAG
Organism: Boesenbergia rotunda; assembly: GCA_024364735.1. NCBI lineage: Eukaryota > Viridiplantae > Streptophyta > Magnoliopsida > Zingiberales > Zingiberaceae > Boesenbergia > Boesenbergia rotunda. The sequence continues at coordinate 273,936 of JAGFNQ010003951.1, read as the reverse complement.
GAAGCTGAAGTAGGTCAGCAAGAAGATCAGGCATCTTCTCATCCTCTGTTGGTGGTGGGTCTAGCTTAGGCTAATTTTCTTTCCATGACATGACTACATCATCATCTATATGAATGCTAGCTAACGTCAGATTCCTAACACCTACTATACCAAATTCATTTAGGGGTGTGATATCACTTGCGGTGACATCAACACCTAATGATGCTATAAGTGAAGTCAAAATATGATAGTAGGGGGCATGTGTACTCTTCTGTTGGTACTGATGTCGATGCTGGATGAGTATATAATGGCATGAAACATATGGAGACTAATATCTATATCTAGTCTATGACACAATACATATAGTAAAAATGAATAGAATGGTCGCATCATTGCAACATCTCTAGTGGTTAGGGGCAAAATGCATAACACTAAGACCCTATATAAGACATAGTATGTCTGAGTCTAACGTATAGAATTGACTCACAGTAGGTACCTTCTGCCCCCCAAAAAATGCGAGCATATCGTATCTAGTGTAATATGTGAGTAGGGATCACCAAATGATAAATCCTTGAGAGAGTAATATAAGAATGCAGGTGTTAAATACCGAATTTTTAAAGGGTTGAAAAGGTAAATTATTTTTTTAAATAAAGGGCCTAGTTGTGAATAACTAATATAAGAGGGCTTATTTGCAAAATGCCAAAACATTTATAACAGCCCTAAATCCTTCTCCCCGATCAGTTTCCTCCCTCGCCCCTTCGGTTTCTCTTGCGCCGATTCCTCCCGAAATTGCCCAGTCGCCACAGCCACACACGCCGCGACCAGCGACGCCGCCGCCTCTTTTCTTCCTCTCATTCTTCTTCTTCCTCTTCTCCCTCTCACTTGCCCGACGCCGCTGAGCCCTAGTCGACCCGTCGCTTCTCCCCCCGACGCCGTCGCTTCTCCCCTGACGCAAGAAACGCCGAGCGCCCTCTCTTGGATCGCGATGTTGCCGTCGCGGGAGACCCTAGCCGACGTCGCCTCTCCTCCTCACCGCCGGTGTAGGATCTAGGTAAGGTCCTTAGTTGTAAAGTTTTGAGTGGCTTGGTGATGAAGATTGGCAGTAGGGTTTCTTTAATTATTTTGGGCTCTTTGTTGTGCTGTGTTCATATTTTCTGTTGTGAACGTATGATATATGAACACAAACAATTTGATATTTTTGTGTGTTGCTTTGGGTTAGCTGTTCTACCCTATTTCTGTTCTTAATGTGAGGGATTCATGGGTTGTAGGTTGTTGTGTGTGTGTTCTGGTTTGGAAGTGGAGATGAGTTGCTGGTGAGCCTCTTTGAGTATGACTATGATTTGGAAATTCATTTGTTGCTATGTCAAATCTATTGTGTGTGTTACTGTTGGGTTTAGAATTGATTTATATGCTAAATTTGAGTTTTGGGGATACCGAGGTGTTGAGTTGTGGAATGAAATAGGTTTCTATGTTTAGTGTTTGGTTTGTTCTGTAATGGGAACCGTGAGCTTGTTTTGGAGCTCGACTCTTGTGTTCACAGTCCTCTTTGTCGTGAACTCTAGGAATGATTATAATTCTTTGTATTGAAGGTAAGTGATTTAAGTTGTTGGTTTAGGGGTTTGAATCATGGTAGTTCCTTAGGTTAGTTGGAAAATTAAACTAATAACCTAATTGTAACAGTTAGGTTAAAAAGAAATTTATCATTATTTAAGAATATATTAAATGGATATTGAATTAGAATTAAATCCTAATTAAGTTTAGTAGTTAGTTTAACTATTTTATTTAATTGTATAAATAGCTAAACGATGCCATTGGTACAGGACCTTAATTCGGACTCGTTCGGTTGATCGTGGAAGGTCTTCGTTTACGAATTTCTACAATAAAAGGCGGGTACTTCTCCTTTGTACTCGAGTAGTTTTCTTTACCTTAAAAGCATGGCTATATTATGTCTGATAGGTTGCTTGACCTTGTTCTTTGTCGTTTGTTATTTAAACATCGCCGTTGAGACTTACTCTTCGTTGAACTTCGAGTATTCCAAATTCGTTTCTGTACAGTCCTCTGTTGGTTTCCTGTTCTGTAAAGTGTCGTTTGTACACGAGCACTTAGAAGTTCATAAAAACACAATTAGGTTTATTTGACATTAGAAAATACCCTACCTAGTAGTGTAGGTGCATAATCGTTGGTTTTCGGTTTCTGGTTGGTTGTATCGATGCATGTTTTACTTATTGGATTTTTATTGCATCGTGGTTTCTCCGGTTGTTCGTGCATCGTATATCATGCACCATACTTGCACGTTGCATACTAACGACTGTTAGGCTTACATTTAGTTAAGCCGTCGTTAGTCATATTGTTGCTCGATTCACTCAACCACTTGTTATCGTGGTAGTTATTAGAGTGCGAGCATCTGTCCTGTTATGCCAAACAGTGACACCCTCACCGTTGTTTTAGAGGGATGAGTCGTTGGTGGCTCACCCTCACCGTTGTTTGTTTTTGAGGGATATTGTAGCTGTGATAGCTCCCCCTAGATATAGGGGTCTGGAGTGTGGGCTCCCCAGCATCCTGTCCACTCAACCACGCCTTATGTGGTATTATTGTTGTTGTTGGAATGGTACAGTTGTCACAGCCCTACCCACTCGGTCACATAGATGGGATGTGTTGACGGCTTGACTGGCGTCAGGGGTGACACATGTCATTGCATCATGTGTATACATATTTCGTTTATACATTTTTCTGTGATTGTTGCATTTATATGAGTTATGGTTGTTGCACATGATTGACATGCATGTATATTCTGCTTTTATTGTTGTCGCGATGTTTTTACCTGTTTAGTTGATATTCTGTTTTATATCGGTTGTTATTCGGTTTATATCTTGTTGTTTTATATACGTTATGCATGTTTAGGAAATCTTATATTCTTTATGGACTGTACCCTGTTGTTTCTCTACTTATTGTACCTTATTTATGCCATGCTTATTTGTCTACTCATATACCCGCAGAGTCCGCCCGGACTCACCACCCCTGCTTTCCTTTCTGTTGTTTCAAATAGCAGGTAGACGCATTTCTTGGAGCCAGGAGATGATCCAATTACCAGCCCCCAGTCCCTCGGTTCCTCCGTGTCGGTCGTTTTGGTTTGATTTAGTATTTGATTTATTTCGCAGTAATTTTTATTTGTCAGGTATTAGTTTGATTTTGTCGTATTCACTGATATGTAGACTTTCTTTATGTTATTGATGGCTGAGTCATCCATTAATTTCGTTTCGATATAAACTACGTGAGAGTGCCTTTTATTTATATATTGTGATGTCAGCCGCTTGTGGTTGAGCTTTATTGGTGAGATGTCTTGTATAATTGCCTCATATTATCCGCCGTACAGGGGAGATGTTGCCCGATTTTCGAGCAAGCATGTACTTCTGGGGGCGTGACAGCAGGTGATGAATATATGTTCTCTAATGATGGTAGGGGACAGTATAAGATCCTACTTGCTACCCTAGTGTTGTAGGTGAGGTAATCAATTTTAACCAAGTTATTGTACAGTTCAACATACAAATTTGTGTTAACCGAGCTAAAACAATAAACTAGGTTACCCAGTCCATAATAATCGAACACTTTGATAGAGGGTATGCATGATCTCATGAAGAATATCTTATAAAGGTATCTAGAAGAAGGGGTATGTATGATATAGATGAAAACCTAGTCCTAAGTTTCTCAGTAGGAAATCTAAATAGATGATTAGAGCCTTCAAAAATGCCCTAAACATTATTTTTTAGATCCAAAATTAAGTGGTTATGGGTTTCACCTAAAAACAAATCTAAATCTCTGAAGAAGCTTCGATTCAAGCCAAACATGTCTCATTTTAATATCCAAGTTAAAAGTTATAATCTTTTAAAATTCGAAAAGTCTTATTGGGTAGATCCTACATCATTAATGAACTTAAATACAATTGATTCACTCTAAATTTGAATTTTATTATGCTCAATTTCTTTGTTTCTTACCTTTTTTCAACTATTAATGAATTTTGTCAATTAATTTTGATATATAATTGATCCTGTCGCCGAGCGTAGTGGAGCCGCAACCGGAAAGACGGTGTAGCGATGCGTGACGTGGATGCTGACGGGGCGTCCTCGCGCAGAATGGCAGCGTCGTGGGGGGAGTCCTCCGGCCGAATGGAAGTGGATGTCGCCTGGTGCAGGGCCAACCGACTGGAAGTGAACCTGCTGAGGAAGATGACCGTTAGAAACCCGCCGGGAAGAGTCCCGGCCAGGCACTCCGACGGTCAAGTCAGTACTCCGATGAACAAGAAAATAATGGAGCACTGGAAAAATGAGAGGCCTCGCGCGCGTATGTATGCGTACCTGATAATGAGGAGTGGAGTGGCTTATATAGCCGGGGAAAAGGACCAGGAATGGCCTGCGTCAGGATCTTCTGACAGGGTCAGAAGATATGGTATGGTGCTGTCGGTATGAGTATGGTCTGTGTCAGGATCTTCTGACAGGTTCAGAAGATATGGTATGGTTCTGTCGACTGTAACCATCCTTCTTTGTCGTATACTATTTGTCTCATGCGAGGACAAAGACAGGTTTCTGTAAGTCGGCGCCTGTCAGAGAGTGTCAGTTCGTACGAGAGATGACAGCCTGTTGTCGGCAGCTGGGCCGGTGTATTTTGTCTTTATCCCAGGATGGTTACGAGAGAGTGCCTGAGTGGACACCGGGACTGCCCGCCCGGATGGATATCAAACATGTGCTTAATGGACTGCCGGGCGGATGCACTCGGCTGAGCGAGGCGTGTAAGCCTTAATGCGGCCGGGCGGCAATACCCGACTAAACGATTAGGCGTGTAAGCCTTGATGTGGCCGGTCGGGTTTTACCGATGGGAGGACCGCTATATTTATTCTGACCGGCCACCTTGCGTCCGACTGGCTGGCATAGACCCTGGGTCCGGCTAGGGTGTCCAGCTGGCTACCTGCACAATGACGTGGACCCTGAAGTCGGCCATGCCGTTCGCCACGTTGGCTGTTCATACGGTGCCAGAGATAAGGCGGGATCAATAGCCTTCCCCTCAAGTCTAGTCGAAGGAGGCGATCAGTCCGACTGACTGGACTACAAGTGTGTATAACCATTCCGCGGCCGAGCGATTTTGCCCTTTTAATATCTGGCCGGCTTAACACGATGCTCAACAGCTGGTGCTGAGTATGTCTGCCTTGTCTGGGCGGAAAAAGATTGTTAGTCGAGAGGAGCGTGGGCCGCCACGCATTCTCGCCTAGCCCTTGACAGGATGAAGACGTCCGGGCGGATGAAGATTTTGACCGGAGGAACGTGGGCCGCCACGTCCTCGTAAATTGTTAATGCGTCCGCCCGGACGAATGTTGTTATTGTAGAGGGGCGTGGGCCGCCACGCACCCTTCTTTTTTAACGAGGCCGTCCGGCTGGACGAAGTATGATAGGGGAGTGTGGGCCGCCACGCATCCCCGACTAGCCCTTGACATGATGAAGACGTCCGGGCGGATGAAGATTTTGACCGGAGGAACATGGGCTGCCACGTCCTCATAAATTGTTAATGCGTCCGCCCGGACGAATGTTGTTAGTCAATGAAAGGTATGTTGAATACGTTTGGGCGGGAAAATGTTTGCCTTAAGTCGCAAGAAATGTGGAGTGTCACGCGTCTCAAGACGATTTTCTCGGGATAGTCCGAGTCAGTCAATTAATGGAGACGGGACATTCTAAGTCGAATGAGGTGATGTGATACGCCCGATGAGACCGGCGCCATAACGACATCACCTCAGCTTTAATGAATCGGGCCACGTGGCGCGCGCTGGTTGGCCGACCGGGATGCGATTTATCCCCATGATTGCGAGTTTTAATGGCCATTAACGCGCGTAATTCTTTCCGCCACGCGGCAGCTTCCGACTGGCCGACACGACGACGCGCCCTGCCGCCGCATCAGGCGACGTCAGCGGCTGCGGTGCGCCTTTTCGAGGCTGATCGTGGGACGACTCTTCGGCATGGATGAGGCGATCGCCGTACACGTGGATCGCCATCCGACGGTCGCCTTTCTTTCGGCCTAGCTATAAATAGGTCTCCATTTTCACCGAAACCCTCGTTTGCTCTTCACTGTTTTCTCCCTTAGCTCGGTGCTTCTCGCTCTCGCCGCCGTCTTCGCGTGTCGCCGCCGGTCTCGTGCTTCTCCGTCGGTTAATCTTTTCCGCCACCACCTACGGTCAGATTCTCCCTTTTCTTCCTTTTCTTTCTGTTCCATGGCTACCCCTACATGGTATGCCTCTGTCGAGTCTTCCCTTCACGACGAGACTGTCTCGGACCTCCGACTGGCATACGACATCCCCGGGAACTACCGCATTGCCGTTCCGACAAAGGATGACCGACCGCACCAGCCTCCGGCTGGCTTCTTTGTATTTTTCCGGGATCAACATATGTCTGGCCTGCGCTACCCTCTTCATCCCTTTATTGTAGACTTCTGTAACTTCTTCCATGTCCCTATCTTCCAGCTTTCTCCCAACGCTATTCGCATATTATGTAACATAATAGTCCTCTTTACCCTTTACCGAGTCCCCCTCCGACCGGAGGTTCTTTATTTCTTTTATTACCCGAAGAAGCAGGAGGTCGGGAATTTCTTTCTCCAAGCCCGGGCCAAATTATCCATCGTGGAGAATATTCCTTCTTCGAATAAGGGATGGAAAACCCATTTCTTCTTCATAGGCCCCCCGACCAGCCCTGGGTTCCCGATCGGATGGGTCGAAGACATGCCTCCTATAGCTCCCTTAAGAAACTTTAAATCCGACCCTTTGTTTGTAAGGGCTGCTTCTCTACTCGGTGGCCTCCACTTCGACGGCATGAAACTACTCAACGACGCCGTCTTGTACATATTTGGGCTAAGCCGAGTCCCTGCCGTCTTGCCCGGCACCTTCTGTAAGTCATTTTTTGCTTCATACTTCTTTTTCCCTAACTCAACATCTTCTGATCTTGCAGCCGAGATGATGTGGGAAGCGGCCCTCGATGAGGCCCTTGGTCTGGATGACGAAGAATTAAACGCCCGGGCGGCCGAACAACTGCGCCTGCGTCAGGCCGGTCCGCCCGATCAACATACGATTCCTGAGAGCGCGGAGCCCGCCCCTCAGGCTCCTTCTGCCCAACCAGCGACGACTGGTTCTAGGGAGCCGGTTGGCTCGTCGAAACCTTCTGCCCTCGCAAAATCCTCCGGCAAGCAGAAGGTTCAGCCTTCCATGGAGAAATCCCAGCCTTCCAAGCGGAAGGCTAGCGCTTCTATCCGTATTGAGGAGCCGACAGAGGTAGGCCGGTCCTCTCCTGACTCTCCCGACCCGGAGCCTTTGCAGAGGCGCCCGAGGACTTCCGGGTCGGGCTCTCAATCTCAACCCGCAGAGGCAACTGCCAGCCCGGCTAGAGCGAGCCGGTCAGCTGAGGCACCGGGTTCGTCTCGCTCAGGGGGGCAGCGCTCGCAGCCGTGTGGCTATGGCGTATACCTCCCTTCGGTCGACCCGGCGACCCCCGTTGAACCCCAGCAGCGGCTTACCCTTTACGGGGAATTGGCGGAATGCTGGGAGCAGGGTATGAAGGAGGGGACTTCCAGGTCCCCGATCCGACTGGCAGACCAATTTCTTCAGGACGCCACGCATGTAAGTCCGGTGCTTCAAAGCTTAATCACTATGCTTTTTGCTAACATTTTTATTATAGTTTTGGGCCTCCTGCTCGAGCGTCGCATATTCCTTGGTTATCAACGCCAGGGGACGCCGAGCGGCCGAGCGGCGGATTGAGGAAAGGGAGCTCTGCCAGGAGCATGCGAACCTACCGGCCGGCGAGGAGGGCATCGCTATTCTCCGCTCGGAGATACTGGACCTGAAAGAGAAACTCCGTTCCGCCGAGGTGCGCCTGACGGAGGAAATCATCCGAGCGGAGTCAGCCGAGCGGGCGTATGCCCGATCTTCCTCTCTGCACGCGACCCTTGAGCAGGAGAGGAAGAAGGCTTTGGCCACGCAGCGTCGTGCCCGATCGGACCTCGACAAGAAGACTGCCGAGGTCCAAGCCTTGAAGGCGGAGCTAGACACGCTGGTGAAGGCTTCTGAGGAGCTCCGAATGACCCTGAACGATAAAGAGCAGGAGCTGGCGACTCGGGAGTCGGACATATATGCCAAGGAGAAGGCTTTAGACGCCCGAGAAGACGAGCTCCGCTTATCTGAAGGACTGTTGGCCTCTCAATCCGTTGCCCTGGAGGAGAAGGACAAGGAGCTTGCTAACCTTCGGGCGGAAATTGACAGCCTGAAGCTGCATCAGGCAGGCGAGCCCGCCCGGATGGACGCACATCGCTTGGCTTACATCAATTCTACGGAGTTCGGCAAGCAGTTGGGCAAGCGGACATCTGGCATGTTCAAGATGGGCTTAGAAAGCGCTATTATGCAGCTCCAAGAGAGCGGCCATCTGCCTGCCGACCTCCCTGCCAATGCCGTCCAAGTGAGCCGGGTTAAGGAGCTGCTCCCTAAAGACTTCTTCAAGCAGCCTTTTACCTAACTTTAGCCGCCTGTCGGGGCTCTTTTTTGTACTGCTGCTGAGTAACCATCAATGAAAATGTTTTTTCTTTAACGTGTTAGTTTAGACATTGATTAAATAGATGTGCCCGACCAGAGAGCCGAACTACGCAAGGGATAATGGTTGTCAGGTGGCCGACTGGTTGATCTGTCTGTGAGGTGGGAGTCACAACACGCCCTGTTAGAGCGCTAAAACAATTCTAAGGGATGTGGGACGCCACACGCCCAGTCGGGGAACCGAATTACTTTAGAGAAATGGCTGGTAAAACAGCCGACTGATTGGTGTCCTTCCTGCGGGATGTGGATCGTCACACGCCTGACCGAATCCCGATACAGGCTTCCGAGTGGGCTGACGCGAAGAGTCAGTCGCCGACTCAGGCTTCCAAAGGGGACCAGCCTTCTGCGTGGGTCGCCACGCTTCCGGTCGGGAGCCGCCTTTAGGCTTCCGGATGGGCCAATCTTTCACGTGGGACGCCACGCTTCCGACCGGGAACCAGTCCAGGCTTCCGAGTGGGCTGACGCGAAGAGTCAGTCGCCGACTCAGGCTTCCAAAGGGGACCAACCTTCGCGTGGGTCGCCACGCTTCCGGTCGGGAGCCGCCTTTAGGCTTCCGGATGGGCCAATCTTTCACGTGGGACGCCACGCTTCCGACCGGGAACCAGTCCAGGCTTCCGAGTGGGCTGACGCGAAGAGTCAGTCGCCGACTCAGGCTTCCAAAGGGGACCAACCTTCGCGTGGGTCGCCACGCTTCCGGTCGGGAGCCGCCTTTAGGCTTCCGGATGGGCCAATCTTTCACGTGGGACGCCACGCTTCCGACCGGGAACCAGTCCAGGCTTCCGAGTGGGCTGACGCGAAGAGTCAGTCGCCGACTCAGGCTTCCAAAGGGGACCAACCTTCGCGTGGGTCGCCACGCTTCCGGTCGGGAGCCGCCTTTAGGCTTCCGGATGGGCCAATCTTTCACGTGGGACGCCACGCTTCCGACCGGGAACCAGTCCAGGCTTCCGAGTGGGCTGACGCGAAGAGTCAGTCGCCGACTCAGGCTTCCAAAGGGGACCAACCTTCGCGTGGGTCGCCACGCTTCCGGTCGGGAGCCGCCTTTAGGCTTCCGGATGGGCCAATCTTTCACGTGGGACGCCACGCTTCCGACCGGGAACCAGTCCAGGCTTCCGAGTGGGCTGACGCGAAGAGTCAGTCGCCGACTCAGGCTTCCAAAGGGGACCAACCTTCGCGTGGGTCGCCACGCTTCCGGTCGGGAGCCGCCTTTAGGCTTCCGGATGGGCCAATCTTTCACGTGGGACGCCACGCTTCCGACCGGGAACCAGTCCAGGCTTCCGAGTGGGCTGACGCGAAGAGTCAGTCGCCGACTCAGGCTTCCAAAGGGGACCAACCTTCGCGTGGGTCGCCACGCTTCCGGTCGGGAGCCGCCTTTAGGCTTCGGATGGGCCAATCTTTCACGTGGGACGCCACGCTTCCGACCGGGAACCAGTCCAGGCTTCCGAGTGGGCTGACGCGAAGGTCAGTCGCCGACTCAGGCTTCTGGAGGGTATGACGCGTCAGCCAGCGTCCCGTCCAGGTATGACTTTGCCTTGTATGGCTGACCGGCATTTTCGGTCGGGAGAGCCTTTTGTTAGTGTTAGAATGCTGCGTTTTACAAGATTGGATCACTCTAGGGCTCTCTGTACATTTTCAAGTGTATGGCACTCCACGGTCGGTTCAGCCTCTTTCCATGTTCATCCTCCAAGTAGTAGGCGCCTGTATGCAATTTCTGTACTATCTTGAAGGGTCCGCCCCACTGTGGTTGTAATTTGTTAACATCACCGACCGGCTTTATTCGTTTCCAGACAAGGTCCCCGGCGTGAAATGAGCGCGGCAACACCTTCTGATCGTACCTTTGTTTCATTCGCTGACGGTACGTGAACATCCGGGCGGCTGCTTTTTCCCGGACTTCCTCTATGAGGTCAAGCTCTAAGCGCCTTCTTTCCTCATTCCCTTCATCATAGCTTAACCGCCTGTCGGATGCACAGCCGACCTCGACCGGCACCACCGCCTCACTGCCATAGACTAGGTGAAAAGGCGTCTGCCCGGTCGCCTCTCGGGGTGTGGTTCTGCTCGCCCAAAGGACCCCGGGCAGCTGCTCTACCCAGTTGGTTCCTGCATGATCCAGCTTGGTTTTGAGCCCTCTCAAGATTTCTCGGTTGGCGACTTCTGCCTGGCCGTTGCTCTGTGGATATGCCACAGACGTGAAAGCCTGATGGATGCCGTATGCCGCGCACCATTCTTTGATTTTCTTCCCTTGAAACTGCCGACCGTTGTCAGAAACCAACTTGTGGGGGATCCCGTATCGGCATAGAATGTTTTGCGATAAGAACTTAATCACTGCCTGCTCGTTGATTCTAGCCAGTGCCTCTGCTTCCACCCATTTGGAGAAGTAATCCACCGCGACCAACAAGAACTTCTTCTGGGCGGGGGCGATCGGAAACGGACCACAATATCCATGCCCCATTGGTCGAACGGGCAAGAGACAGCAGATGTCTTCATTAATTCGGTTGGCCGGTGGGGCAGGCATTGGTGTTTCTGACATGAGATGCATGTTGCGGCCAACCGGTCGGCATCCTTCTGTAGAGTTGGCCAATAATACCCGGCCAAAAGAGCTTTCCGGGCGGTGGCTCTACCTCCTGAATGATTACTGCAGACCCCCATATGGACCTCTCGGAGCACATAATCTGCATCTTCATTGCTAAGGCATTTGAGCAATGGCCGGGCGTGAGCCCGTTTATAGAGGAGATCTCCGACCATAGTGTATTGCGCGGCTCTCTTTCTGAACAGCCGAGCCTCCTCCCGGTCGGACGGCACTTCTCCCCTGGTCAAGAATGCAATCAAGGGAGTTCTCCAATCGGTCTCCAATTCAGCTTCCGCCTGCTGCTCGATTTGCATGACGAATAAGGCATGGCAGGCCGGCCGGGGGACCACCCAAGATCCGACTGCACTAGCTAATTTAGCTAGCTCATCTGCCTTCAAGTTGCTTTCTCGAGGGATCTTCTGTAAGAGTACCTCCCGGAAACCCGCCTTCAGCTGCTCATAGGCATCGATGTACTCTTGCAGCCGGTCGCTGTTGACTTCGAAGTTACCGGCCAGTTGTTGTATAGCAAGCTGCGAATCTGAATATAGCCACACCCGGGTGGCGCCGACATGCCGGGCGGCTTGTAGACCGGCTAAAAGTGCTTCATATTCAGCTTCATTATTCGTCGCCTTGTGTTCTAATCGCACGGACAGGTGTAGCCGCTCTTCTTCGGGAGAAACCATGAGAACGCCGATTCCGCTTCCTTGCCGAGAGGATGCCCCATCAACGTACACTTTCCATACGCCTTCGGCTTCATCTGGATGCCATTCTGTGAGAAAATCGGCTAAGGCCTGAGCCTTGATAGCCGGCCGGGGTTGGTATTGTATGTCGTACTCACTCAGCTCAGTTGTCCACTTGACTAGCCGCCCTGAAGCATCCGGATTTGTAAGCACGCGACCCAAGTTACTGTTAGTCAATACAGTAATTGGGTGAGCTAAGAAATATGGTCTGAGTCGCCGGGCGGCTAAGAACAGTATGTAGCCCAATTTTTCGAGTGTCGTGTACCGACACTCGGCTCCTTTAAATAAATGAGCAAAGAAGTACACCGGCTTCTGCTCAGTTTTTTCTTGCCGGACCAACACCATGCTGCCCGAGTCGGAGGAAGCTGCCAAGTATACATATAAAATCTCATTTGGCTCCGGCCGGGCGAGTGTAGGCAACTCAGCCAGATAAGCCTTCAGCTCTTCAAATGCCTTGTCACATTCTTCGTCCCATTGAAATTTGGTGGCCCGGCGTAATGTCTTGAAGAATGGCAGACCCCGTTCGGCTGATCGGGAAATGAATCTGGATAGGGCGGTTATCCGCCCGGTCAGCCGCTGAGCTTCCTTGAGATTTCGTGGGGCCGGCATCTCTAGAATGGCCTTTATTTTGCCCGGATTTGCTTCGATGCCCCGCTCGGTGACGATATAACCGAGGAACTTCCCGCTCCGAGCTCCGAATAAACATTTGGCCGGATTAAGCTTTAGGCCAAACCGCCGCAGCGTTTGGCAAGTTTCTTCAATGTCGGGGATTAGTTCTTCCGCCCGGGCAGTCTTGATCAGAATATCGTCGACGTATACTTCGACGTTACGCCCCATTTGCGACCGGAACACCTTGTTCATCATTCTTTGGTAGGTGGCGCCCGCATTCTTGAGGCCAAACGGCATGACGGTGTAGCAGTAGGTGCCGTCAGCCGTGACGAAGCTTACTTTTCTTGGTCGGCCACCGCCAGCGGGACTTGATGGTACCCCTGGTACGCATCCAGCATTGATATGAACTCGCTGCCGGCCGTTGAGTCGACCAGTTGATCGATCCGTGGAAGTGGGTAGCAATCTTTCGGGCATGCACGATTGAGATCACGGAAGTCAATGCATACCCGCCACTTGTCATTTGGTTTGGACACCAGCACCACATTCGCCAGCCAGGCCGGGAACTGAACTTCCCGGATGTGTCCTGCTTCCAGCAGTCTTTCTACTTCTGCCCGGATGACTTGATTCTGCGCGGCGCTGCGATCTCTTTTCCGTTGCTTGACCGGCCGCGCGCCCGGGTAAACATGGAGCTGGTGTTCTGCGACTTCCGGTCGGACCCCCTTCAAGTCTTTTGGCGACCAGGCAAATACGTCTTGATTTCGAGCGAGGGCGTCGATTAGAGACTGCTTCAGATCCTCCGGAAGTCCTGCAGCAATTTGTATCTTGGTATCTTCCCTACCGGGCAAAAGTTGTACCTCCTCTTTGTCCTCCCGCAATTCTGTCCAAGGGGAGGCTTGCACCATGTTGCAGCCGCTACCTGTCCGCCTTGCCTTTTGACCTCCCGAGCGGACATCATCAGCATAGCATCGCCGGGCCACGGTCTGATTGCCTTTCACCTCGCCGACTTTGTCGCCGACCGGAAACTTCACCTTGAGGTAGTAGGTGGAGACTACCGCTTTAAACTCGTTGAGAGCCGGTCGACCGAGAATTGCGTTGTAGGCAGCTGGGGCATCCACAATCAGAAATGTGGTCCATCGTGTTCTCTTGAGTGGCTCTTCTCCAAGTGAGACGGCCAGCCGTATCTGTCTGATCGGCTGTACTTCGTTCCCCGTAAAGCCGAACAGGGGAGTAGCCACCAACTCTAGCTGCGATAATTCAATCTGCAGTTGATCAAAAGCTCGCTTATATAAAATATTTACCGAGCTGCCGGTGTCCACAATGGTGCGGTGGACTTCGTAGTTGGCAATGACAGCCGTGATGACCAGCGGGTCATCGTGCGGCACCTCCAATCCTTGCAAATCCTGCGGCCCCCAGCTGATTTGGGGCCCTTGAGCTTGAGAGGTGCTGACTCCGACTTGGTGAATTTCCAGTCGGCGCACCTGCGTCTTTCTGGCTCGGTTGGAGTCGCCGCCGGTCGGACCGCCGGAAATCACATTGACGCCTCCTCGGACGGCGTTCTGGTGATTAGCTTGATCTTCGTCAAGTTCCTCCACCTCTTCCTGCTCGGGCCGAGGAAACAATTGCCGGGCGGCGGGGGCATCCCGCCTTTGTCCTTGCTGGGCTGTGGCTCCTGACCACGCCCGCGTCCCTGCTGGGTTTGTCGTCCTTGACCCCTGCCGAGTGGGGTCCGAGCTCTGTTGCCTGCTCGGCAGTCCTCAGTGTTGTGCGTATTACATTGGTGAAACGCACAATACGGGGCCCATCTGTTGGGCCAATTCCCCTGTGCCACCTGCACTTGCTGGGGTCTCATTCCGGGCCGATCGGCCGGTCGGGGACTGCGAATCGGTCCTCCTGGCGATCTGTTGTGTTGAGGTGCAGGCGATGGGCTAACTATCGCTTCCTTCCGCCGGGCGGCTTGTGCTTCTTCCACATTGATATACTTACTAGCCTTCCCGAGCAGGCTGTCGAAATCCTTCGGTGGTTTCCTGATCAGGGATCGGAAGAAATCACCTTCTTGGAGCCCCTGTGAGAAGGCGGTGACTAGTACTTCGGAGGTGGTATTGGGTACCTCTATAGCTACTCCATTGAACCTCTGGATGTAGGCCCGGAGTGACTCTTTCGGACCTTGCTTTAGAGCGAACAAATTGAGGCTGGTCTTATGGTGCCTCCGACTGCTTGCAAAATGTTGCAGGAACAGCCGCTTTACCTCTGCAAAACTCTCAACTGATCCACTCGGGAGCCCGCCAAACCATCGTTGAGCCTGCCCGGAGAGGGTTGTCAGGAAAGCGCGGCATTTGACGCCCTCCGGGTATTGGTGCAACTGGGCAGAGCTTTCGAATTTCATGACGTGCTCCTCGGGGTCACTGGCCCCCGAGTATTCTGGCATGGTGAAGAATCGTAGATTCTTGGGAACGGGATCCCCAAGAATTTGTGAGGAGAAAGGGCTGCGAGTCGGACAGGCCGCGGCGGGGTCAGCTAACCCTTTCCCTTTATCTGGGCGTGTTTGGTGCGCCAGGCTGGACGCTGAAGCTTCGGTCGGGGCTGAGTGGGCCTCGTTCCGGAAAAGTGCTCGGGGAAAATTAGGAGCGCGGGGATCGGGCTGAGCAGCCACACCTTCTGAATTTCCCCGTACAGAGGGCCCAGGGAGCCGGGCCCCTTGACTACCGGTTGGCGGATGCGATTGTTGTGCCTTCTGTGTCCGGGCAGCCATCAGCATTTCATATTCTTCTGGCGAAAGAGTAACCGTCAGTGGATTGGGGTTATCCATTCTTCGCTCTCGATCAGGCAGAAGGCCCTCCTTCTAGCGCCAAATTTGATCCTGTCGCCGAGCGTAGTGGAGCCGCAACCGGAATGACGGTGTAACGATGCGTGACGTGGATGCTGACGGGGCGTCCTCGCGCAGAATGGCAGCGTCGTGGGGGGTGTCCTCCGGCCGAATGGAAGTGGATGCCGCCTGGTGCAGGGCCAACCGACTGGAGGTGAACCTGCTGAGGAAGATGACCGTTAGAAACCTGCCGGGAAGAGTCCCGGCCAGGCACTCCGACGGTCAAGTCAGTACTCCGATGAACAAGAAAATAATGGAGCACTGAAAAATGAGAGGCCTCGCGCGTGTATGTATGCGTACCTGAAAATGAGGAGTGGAGTGGCTTATATAGCCGGGGAAAAGGACCAAGCATGGCTTGTGTCAGGATCTTCTGACAGGGTCAGAAGATATGGTATGGTGATGTCGGTATGAGTATGGCCTGTGTCAGGATCTTCTGACAGGGTCAGAAGATATGGTATGGTTGTGTCTACTGTAACCATCCTTCTTTGTCGTATACTATTTGTCTTACGTGAGGACAGAGACAGGTTTCTGTCAGTCTCTGACAAGCGGCGCGCCTGTCAGGGTATCAGTTCGCATGAAGGATGATAGCCTGTTGTCGGCAGCTGGGCCGGTGTATTTTGTCTTTATCCCAGGGTGATTCCGAGAGAGTACCCGAGTGGACACCGGGACGACCCGCCCGGATGGATATAAAACATGTGCTTAATGGACTACCGGGCGGATGCACTCGGATGAACGAGGCGTGTAAGCCTTAATGTGGCCGGGCGGCAATACCCGACCAAATGATTAGGCGTGTAAGCCTTAATGTGGTCGGCCGGGTTTGACCAGCCGGATGAACCGCTATATTTACTCTAACCGGCCGCCTTGAGTCCGACCGGCCGGCGAAGACCCTGGGCCCGGCCAGGATGTTTGTCGAGTTGGCTGCGTACCATGACGTGGACCTTGAAACTGGCTAGGTCGTTTGCCACGTTGGCTGCCCGTATGGTGCCAACTATATGGCAGGATCATTCGATTTATATTTCGTACTAACAAATGGATAATTTACTAAACTTTCATGTGTACTAAAAACACATAATTATTTTCCATTATATTCATCAGTCGATTACTAGTATCCCTGTGCTCCCATTATATGGCAACCGAATAAGCTCGGGATAAAATAATTTAAGACGAAGTCAATTTTAAAAGTCACTTTTTTATTTAAACTATGTAATTCACGGATATGAATTTAAGCTACAAGTAGCGTGATGAGCCTATTTTGAAATATTTCTAAGGTATCTATCATTACATATGAATTTAAGCTAAAATTTATGAATGATTTTAGAAATCTCAAAATTATTTTGATTTAAGACTATTACAATGTAATCATACTCTGTCTTACTTGGATTCTAGAATCTAAATTCAGAGTTGTAAATTTTTAAAATTTTCAATTTTAAGATAATTTGACACAATCTCATTAAAATATCTAAACTTGTCATTTTACTTATCAACACTATCAAAAGATTTTTAAGACTCCTAATCCCAACCATATCAATATTTTAAAATTTTAAATATTATAGGCTAGCATTGCTTTGGAAATGTCAAAATCATTTCAAATCAGAATCATTATACTCTCTTAAGAGACTTAGTATAATCATGCTCTCATACATACATTTCACGACCTAAACTGAGATATGTTGACTTTTAATATTTTCACTAGGACCATCAATTTGAGTTGATCCGTCAGTTGGTTCCCTCTACCAAACAATTTAAACGGGTTGGGTTAGAATTTTAGCAACCCAAGTCCGTTGTGAGCTGACCCACCTAGGCCCGCGACCCGCACGGGTCAGGCCATTACGGGCTTGGGTTGGCCCACAGGTTGAGAGTCAAATATTAGTCAAATTTTATGTCAATTTATTATCTTTCTTTGCTATAATTTTGAATAAAAAATAATACTTTTCATCAACATAAGTAGTTTATATCCATTTATATTTAAAATACATATTTGTTGATACTAAGGGTGTAAATGAGCCAAGCCGCTCGTGAGTTATTCGGGTCTCGGTTCGAAAAATAGTTCGTTCGAGTTCGTTCGATTAAGTTAACGAGCTGATCAAGCTCGATTTCGAGCTCGAAAACATTATCAAACCTACCTCGAGCTTAATGGTATTTGGTTCGTGAGCTCGTGAACACGCTTGTTTAGAGGCTCACGAACGTATTCGTTGAGAGACTCGTGAACATGTTCATTAAGAGACTCGTTTATCATATTATACATACATATATAATTAAATATCACATAAATAATAAATAAAATAATATATTATTAATTATTATAATTATTTATTTTAAACGAGCTTGAATTAAGCTCGTTCAATTTTTAGACGAGCTTTTTTGAGCCGAACTCAAGTCGAGTTCGAGCTATTTAATTTAATTACGAGTCAAACTTGAACTTAAGAACTAAAGTTCGAATCGAACTTGAGTTTGAGCTCGAGCCTAAAAATAACGAACCGAGTCTGAACTCGAGCCTCTTACTGTTCGGCTTAGCTCGGTTTGATTACACCCCTACTTGATACATTAGTTTGATAAAATATTTCCGAAGTAAAATGTTGAATATATAAATTTGTTAATTTTTTTTAAAAAAATTTGATGGGTCCGTAGGTTAGCATGCCTAACCTGTGATCCGCCTTGAATTGGGTTGGGGATTTTCCAACCCACCATGATGACGGGTCGGCCCACCCCGGCCCGCCAAATGGCTGACCCCTCGTCATGAGTTGCCCCGTTTGATAACTCTAATCTTCGTAGCCTTGAAATAATTTGATATAAAGTCATTAAAGTATCGAGGTCTATCATACTTACTCATTAACACCACCAAAGGCTTTGTAAAGCTCTACTAATTTAAAATATATTAAAATTTTAGATATTATAGATCATCAACCCGATATAATTAAAACTGTTGATGGATTTAGAAATTTCAAAATCATCTTCAAATCAAGACTATTAATATATTCTTTTAACCTTCTGAGTTTAACCAAGCTTTTAAATTTAAATTCTACTGTCTAGATTGAGATATATTAGTTTTTAAAATCTTCAACAACTTTAAAATAATTTGATACAAATTAATTAAAAGTCTAGACCTATCATATTTACTCATCCACACCATTAACAAAGAGGTCTTATTGTATCCGTGCCCAAAGATAATTTTGATAGCCGTCCAGCCTAAAAGGGGCCCGAGGTGCTCAGAGGGGTGAATGACATGCAAGAGCTTAGAGGTCGAGTCCCTTAAGGCGCAATTGGAAACTGATTAGCCAATTCGAGTCGAGATGCCTTTGGGAGGCTGAGCTAGTTTAATTTAGGAATTCACTCGAGTTGTTGGGCTAGGGGAGGTACTCAGCTAGCTGAGTACTCGAGTGGCTGAGCTGAGCTATATATAGAGGCAGATGCTCAAATCACCAAGACAGCTGGTGCCAGCTTGGTTGCCGAGCATCGAGGTCATGCCCCTAGAAGCGACTGAGCTTGAGTTAAGTCACTAGCAAGTACATCGTATCGCATGTAACAAGCCAATAGTAGTGGACCGAACGATGCCATATTGCATGCTGCATGCAGGACCGCTACAGGAGGCTCACTGGTCAGTGGACCATCACGTCGCATGTGATCGAGGAGGAGCCACGTTAACACCAAACCTGGACTTCAAACCGGGGGCTTGATAGCTTTGAAAAGGAGTTACGGGTCAGATTGGGGTCTTATGTCCCCGAGGATCCCTATCTCCTCTATTTCACACTCGTCGATAATGACTAGGAGTCGTCCGATCGTCGATCGGATATCATCAACGACTTTCAATCGTCGCCCCGAATCAAACGATATCATGGGGAACGGTGTATCGGCCAGGATCGTTACAATTGCGATCTTGTTGGATTCGACGATGAATCCGGCGAGAGCCCAATTGCGTCGATCCCGACGGATTCACCATACTCCTAGGGTATAGTTTGGTTTAGGATGACAATCGGTGATCACCGGTGGTATTCGATCAGCGATCAAACGATTCATCGGACATTGCCGACGAATGTGGAACAGAGAACAGAGACGCCTCTAGAACATAGACGAGAAAAAACTAACCCATAGAAAGAGAAAAACAATTCGGAGGATAGCGTTGACGCCAACGCTCATGGCCACAGCCGGAGATCAAAGTATAAATTCATTAAAATGGATCGAAAGTCAGATTAAAAACGAAAACAAACCAAAACACATTGCAAGTCATGATAACAAATTCTCATTTTACTACTAATCTAAGTAGGGCAAACAGCGACTGCCGACAACTAATCCATCAGATACACAGTATCTGTGAAAGAGAGAGAGGGAGAAGGTTAGTTCATTGAATCAACCGGAAGACGAGGCGTGCGATTGTGCCATTCAATCCCCCCAAAAAAAGATTGTGATTTAATTATAATTTTAATTAAATAAAATCGATTTAACTTGGAACTCTAATAATTCCAAAACAATTAATGCATCGTGTTAAATAAGTCAAGATTGCGAATAACACATTGCCAGCCCGATAATAATAAGACTCCTTCCTTTGACTAATTATAACCTAAACAAAACCACCCAGCTTTACTGTTAATTAAACACCACTCCGAACGTCAACCTAAACATCACCCACCCAACTGCTTACCTACTCGCCCACCCTCCCTCTCGAGTTGCCAGAACCAACCACGTCAGCCACTGCAATTTTTAATTATAACCGAATGTGTCAGCGTGTTTTATTTTTATTTTATATTTTTCAATTGCAATTCCACTGCGCGGTCACCTGAAACATGATTTTATTAAAATAAATAATTAAATAAAACCGAAACACATTTTTCAGTCAATTTTTTTGAAAAAAAATTCAAGACAAATAAACATGATTTTATTAAAATAAATAAGTAATAAAACCGAATCACATTTTTCAGTCAATTTTTAAAAATAAAAAATTGCAAGAAAAATTTTCGTTTCAGCTCTGAAATTTATCCTACTTTTAAAAAGTAGATTCAAATTTCATAACGTCAAAATTTTAAGGGGTTAAATGGATATTTTTTATAAATTTGGAGGATAATAGAAATTTAACAGTAGCACGAGAGGCGCACGCTCGTGACAGCGACCCACCCCCGTAACCTCCTATAAATAACCCCACAACCACCCCCGCTTCCACCTCCTCCGGTGGCCTCACTTTCGTCTTTTCTTTTTTGTTTTTTCCTTACGGTTCCGGCTTCGATCCGCCGCCCATGTTCCCTTCGGCAGACGACGTCGACCTCCTCCCTTACGCCTCCCGGCCGATCGCGGAGCGTCCGTGGAAGGAATCCGCCCCCAACTGCCCCCGCTGCGATTCGCCCAACACTAAGTTCTGCTACTACAACAACTACAGCCTCGCCCAGCCCCGCTACTTCTGCAAGTCCTGCCGCCGCTACTGGACCAAGGGCGGATCCCTCCGCAACGTCCCCGTCGGCGGTGGATGCCGCAAGAACCGCCGCACGAAATCTTCTTCTTCGTCTTCTTCCTCCTCCTCTACCGTATCTCCTCCTACCATCCCCTTGCGTCGCCCCGATCTGCTGCTAAACGATCTCGCCTTGGACTCTGACTCCGCCTCCGCCTCCGCCTCCAGCGGCGACATCGACCTGGAGGCTCTCTACGCCAAGTACACCAACCAGCGCCCTCCCGATCTGGATCCCGTACCTCCGGCGGTGGCCACGTCGAGCGAGTCGAGTTCCAGAAACTACCAACTCGGCGGCGCACAAATCGCTCAGCCGCCGCCGGTCTGTGACGGTGTAATGCTGGGCCAGGCCCAGTTTGAGCCCAATTTCGAATTCACAGGCCCAATTTTGGAGGAATTCGAATTGATCCGTCACCCGGATTTTCTATTGAACGGCGATGATTGGAGCTCCTTGGAAGCTTTTTATAAATATTAGGTTCACAATTTCACTCGTTTTGCCACATTTCATGTAATTTTCAAATATATTTATACACATTTATTTCCTTTTAAAAAGGAGGAAATATAGAGAATTAATATATTATCCCAAATAGAAATAAGTGAATAATACATTAGTGGAAAAAATTATTATTATTATCATCATCAAGTTGGTTCGTTCACTCAATACTTGTACTTTCTCTTTTATGACGATGATAGTGAAATGAAACTAACTAGATCGCATATCTCACGATGAAATCAACATGGAGTGGACCTAAGAGTAAGTATTTGCTTTACATCAGCCATAACTCTGGATTGAGACACTTGCAACAAGGACAACAATGATTTATTTAATTTATTATTTATCGTAAATTTTTTATATTATTTTTCTATGAACTTTTGCTAAGATGTTTTGTATCCAAAATACAATGTTATTCTTGTATTATTGTAATAGTTATTCGGTAGCAAGCTGTTATTACGTGAATAATTAATTATTTCACTTTAATAAAAATTACTATATACATAATATTATTATATCAAAATATTATTTTTCATCTTGATCAAAATTATTTTAATTTCATCAAAATCATTTTAAAATAGTTGTAACAACTACTAAGTAACTATTATATAGTTATAATTAAATTTTAAATTTTAAATCTTGAATACTATTACATCAATATACTCTTTATCAACTTAGTCAAAATTATTTAAACTTTAAAACATTATTTTAAATTAATCAAAATAACTTAAAATTAATTATAGTAGTTAATTAAGTAGTTACTACACCGTTGTAGTAATTATTTAATAACTATTATAATACTATAAAAATATTGTATTAGTTTATACACTATAAAATAACTACTCTTGTTGTTGTGATAACTATTTATAAATGCTATAATAATGTCGGAATTATGGAAAATTATTATAACAAATATAAAGTAATTGTTATGAATTGGTGTTTTTAACACTGAAATTGAAGGATATTCTCATGAGAAAATATCTGATGGGAGCCCATTTAACCATTTATTGGGAGCTCTGTTGAGTTGAAGTCAATTCACTTAAGCTATAAACCTCCTAAAATAACTAATTAAATAATACAAGGTGTCAAATTTTTAAAAATAAAATTTTATGGTGGACGTGGGTGATTGGGAATTACGGTGGGGAATTAAAGAAGGCCCATGATCCAAGGCAATAATATACAAATTGCTCGGGAATCACATCAACATGGGATTGGTGCCGTGGTGGCCGGCTTGGGTTAGGAATAAACTAATTGGATAAATTGGAAAAGAAAAAACCCATTTATATATTTTTTTAATAATAAAAATATATAAAATACTTAAGTTTAAATACTAATAAATTTAATCAGTTGATATTTGTGAACAAATTTTATTAATAATTTATAAATAAAATTATTTAATAAATTATATGAAATTTATTTTTTATTCAAATATTTAAAATTTAGTTTTAAAAATAATTTTAAATTATTCACAATATGTTATATATATATATATATAATTAGTTGAATTTGGTAAAAAGCTTGAGTTCGATGGGATTTTTAATAACCAAACTTAAATAGGGGACTCTCGCCTTTGGTCGTTTATGTCCCTAATTTTGAGAAAGTCAATTTATTCATTTATTTATAAAATATTAAACTACTTGGGATACCGTGTTGATAAAATATATGAGTTACATAGTAATCATATACAATAGTAAATGACTATATATATATATATATATATATATATATAATATTTTTGATTTGGATCATAATAAACCGTGTTAGTTGCGTGCCCACCTTAACACACAATTTACACCTTCATGTTGACTAATAAATATCGAGTATAAAACGAAGTGGCCCAATTATATGATCATACTTGAACTTAATTGAGTTTTTTTTAAATTAAAATTAAAATTCTAACCAAACTTGAAATTACAATTTTTCTTTCTTTCTTGTTTGTCTAGAATTCCCATTGCCTTACCCACAAAATATAACATATATTATGGATAGGAATATTTATATTTTTAAATAGATTCTAGTAATATTCAAAATTGGTCCAGATCTTGCGGACAAGCAATAGAAATGGAAGAGTACTAATGAAATTAAATGCGATCAATCTCGGGATAAAACATTTGAGATTGAAGATCGAAATTTAAAACTACAAGTGGATAGTGTAGGGGATACTATCGAAGATTTTAAAAATAAATTAAAATTACAAAATAATTTTAATTTAGTTGTTGAGTTGTCTCAGCTGTCTTATGCAGAATGCAGATACCTTAGCTGGAATTCCAGAGCAGAATTTTTCGAATTGGACTTTCCGAATCGATTTTTCCGAACCAGATTTCCTAACTTGGTCTTCCCGACCCAGAGTTCCTGAACTGGAGAGGAAGAGTTGTTGAGATCTGCGTAATACAACAACGGTGAACGTCTATTTCCAAGCATACAACAACGGGACCACGGACTGTGCTTCGAGGTTACGATGAACGTCTATTTCCAAGTATACAACAACGGGACCATGGACACAACGAAGACACTGGATGCTCATGGCAAACTGAAGAAGTACGAGGTGGAAGATAATTATTGCTCTGCCCATATCTTTTGCTCTCGGTCACAACCTCTTAATTTATATAAGGCTTAGACCCATAACGTTGGTTTATTCGCTTGGACAAATTTTGCTCCGACTGATCCGACATTCAACGCGTGCAAGTCGTGCATGTACACGAGTCAACTTGGTTCAGTACACATTCGGACCCTGGATTTGTACCCCCTACATACCCACGCGTGAGAGAGTCTCTCCCCATGCATGTGTTCACAACTAACATGTTTGTAAAACAATTTAAAACAACTAATATATCTTGAAACTTCTAATGTGAGACTAAAGTCACATTCACAATAGAGCCTCTTTACTCTCCACTACCCTTTTCATTTACTTATATCCAACAGATAGATATTCGAAAAAAAGCTTGGAAATTTAAAATTATAAAAAAAAGGGAAAGACCCTCAAAACTCAAGAAAAATTCGTATGAATCCTCTAAGAATCTTGTTTAAAATCCAAAGAAAATACATCCAAAGCTAAATTTTAAAGAAATAGCTAATTAATCCAATTATTGTCAACTTGCATTTGATATTAAAACTCATTATTTTAATGAATCTTAAATAGGATTCTGAGTGTACATAAATTGTATTTCAGATTTATCTTATAGGCAAATCAAAGGAAAAAACATCTATTTTCAAGTTTTCAAGATTAATTAGGTGAAGCTCGTGTACCTGAATTATATATATATATATATATATATATATATATATATATATATATATATATATATATATTCATTGTTTCATTATGTCAGATTGAGTTAGTGTATGCAAATAAACGAGAAGAATGGTTAGCTCATACCAATTATGTTGGCACATATTATGTGTTTATATTATAATTTTAATTGCATGAAATTTATGATTAGAATTTTGTTTAATTTTATGCCAATTTGATTTAGTCAAGAATGATATAATCAAATATGATATTTCAATTTGAACGTACATATGTAGTAAAATTATATTCATATACTAATTAGCACATTAGTGATAAAATGGTTGGCACATTAGCAGATTTTTGTTTAATAATCTAGAGGTCTAACTTCACCGGATTAATTTTGAAGGTATATAGTTTTTTCTTAATTTATTAATCAGATAAATTTAAAGTATAACTATGTATACTCGGAAATCAAATCCTATATTCAGAGAATTTTTAAATTATGTGTATGTAGCACCATAAAATTACTAAAATTGTCTATTTATGAGACAACCTCGAGTAGATGGAGCACTAGTTTGGATGAATCTTTCCTTGACTTTGGCTTTCTTGTTTCTTTCAAAAAATTAAAAAAGATGGATTTATGAATTCATTCGTGGATATTTATTTTTGATATTTTTTCATTCGCTTAAATGGGATGGAAAGCTCCAACTGTTCCTAATTTCTCCCAACTCGTCCAGTCATGATCGGATGAGTAATGATAGAGAGAGTGAAAATGGGAGAGTGAAAGCCATAGTGAATGATGTGGCATGACATGACACTTTACATGTACACGTCTGATTATCGGTTAGATACCATCGGCGGTCTTCGACCGCCGTCCCGAATCAAACTATACCCTAGGGGGCACGGTGAACCCGTCAGAAATCGTGTATGCAAGGTGTCACGTCATTCACTATAGTTTTCACTCTCCCATTTTCACTCTCCCAATCATTATTCTGATCGGATATAGCACGACTGCAAACGATAGTCTCGAGCAATGCCCCCATGTGAGCGGTCAGTGGCCCCGAGCAACTACTATAAAAACTGAAATTATGCAAACCATATACCTCCGGCCATCGTTTGATCAAGGAAAGCGAATGCAACAAAATTTGATGCTTCCGGCCCTTTCTCCACACAGAAATGATGGTGTATCTTTGTCTCAAGAAGAAGACACGAGAGGAGTAGGAACCAGGGACCAAATTTATAGAATGCTCCAATATTCTGCCATCATTGAAATTTTGGAAACAAAGAAAGGTAGTTACCGCGGTTTCTGGAACCGTTTCAGTTGCTGAAACTATTTTCACCTTCCAAATACATAGACCAATATTGATTGGTTGTTCCATGACAAATGGAGTCAAAAATTAACCAACATTCTCCCACTTGGTATATGTATATCCACTGTATAACAACATTAACATATGGATCATGGTGACAGTTCCTTTAAATATGAGTATCATCTTCCATGTATCACAATATGTTACACTTCTCAATATCAACCCCAAACCAAGTTAAAATAAACCCAATGCTTATTGTGGTCCAAACATAATGATATTTTTCAAACAATAAATATGTATACAACTCAAGAGAAAAATATCCAAACTAAATAAGAGTTTCATTAAAGAAACAAGAAACATTACATTATGGAATTAAGTCTCATTCGCACTACATGATCCTTGAAACCCTTTGGTGGCATGCCCTTAGTCAGAAGATCCGCGATCATCAATTCAGTGTTTATGTGTTCAATAACCACTTTCTTTTCTTTAACACGCTCTCTTATGGCTAAGTATTTAATGCCGATATGTTTACTACGACTACCACTTCTATGGTTCTTAGCCGTAAATATAGCAGCTGAATTATCACAATATAATGTCAGAGGCTTTGAAATAGAGTCTAAACTCTAAGTCCAGATATGAAACTCTTTAACCATACACCATGCAAGATTGCTTCAAAACAAGTGACGAACTCAGCCTCTATAGTGGAAGTAGCAATCGAGGTCTGCTCGGCACTTTTCCATGACACAGCCCCATCGGCTAACATAAACACATAACCAGATGTTGATTTACGTGAATCAATACAGCCAGTAAAGTCTGTGTCACTATATCCAATGACTTCCAACTTCTCAGTTCGTCTATACATGAGCATGTAATCCTTGGTTCCTTAAAGGTATCGCATAACCTTCTTTGCAGCCTGCCAGAGGTCAACACCTGGATTACTCTGATATCTCCCAAGCATTCCAACAACAAATGCAATGTCAGGCCTAGTACAGACCTGAGCATACATAAGGCTTTCAACAGCTGAAGCATATGGAATGATTTTCATCTGTTCCTGTTCAAGCTTATTTTTAGGACATTGATTCAAATTGAATCTATCACTTTTCACAATGGGTGCTACACTTGGTGAACAATCCTTCATTCGAAACCTCTCTAGAACTTTGTTGATATAGGTCTCTTGAGACAAACCCAAAATGCCTCTAGATCTATCTCTATGAATCTTTATGCCAATGACATAAGATGCGTTACTCATATCCTTCATATCAAAGCTCTTAGAAAGAAATTGTTTTACCTTATATAGCAAACCCTTATCATTAGTCGCCAGCAAAATATCATCCACATATAACACAAAAAAAACAAATCTTGCTCCCACTAACCTTCTGGTATATACAAACATCCATGATATTTTATTCAAAACCAAATGAAGTAATAACATCATGAAATTTTAAATACCATTGACGAGAGGCTTGTTTTAATCCATATATGGACTTATTTAACTTACAGACTAAATTCTCAACACTACTAGAGGAAAATCCTTCTAGTTGTTTTATATAAACCTCTTCCTCTAGATCACCATTGAGAAATGCCGTTTTCACATCCATCTGATGCAGCTCTAAATCAAAATGAGCTACTAATGATATGATTACACGGAATGAGTCTTTCTTAGATACAGGAGAAAAGGTATCCGTGTAGCCTATCTCTTTCCTCTGAGTAAATCGTTTGACAATAAGTCTAGCCTTATGTCTCTCAATGTTGCCTTTTAAGTCTTTCTTAGTTTTAAAGACCCATTTACAACCAATGATTTTTACATCATTAGGCAACTTGACAAGATCCCAGACTTTGTTAGATGTCATAGAATCCATTTCTTCTTTCATGGCTTTGTACCATATGTTAGATACATTAGAACTCATGGCTTGTGAAAACGTTTCAAGATCATTTTCGGCTCCAACATTGTAGTCACATTCTTGTAGATACACAACATAATCATCAAAAATTGCTGATCTCTTAGTCCTAGTAGATCTCCTCAATGTTGCATCAACACTCTCATGTGTAGCAGGATCATGTTGCTCAACAGATTGTTCAACATTTTCAGGTATTTACTGAATCTCAGGGTCTACTGAATTTGGATCAGCAGTCCTCAATGTTGCATCAACACTCTCTTGTGTAGCAGGATCATGTTGCTCAACAGATTGTTCAACAATTTCAGGTATTTGCTGAACCTCAGGGTATACTGAATTTGGATCAGCAGATTGTGGAATCTCTTGGACTTGTTGCTCAATATGCGCATGAACACAAGGCACATTATGAACTATAACAATTGGTCTACTAGTTGAAGTGGAGCATTGAGTATCTTGATGATCTTTCCCAAGACCAGGGTCTTGGAAACGATCACTCCCACTGATTAAATCATTTTCAAGAAATTTGGCATTTCTTGATTCCACAAACCTAGTGCTGTGAGAAGGAAAATAAAATCTATATCCCTTGGATCTTTCGGCATAACCAACAAAATATGTACTTAAGGTCCTCGGGTCTAACTTTCTTTCATGTGGATTATAAATCCTCACTTCGGCTGGACAACCCCAAACACGTAGATGTCGTAAACTTGGTTTCCAACCTTTAAACAATTCAAAAGGTGTCTTTTGGACAGTTTTGGTTGGAACTCGGTTTAATATGTACGTCGCCGTCTTTAGGGCTTCAGTCCATAAGGACCTAGGGAGTTTGGAGCTAGCAAGCTTACTCCTAACCATGTCCATTAAAGTTCGGTTTCTTCTCTCAGCTACATCATTTTGATTTGGAGAACCAGGTAAGGTGTATTGGGCAACAATCCCACAATCTTGAAAAAACTTTGCAAATGGATCGGTTGCTTGTTCACTCTCAGTGTATTTACCATAGTACTCTCCTCCTCTATCAGATCTTACGATCTTAATTTGTTTGTCACACTATTTCTTTACTTCAGCCTTAAAATTTTTGAAAGCATCAAGTGCTTTACTTTTGCTGTTTAATAAGTAGAGATACATGTAACGAGAATAGTCATCAATAAAGGAGATGAAGTACTTGTCACGATATGATTCTAAATCAAGACTACAAATGTCTGTATGAATTATTTCTAACAATTTAGAACTCCTCTTGGCAGCTTTCTTTGACTTGTTGGTCTGCTTACCTTTAATGCAGTCTACACAAGTACTAAAATCGGTCCAATCAAGAGCGCTAAGTACTCCATCATGTACCAACCTCTTAATTCTTTCAATGGAGATATGACCTAATCTCCTGTGCCACAAATTAGAGGAACTCTCATTAATGACACATCGTTTAACACTAACATGCATAGAAGAATAGTGATTATCATTTAAGACGGAAAAGACCATCAGACAATGTACCACATCCAATAATTTCAGATCCATAAGAAATACTGAAAGATGAATTTGAAAAATTAAAGGAATATCCAACAGATACAAGTCTTGAAATCGAAATTAGATTCCTAGCAAAACCAGGAATATAAAATGTCTTTTCCAAACTTAAAATAAAACCACTATCTAAAACAAGCTTGCAAATGTCAATGGCTTCCACATGTGAGGACATTTTGTTTCAGAATAAATGTAACACTCACTTCCCACTGGTTTCCGTAGGTCTTGTAAGTCCTGCAAGGAGTTGGTAACATGAAGAACCAGAGTAAATCCACCATGTGTCATGAGTAACATCAATCATGTTAGATTCATAACAAACAAAAGAGAGTTGAGTACCTTTCTTGTCAAGCCACTGTTTGAACTTGGTGCAATATTTCCTTAAATGCCCTTTCTTTTGGAACTTTTCTGAATGTCCCTATTGGCAGGAATCTTGCCCTTGTCCTTGGCTTGAAATATCTTCTTCTTTCCAGGTGTAGTCAAATTTACCTTCTCACCCTCTTCAATAGCAAGTCTACCCTCCTCTTGAACACACATGGTCATAAGTTCGTTAATTGACCATTTCTCTTTATGTGTATTATAAGAGATTTTAAATGGGGTATATTGCGATGGTAAAGTGTTGAGAATGTAATGCACTAGGAAAGAGTCAGACATCTCAACCTTAAGTCTCTTCAATTGAGCTGCAATGTCCCTCATCCTCATAACGTGGTCACGTACACCGTGTATCCCACTTAGCTTCATGGATGAGAATTGGTGAATTAGGGTGCTAGCTAAAGCCTTGTCTAAAGACACAAATTGATCATCGATTGCCTTCAATAAGTCACGGACATTGTCATAATGCTCAAGGGAACCCCTAATGCCATCTGAGATCTTGGTCTTTATGAATATTATTGAGAGGCGATTAGATCGCTCCCATTTTTCATAAAGTGCAATATTTTCAGGAGGCGGTTCATCCTTCCTTATGGCGTAATCAACATCCTTGCACTCTGAATGAAGGAGAGTTCTCTCCTTCCAAATTTTATAATTGTCCTCTCGGAGCTCATGAACATCATATATCATATCAGAGAAATTAGTAGGCTGACAAACTACAAAACAAAAAATTAATCATACTCATGTTACAAAATTTGAAGCTAATTAAACAACATGACATATCTACCAATGTAAAATATGTCTAAAATATGAATCTACTGACATAAAACTTGCCTGTGGGCCAAAGTATTAATTTAATTAGATTCATAAAATAATATGATAAAATTATCAAATTATGCTCTTAATTTCTAATTCCTGTGGAAAAATTAGAATACATATAGTTGATATTTTATCCACATCAATCACATAAAATATAATAAATTTTCCAATAAAATTTATTACATTTTATATAATGAATTAACATGTCACATGATTCTACAATTAAATATAATTAATTGCCCATATCATGCAGTAAAATCGAGAGGATAATTAATAAAATCAAAAATGCAGCCTAAAGGAAATTAAACAAAATGAAAAGTTTTTTTATTTAATCAAACATGCGATTTTTTTTATTTAATCAAACACACGCGACAATCTTCTGCCCTATTCCCGACTCCACCAATTCCACGACGCCGACGCCGACACTGCTCGCCACAGCCTGCAGTGCATACAACGCCGCCGATGCCAACCGCTGCGATGGCTTCACCGATGCCTGCAGGCCTGCACTCACCAGCAGCCCCGCGATGCGATGGCTTCGCCGACGCCAGCAGCCCGGCAATGCGATGGCTTCGCCGACGCCAGCAGCCCCGCGATGCAATGCGATGGCTTTGCTGACGCCTGCAAACCTAGCACGACGTCGGATCCGCCACGGGCGGCAATTTTTTCAGCCAAGTTCGACCTTCCGCGAGCATCAACAACACCTCATGCCAGCGGCATCCAAAATGCAGAAATTGCAATTTGGGACAAAGGATTGGTGGGGAGGAAATTGTAGAAATTGCAATGACAGGTAAGTGCCTTTGCAAAGCTTACCATCTTTGTTTTACAAGGAAAAATCCAAAAGAAATGAGGCTGAGGCAGTAGTCGCTCTGATACCAAATATAAAAACTGAAATTAAGCAAACCATATACCTCCGTCCATCGAAGGCGACTGCAATAAAATTTGATACTTCCAGCCCTTTCTCCGTACAGAAGTGATGGTATATCTTTGTCTCAAGAAGAAGACATGAGAGGAGTAGGAACCAGGGACCTGAAACTGTTTTCACATTTCAATTACATAGACCAATATTGATTGGTTGTTCCATGGCCAATGGAGTCAAAAATTAACCAATAGCGACCCCGCGCGAGGTCACATTGCGCGGCGGCCAAGAGCCCTACGCGAGGTCGCCTCATGCGGCGAGAGAGTGCGGTGGCAATAGGCGAAACGTTTATCCTCAATGTCCTCGTCAGTCCGTCCCAGCAAGAGAAGACAAGAGATTGGGAGGGAGAGATTTTTTACACAGAGTGCAGAGATTTATACCCTAACCAATCCCATGTCTCAAATTCAAGATCTTTAATAAAAATTTATCAATTCCTTACCATCTCAATTATACTCGTATCTCAATTATACTCGTGAAGGCACAGCAAGAGAGTGTGGTGTCCTCACGGGAGGTGACCAGAGAAATGGAGAGCAGTCTTGGGCTATAGCCCAGCCCTTATGCAAGTCTCTGCCCGCTGGCTTCTTCCTATCTTTTCCTTTTCTTTTTATTTTCTTTCTAATAATAATTTAGTTATTTTTCTCTTTCCCCTCCAACAACAATTATTTATTTTTCCTATTATCAAGAATAGCAATCCTCCTTCCCTTTCCGTTTGTTATTTTTTAACTGATCAACAGTAACCCTCGTCCTTATTCGTCTTCGACCAATGTCGTTTTTATTTTATTTTATTATTTGTTTATTTTATCTTTAAAACTAATTAAAACCGTCAAAAACAAAGGATAAAATTTCGGTTCTCTTTCCCCTTTATTGTTTTTTCCCAATCTCTTCTTTGATCTTTTTCCCTTGTAACCGGAGCCATTCTTGTTTTATTTTTATTTTTATTTTTAAAAATCCAGATCCTTATAGCTGCTTTGTTGAAATATAACAATTTAATTGAATATTTTTAAATATATATATATATATATATATTATATTTTTAATAATAATATATAATTTATTATATTAAATTAAAATCCACCCAAACACTAATTTTTAGATCAGTTCCTAGAGGTGGCCTAGCGCAAGGAGGGAAAAATAACTAATTTAAATCCATCAAAACACTAATTATTTTTGCGTTTGTTTTTGATATTCTAGATATCTGGGATTGAGCATTGGGCTAAATTAATCTCGAAGGCGGGTGATTAATCAACGTTCTAGATTTTTTTTTCCGCTAGAGGTCTATTTGCACGTCTTAACGTTTTCAAGATTTAACGAGCACAAAGATGGAATGACCATCCTAAAGTATGAGATCGAGCAAATTAACATAAACAAAGACCATCGAAACAGGTTTAAACATTCCACTCCAGGAGGATGATCATGAGAGATTATCGAGACTTTGTTTGCATAGATTTCTATGAATGTGAATAGAGAATAATATTTTAATTCGAACTTCTAATATATCCATCCTTATTAAAATTCTTCATTGCATACAGTAGGAGTAGGAGATGGGCTGTGGGCTGAAAATCGTAGTCTTCTTGTTCATCAGCTAAAAATAGATCAGGAGCACATGCAAGAAACTATCATCAAAATCAAAGATTCAATTTTTTTATTGATATGGTAATTCATTAAATTGTATACACAAAATTCTCAAGAATATAACGAATTATGAATATCATATGAATTGCAGTAGATATCAGTGAGCTTCCAGGCCGAAGAGGATTCCGGCATGCTTCTCGCCGTCGTCCTCCACGAAGAAGAGCTCCTTCATCCGCCGGAACGCCTGCCAAGTTAGCAAACTGTCGGACCCCGCCTGGTGGCACCGCCCCACCGCCCGGCCCACCCGGAGCGTGCTGGCCACCCGATCCAGCCCGCCGTACAAGCTGCCGCAGTACCTCATCATGTGCTTCATGTCGAACACCCTGTCCCCGAAGAAGACCCTGACCAGCCCCATGAACTCCCGGAGATTCCTCGGCAGCTTCCGCCGGGTGAGGATCTTTATCAGGTATCCGAAGTCGTAGGCGCTGTGGAAGGTCACCCACGCCACGGCGGAGTCGTTGCACACCAGCCCGGACGACATCAGGAGCTCGGCGAAGCGGCGGGAGTCGATCCCCCGCGCCCGGTTCTTCTCGAAGTCGATCCCGTTGGCCTCGAGGAGCTCGATCGACTCGGGGGCGTGGAGGTCGCGGAGGGGGTCGAAATCGCGGAAGTTGAACTCCCAGAGATAGCGGATCGCGCCGCCGCCGCCGAGGTCGGGGAGGTTGCCGGCGGAGTCGGAGAGTGTGAGCCCGACCTGGATGAGGTGGAGAGCGTCGACGTTGGCTTTGAGGACCGCGTAGCGCTCGTTGGCGGTGAGGGCGGCCGGGTGCTTCCGGGGGCGGTGGATCACGCCGGGGAATTCGGTGTCCATGGCGGCGAAGGGGAAGCGCTCGACGGCTTCACGGATGAGGTCGAATTCGGCGTCGAGGTTGTCGGCCCAAACCGACCGGATCTGGATTTGAACCGGTTCGCCGCCGTCGGCCGCCGGTTTATGCGATTCCAGCGATGGCATCTCAGATCTTCGTTCGAGATCGCTGGGATCGTCGGCTCAATTCACCGGTTCGGTTCGAGTTTGGCTGATGGGATTGGGGAGGAGGACAGAGCTTCAACTTTTATAGGGAGGAGAAAGAAAGGCCACGGGTTGCTTCGCAGAAAGGGGAAGAACAAAACGGACGTTGGTTGATGGATCTGAAATTGCATCCTAGCCGTCGATCAATGAACCCGGTTCGGCGAAGCACAAAACCCAGTCAACTATGAAGTGCGACCGCGCGGCGCGTAGAATCCTATGGTCAAGATCAGATGTGATATACACAACAGGAAACGGCAGAAGACATAACGCTATTAGACGGTTCGGGAGCCCCATGATTAAAGTGAAGGATTCTACCTGTTTTGTGTTCGGATGAAACAGCCAAGCGTGGAGACGAGGAGTCGGCACGAACGCGGAAAGCGTGTTCCCATAATAAGTGAGTGAGAGAGCGAGGTGTGTCGGTTTTTTTTAGCAATTTATTGGGATTAATGGAAGGCTGCAAACTTTATTAGCGACTTAATTTGAGTTTAAATTTTTCGCTATTAATTTGATAATCCTGTAATAAATAACTATAAATATTTAATAAATATATGTGGATTGAGAATGGAGGGACATTATGGAATGAGAGGCCTCTTACTCGGTCATGAACAAGTGCATGCGGCACGATCTAAA
Organism: Boesenbergia rotunda; assembly: GCA_024364735.1. Classification (NCBI taxonomy): domain Eukaryota; kingdom Viridiplantae; phylum Streptophyta; class Magnoliopsida; order Zingiberales; family Zingiberaceae; genus Boesenbergia; species Boesenbergia rotunda. The sequence goes on along the minus strand of JAGFNQ010003951.1, from coordinate 239,338 downwards.
AAATTTAAGTCAAATTTGATTAATGAATGAGCTGGCGGCTGCTGCACTAATATACTCCACGAGGGTTGACGCCACGTGGACTAAAACTCTAGATTATTGCGGGGTTGACCGATCAATCTAGCAGCGCGCGGCCAAGTCTTGGTCGGGCGCCAACAAGTCCGCGATGGCTTGCTGCATGATTAGTAATTTAATCCTTCGACGTAATGGCTACTCTTGTGCTTCCTCTCGCCTTCCTTCTCGCTGGAAAGTCAAGCCCGCTTCCATTGGAGGGCGGGAACTAAGAAGTCAACGTCACAGGCACATCATATCGCTAATTAATCCTAGTTGAATATCTGGGGCACTTGCTAATTAGGCTGGTCAACGTGCCACTGGTGGGTTGCCCATCAACGCCAATTAATGGAGCTTACAAAAGGTAACGTCCTCACTGTGACTTTCTTTTCAGAGGGCTCCGTACTTTTTTGGAAGGAGATCATGAAAACTTCTCCCAATAATCTCTCAATAATAGTAACTTATGCATAGGATGAGGCAATGCGAATTTATATGAGTATCCGGAGATGACTCTTCTAATTTTTTAATAATATTATTTTTATATAAAATTATATATATATATATATATTATATAATATTTGACTTATTTAATGTTAAATATTTATAATTAGTCTAATAATAAATTTAATTTTTTTCACATATTTAAGGTTCAAAGTTTTTGAAAGACTAAATTTAAAATAATAAAATTTTTCTTTTTCTTTTCAAATTTCATATAAATATTTATTATATATTTTAAAAAATTAAAAGATTATTATTATAATAATTATTTATTTCATTTAGTATACAGTCCCTCCCAAATTTATAGTCCTTCCCAAATTTATAATTCTAGATCCGATTCTGGAGGCAATTAACTGAGTATTCAGAATATTTGATATTGCTATTGGAATAAATCTACCATATCATGTGTTGCAACTTCCATGATTATATATTTATTAGATTCCAAAATCCTCAAAATCGAGTGTTCAAATCATCCATGAAATTCCTTTTTATAGGATTAGTGTTGTGATTACTTTACGCCCAACAGTAATTGCTCAAAGTTAATTGTTCCGTTGAATTCGATCATTTTACCTACAAAGGCTCTCTCTAATTCAGCTTTGACTTTAGTAGTGGACTGTCATTATTCATCAATTGATTGATGCTCAATCATTTGAGTGTAGCAGTCGCGCGAGTTCAGAACACTTTATTTGCTATAATAATGATAACAATTTATTGCTCTATTCATTTAATCGATTAATCACCATTAGTCAAGTTAATCAAACAAATTCTAAATATTCTATTTGTTGCAACATCACCATCAATTTTTCGCTTGATCCTAGATCAATAACAAATTCCTTTAAATCCTCTAAAACCTTGAATTCAAAATTTAGGTCTGCATCAGTCGATTGTTATTATCTAATAGTCAATCTATACTTTTATTTTAGCTTTATCAAGATTGAATTCTCACATTACTTAGTATTCGATTAACATCAACCTATTAATTAAGACTTTCTTTGCCCAACATCCGATTAACCTTGATCCACCGGGACTTAATTATCGTTAAATCTTGATCTACCATGACCTCACAATTGCTTAAGATTCAATCAATCTTAATCTGTCAGAATTTCACCACTGCCAAACATTCAATCCTCCTAGTCTTGTTTGAACTTTCATTCTTGTGTCAACATCCAATCCTCCGTGACTTGTTAGGACTCCACTTCTTACACCTAATATCCGTCTCAGGATCAACACGTAAAGGTAAATCATGAAGATTATTAATTCAGACAATATAGCTAGTACGTGAGAAGGATGGACACACTGATTTTGTCAGATTTTGAACCCAGACTTCAAAATGGCAATACCTATACGTTAATCATCAGTCCGTCCCGTGGATACTATTTACCATGTAAAACTAATACTTAATTATGAATGCAATCTAACCGTTTATTTGGGAAACAAATGTCCAATGAAACTTTTCAATATCATGGAAGAGAACAAATCTATTTTATAAAAATTATGCCTACTTATAGAGTAAGATAGGTTTATTGAACTACCGAGCTGTCGAACTAGTCGAGTTGCAAAGTGTCCAAGCTGACTTCGTAGGCCGAGTAGCTCCTAAGTGCTTGACCTACCTACTAAGCCAAGTGCTCCGAGCTGCTAAGTGCACAAGCTGACTGAGTAGGCCGAGTGTTGAGTGAGCCGAGTGCCTGAGCTATCTAGTAAGCTAAGTGCTGAGGGGGGCGAGCTGCCGGGTGCCCAAGTTATTGAGCAGGCTGAGTGGGACATGAGCCAAGTGTTGAGTGTCGAGTAACCCAATCAAGCTAAGCGTCCGGTTGAGTGCCCGAGCAGTTGCACCGACCAAGTGGCTGAGTGGTCGAGCCATCAAATGCTTGAGTGTCAAGCTATCGAATGGGCTGGGTGCCTAAGCATGTTGAATGCCAAGTTCGGAATGAGTGTTTGCAAAAGTATGTTATTATATATGAGCAACTGAAGTCTTCGTTTACTGAAGTAATTTTACAGAAAATATCTCGAGTGGATAATGCCAAGGCAGATGAGCTAGCCAAATTGGCGAGCTCCCTTGCGCTATGGACGCCGGAAGAGCCTAGTGCTCCGGAGGAAGCCGTGTCTCAGATCGAGGAAGGAGCTCCTGATACTGTGTTTCCTGACTGGAGAGAGTCTTATGTGGAATTCTCACACAGTAGAACAATGCCGGCAGGTGATAAGGAAGTTTGACTTTTCCGTCGCAGGACTTCCAAATTCGCGCTGGTTGGGAAACATTTATACAAAAGAGCATTTGTTCGACCATTCCTCAAGTGTGTTGGTCCAGGGGATGTTGACTAATCATGTGGGAGGTTCATGAAGGCATACATGGAAGTTATATTGGGGGAAGGTGTTGGTGCAATCTTGGTTAGGTCAGGGTTGACCTAGTTTGACTGAGCTCGGGTGAGCTTAGGTCTGTGGGAGATTGTTGGTGCAATCTTGGTTAGGTCAGGGTTGACCTAGTTTGACTGAGCTCGGGTGAGCTTAGGTCTGTGGGAGATTGTTGGTGCAATCTTGGTTAGGTCAGGATTGACCTGGTTTGACAAAGCTCAGGTGAGCTTGAGTCTGGTAAGCTCGGGTGAGCTCGAGGTCGTATGTTTCGATGTTTGATAATGATGTTTGAGTGGTCATGACGCGTGAGTCAAGTGGGTCAAGGTTGACTGGAGACTTGACTGGGAAAGACCTAGTAGGACTAGGTGAAGTCCAGGTAGATCAGGGAGATCGAACGCTGGCATGACAAAAGACCTAGTGGGACTAGGCAGACCTAGTGGGACTAGGTGAAGTCCAGGTAGATCGGGGAGATCGTACGCTGGCATGGCAAAAGACCTAGTGGGACTAAGCAGACCTAGTGGGACTAGGTGAAGTCCAGGTAGATCGGGGAGATCGTACGCTGGCATGGCAAAAGACCTAGTGGGACTAGGCAGACCTAGTGGGACTAGGTGAAGTCCAGGTAGATCAGGGAGATCATACGCTGGCAAGGGAAAAGAAGACCTAGTGGGACTAGGCACACCTAGTGGGACTAGGTGAAGTCCAGATGGATCGGGGAGATCGCATGCTGGCAAGGTGGAAGTCTACCGAGAGACTAGACCTAACTCGAGGGTTAGGCAAATCTGGTTGGGAACCAGGTTAAGTCCGAGCTGGGAGCTAGGCAGTAGAAATCCAAGTTGGTCAATGGGGTTGACCGGACACTTGGTAGGGATCCTAGACTTGTGGGAACAAGTTAGGGTGGACTCAATCGATTGGGCAATTGATAACCATCATTTTGTTGATTATTTTCGGCTCTAAAATCCATGTTTGATCCATATTTTATATGCTTAAGTTTGCAATTTTATTAGGTTTCATGTATTTTCCCTATTTTGGCTTTTAATTCTAATCTTTGTATATTTGGGATATTTTTGGCACTTAATTTAAATATCATTTTGTAGGTTTCAATTGATCATGGACCTAGATCAAATTGGGTCAGACTTGAGTCAGGCTTGGCTCCAGATCAAAAGGATCAAGTATCGGATTAATAGGAGCCGTCCATTCCAGAGAACGGCTAGATCTGAGCCATCGATCAACTTTTGGTCGATCCGAGTCCAAGATAGAATCAATCATGACTAGAGATCAAGATCTGAAAATTTCAGCCAAATCAGAAGTGATCTGACCGTTGGATCGAGCTCAAGATGTTCTAGACCATCCATTCAAGAAAAGGGAAGATCTGGACCATCCGCCACTGATCTGGTCAATCCGAGCTGGGGATCGGTAGATCAGGACCATTGATTGAGATCTGTGGAGTTTGGTTCAGATCGGAAGAGATCTAACCGTTGGATGAAGCCAAATCGATCTCAGCCGTTCGTTATTAATCTCCTTCTAAGCTGACTTGGCTGATTGACCCAACTGTTGGACTGAACCCAAGGCTAATTGAACCAAGTGCTGGACCAAACCAACTGTTGGACTGAACTAAAGGCTGGCTGAACTCAAATGCTTGGCTGGTTGAACCAACTGATGAACTGGGCTGAGATTGAACCTAGATTGAACCTACACTGAACCGGACTGCTGGCTGGAACTCAAGTAATTGACTGAATCCAACTGACTTGGCTGACCGAACTCAAGCTGAAGCTGGTGACTGGACCGAACCGCGCAGACAGGGATCAAAAGAGGGCAACGTCGCGGAAGCTAGGTCATCGTCGTCTCGACACTCCATCTTCTCCACAGGCGAGGGCGATCGGGGAGAGTGGTTGCAGACGAGGGGTTCCCGTCTCAACCCATCTTCTCTACCTCCACCAAGGGCCGGCCGGAGCTTCGATCGATCGCCGTTTGAGGGGTTCCCGACATCGATTCGATCAACTCCATCTGCCTTCCACTTCATCGCCGCCGACCACAGCTAGGGCTCAGGGGTTCCGAGCCCTAATCGACTTCACCTCCAGCTTCCTCTTCACTGCTCGAAAGGGTTTCTTCTTTGTCCAGTTTCTTTAGATCCATTTCCTAGCAGCTTGTCTTCATCAGATTAGATCCGATTTGGCAGAAATTCTTCATCAGCAGTTTCATTTCAGCACCTTTTCATCAATTTCGTTCAGCAATTTCTTTCACAGAAGTTCTTCGGCAGCAATTTCTTACACAGAATTTCACAGCAAGTCAGTTTTTAGCAGCAATTCAATTTTCTTCTTCACGGCAGTAGCTTGTTCATAGCATTTCTTGTAGCTCTTCAGCATTTCGAGCAACAATTTCTTCACGGCAATTTCATCAGATGCAGCAGTTCTTCACAGCTTTTGATTCTCAGTTTCCCTCTACAGCAGTTCTTTCTTACAGTTTTGCATCCCAGCAATTTCTCCTCTTCACAGCACATCATCTTTGGGCCAATTACGTGTTTCAATTTGAATCTGATATTGATTGTTCTTAATGTTGAAATTGTTATGTGTATGATCGTTAAATGTTTGTATTTGATGGATCTTTCCCTAATTCAAATTGCACGTACTAGAAATCTTTTAAAGCATGTCTACTATGTATTCGATGAAATGCCCCTTTCATAAGTTGGACTTCAGTTTGAATTTTCCTTATCATAGATTCTTGCAATGTTTCATTAGTTTAATTGCTTATTGTTCAGTTGATGGATTTTCAGTAATTGCTTCGTTAGTTTAATTGCTTTCTTATCGTAGATCCTCATTTCTTGTCTTCAGTTTAATGCAATTAAGTTAGGAGATTAGATTTCTTTAATGCTGTAGGTTTATGTTCTGTGTTCAGTTTTGTTAATGCTTCTTTCATATTGTCCTTTCTTTGCTGCAATCGTAGTTAGGTTAAATTAGATTTCCTTATCTGTCTTGTCTTTTCTTAATTTGAATTAGATTTCATATTTGCTCTGTTATTCATTTCGTAGTCATAGTTCTCAAATTCAAAACCCAATTTCATATCCCAAACCTAAAAGCAATAAGATACGATTCTGAGAATTGTCATGCACCGACTACATTCGTTGGGAGACGACCCGAGTTACTCTATGCTACATTAGTTTAGAGGAATTCGGTACTTAAATTGTATTTGAAACCGTAACGCGACAAAAATACGGTTATCAGCAATCGATTGGGTCAATCGATCAGGTGATCGATTAGAGCGGTTTTCGCGAGAGGACAGAAGGGTCCTGAATCGATTGGGTAATCGATTCAGGGTATCGGTAATCGATTGGCTAATCGATTAGGGCGGTTTGCGCGAGAGAACAGAGAGGCTCTGAATCGATTGGGTAATCGATTCAGGGCAATGGTAATCGATTGGCTAATCGATTACGGTTCGAAAACTAGCCGTTGAACGGCTAAGTGTGACGTGGTAATCGATTGGGTAATCGATTACCAAACCCTAGGCGACGGGTATAAGGTCTTTCGCGCAGGTTTTGGCCGAACTTCTTCTTCCTTCTTCCACGCCATTTCAAGAGAAGCTTTGGGGCTTAGTGTTGCTGCACTTCCAAAGTTCTAGAGGCGATCACAAGCTTGAAGATAGCAAGAGAAGCAAAGTGTGAGCTTATTTATTGTAAATCTTGTGAGATTTCTTTTGTATTTGCTTTGCTCTTGTTGTATCTTTGGTGAAAGCTTGTAAGAGGTTTCTCCACCTCAAGAAGGAGACTTTCATAGTGCATGAGAGTGTGAGGAGAGTGGATCCTTGGATTAGTCACCCGACCGGGGTGGATACCAAGTAAATCCTTGTGTTAGCGATTGCTTGAAGTCTTCCGCCGCGACAAATCTTCTACAAGCGAATCGGAGCTAATCACCCCCCCTCTAGCTCATCTACCGGTCCCAACAAGTGGTATCAGAGCAAGGTTGCTCTTCATTGGACTCATCGCCAAGAGGGCAAGAGCTAGAGGAAGAAGAAGAAGTTGGAAGAAACCCTAATTTCAAGAAGTCATCATCAAAAGGGTTCAACTTCAAAAATGGAGTTTGGCTATGACACAAGGGCACCTCTACCATTCGACAAGGCAAATTTCAATCTTTGGAGGTCAAAGATTGAAAATTATTTCATGATGGAGATAGAGCAATGGTTTGCTCTAATGGAGGGTTTTGAAGCTCCAACAAGCTCAATAGGAAAGCTCCTCAAGAAAAGCAAATGGAATGAGGAGCAAATCAAGAGATGCGAGGCCAACTACAAAGTGACCAAGCTATTGGTCAATCTTTTGCCAAGCACTATCTTGGACAAGATTGGAGAATTTCAAGACGCCAAAGAGCTATGGAGCAAATTGGCAATATTTCATGAAGTTCCCTCCACTCTACCAAATCAAGACAAATTCGAAGAGGGAAATTCATCAAGTGAAGAGGACTCGGAAGTTGAGAGGTGCTCAACATCCGAAGATGAAGCTCAAGAAGTCTCCACCTCAAGGGTTGAAGAGGAGCAAAATTTGACATTGACGCCGGAACAAGAAAAGGTTTCAACATCATCATCCGAGGTCAATGGAGAAGAAGAAGAATTCTCCACCTCTAGGATTGAGAGGGAGCAAAGGTCATTGACTCCGGAAAAAGAAGAAGTATCCACTTCCGGATCGAGTGAAGAGTTATGTGCCACCCCTACAAGCAAAGGTATAAACATTTCAATTTGTAAAAATAAAGATCACATCATTTGCTTTGAGTGTAGGGAAAGAGGACACTACAAGAGTAAGTGTCCAAAATTGGTCAAGAAGAAGGTGCAAATGACACCCAAGACCAAGGAGAAGGCAAAGGAGGTCGACCCCGTGACAAAGAAGGATAAGAAGCACATTGTGTGCTTCTCATGCAAAGAAAAGGGACATTATAAAAGTCAATGTCCAAAGGGGAAGAATCCGACTAAGGCAAAAAGGAGGAGCTCAAGTCAAGGGGGAGCCTCCAAGAATAACACTAAGGTACCATTAGGTAATGGTACTTATTCAAATCATGATAACATGCATGCTAGAAATAATTATTATCATTTCAATGCTATTTATCATGAAAATAGGAGGTATGAGAAACCAAAAGAAAAATATAGAGCCTTTCATGCTAGGTCTACTACAACCAAGGATAGGGAAGATTTTAGATCATCTAAGGATAGACCTACCCAATCCAAGGCCAAAAAGAAAAATTACCAAGGCTATATTAGAAAACCAAGCCTTGAGGAGGTAATGATTGAAAATCAAGTTTTGAGGTCAAAACTTGATAAATTAGAAAAATCCCTCAAACGAATAGAAAATCTATTTAAGGGATCTAAGGATCAAAACCTAGATTTAGGAAATCAAGGACCCTCTAGGAGCAAGAGAGGTTTGGGGTACTAACCTAAGACTAAGGATGATGGTCCATCCTATCATAGAGTTCCATATAAATATGGAACTAAATCTAGGTCTAGGAGTCAAGTCAAGGTCGCAAGGGAAGCCATCCCTAGAGTTGACCAAGACAAGACAAAAGTGACTAAGGCTTCGGAGAAGCCTAAGAAAGTCTTTAAGAAGGTATCAAGGGAAGTCATCCCTAGTGAATACCTAGAACACCCAAGGAGCACCAATAGGTTTTGGGTTCCTAAGAGTGTGTTCGCCACACGCTTATTAGGTCTAGGGAGTGTCAACTCTAATTGGAAGAGTAGTTAACCCAACCTTGATGAAGTTGACACTTTGGGACATTTTCAAGGAATTATTATCCTTGAAAATGAAGGATTCATTCATTTACTCTAGGAGGAGTAAATTTGTGCCAAACTATATTTTTGGAGGATTAAACTTGATAAAGTTGGCACAACTAGGTTAGAATCCAAAGATAGGCCAAGTTGGGGAGTTTTGGCATTATCTTGGAAATTAGGGCAAGTTAGGATTATCAATGGCTTAGCGATGAGTTATTGATACTTAGATAGGAAATCTAGGTATTCTTTTATGCTACTATGCCATGTTTTTGTATGCCCTATCACATGCCATGACATCATATTTCATCATTCATATTTATTATGAAAATATTACATGTCATGTCATACATGCAACATCTAGTTATAATTTCTTTTGAAAATTCTAATATGATGCATGTCATAGTCACTAATCATGCATAAATCAATATTTATTGAAATTAAGGACATTGGCATTAATTGACATCCTAGGTGGATGATCAAAGTTTAAAATGCCTAGATAAAAATGCATGAACCCTTAGATTAGGGAGAACGTGACTTTCACATCTCACTAAGACTATAAGATGACTTGTGTGTGTTTTTGAGACACATTAGAAACAAGTGAGATGTTAGGGTGATGAACAAAACTCAAGGTGTTGATAAAGGGCATCAATTTGAGTTTTAGGTTCATCAAAACAAGAATTTAAATGAACTCCAATCATTGGGAAAGCTAATGTACAAGTCATGTGCATTTAGCCCAAGGAACATGGTTGGATATTGTTTTTGAAAAACATTTCAAAACTATCTTGGAAAACCTTGGTGAAGACTATCTTTTGATAGCACTCATCATTGATGAATTGGATACAAAATAGAGTAAAACATTGAAGTATTTCAATGGTTTCCAATTTTGTGTCAATTTTTGGAAATGAAGGTTATTTTCATAAAAAATTATTTTTCCATGATAGTATATGGTATAAATAATATCTACACGAAATTTCAAAATTTTTCGAAATTTGTAGAATTATTTAGGAGTTTCTGAAATTCGAATCTGAAATTGTTTTTCAGAAATCAGAAACTCCCAATCGATCGGGTGATCGATTGGGACCATAGCCAATCGATTGTTCAATCGATTGGTCGATCCTTTTACGAGCACAGAAGCTCGGGTAGTCGATCCGGTGATCGATTACAGGTAGCCGTAATCGATCGGCTGATCGATTAAGGCAGGTCGTAATCGATTGGTTCCCAACACCAATCGATTGGTGAGACTGAAACTGTCTAATTTCAGTCTAATAACCCATTTTTAAGTAACCTAACAATCCCTAGACCCTGGAATTACTTTTATATGTATATTTGGGTAAATTTCATTGTGAAATCAAAAAGGGAAATGGTTTGGTGAACATTTAAGGGTTAAGGAGAGATTTTGATTCAAGTTTTGAATTTCAAAATCTCAATCACCTCAAGTTGAGTTTTCCTAAAGGTTTAGGAACTCTAAAATCATTGTTGGTGCAATGATAGAGGTTTAGAGCATGTTTTGAGGGGGAGGTCTTCCTTAACAACATGTGGTTGCATTTTCTTTTTGGGTTAAGTGAATGAATGGAGATTGGGAATCTTCATGAGTGCTCAAGGTTGAGCATAGATTCAATGAAAATTATGGGATTTTCATTGGGTATACCTTTGACCATATAGACTCTCGGGGAGCAGTTTGATGTGTGTCAAAGGGGGAGAAATTTGGGAGAGATTGAAAGGCTAATAGGGATTAGTCTTTCTCAAACATATTGTCAAACATCAAAAAGGGGGAGATTGTTGGTGCAATCTTGGTTAGGTCAGGGTTGACTTAGTTTGACTGAGCTCGGGTGAGCTTAGGTCTGTGGGAGATTGTTGGTGCAATCTTGGTTAGGTCAGGGTTGACCTAGTTTGACTGAGCTCGGGTGAGCTTTGGTCTGTGGGAGATTGTTGGTGCAATCTTGGTTAGGTCAGGATTGACCTGGTTTGACAAAGCTCAAGTGAGCTTGAGTCTGGTAAGCTCGGGTGAGCTCAAGGTCGTATGTTTCGATGTTTGATAATGATGTTTGAGTGGTCATGACGTGTGAGTCAAGTGGGTCAAGGTTGACTGGAGACTTGACTGGGAAAGACCTAGTAGGACTAGGTGAAGTCCAGGTAGATCAGGGAGATCGAACGCTGGCATGGCAAAAGACCTAGTGGGACTAGGCAGACCTAGTGGGACTAGGTGAAGTCCAGGTAGATCGGGGAGATCGTACGCTGGCATGGCAAAAGACCTAGTGGGACTAGGCAGACCTAGTGGGACTAGGTGAAGTCCAGGTAGATCGGGGAGATCGTACGCTGGCATGGCAAAAGACCTAGTGGGACTAGGCAGACCTAGTAGGACTAGGTGAAGTCCAGGTAGATCGGGGAGATCGTACGCTAGCAAGGGAAAAGAAGACCTAGTGGGACTAGGCACACCTAGTGGGACTAGGTGAAGTCCAGATGGATCGGGGAGATCGCATGCTGGCAAGGTGGAAGTCTACCGAGAGACTAGACCTAACTCGAGGGTTAGGCAAATCTGGTTGGGAACCAGGTTAAGTCCGAGCTGGGAGCTAGGCAGTAGAAATCCAAGTTGGTCAACGGGGTTGACCGGACACTTGGTAGGGGATCCTAGACTTGTGGGAACAAGTTAGGGTGGACTCAATCGATTGGGCACCCGCTCTGATTGGTGGTTGCAGCAAGTTTGAGCCACCCGCTCTGATACCACTTGTTGGATCGGAGAAAATCGATAGAGGGGGGGGTGAATATCGATATTAAATTTTTCGGAAAAGCAAAGCGATTACGCAGCGGAAAACAATAAAACAATCGCTAACACAAGTTGATTTTATTTGGTTCGGAGTCGCGGTCGTCTCCTACTCCAAGGCCCATGGTCCTTGACCGTTTACGTTGGACAATTCTATATTCGTTTAAAAACTTTTACATGTTGAGTACAAATATAGGATTGAAATTGAAAGTACAACACTTTTCGTAATTAAAAATTACGGACACCCGAGGTGGATGAAATTTCGGAGCAGAGGGTCGTCGTCGGCCCTGGAATCGCGAAGTCGGAGCTTGTCGGAGCGTAGCGCTTGAACGAAAGTGTTTGGAGCGATGTGAGCAAGATTGTCTGAAGCCTTGGGGGTGAACCCCTATTTATAGCAGCCATAGGGGCGCCTGTATCGATGGGGGCGCCTGACACGTGGCCTCTGTTGGTGCAGTTTGCACAAACGGTCAAACTCGGGTTTTGATGTATGACAAAGTGGTTAAAGTTAGGGTTGTTGGTGTTTAACCTCTTTACTAAGTGTGCAGGGTTGAAAGACTTAGGACCAGACACCAGGCTGAAGTCCAGGATGGTTGAGTCCTGGCGGGAAGTCCAGTTGGGTCCGCGGGATCTGACAACTGGCTGAAGACCAAGTTGGTTGAGACTTGGCAGGAAGACCAAGGTGGTTGAGCCTTGGCAGGAAGTCCTGGTGGGTCAAGAAGTCAAGTAGAGCTGCACAAGGTAAGTGAGGTAAGTCACTGGAGGAGCGAACCAGTGAGGACGCGTTCCCCTTGAGGGAACATTAGGCGTCGGTTCGACCTAGGGCTCCATTTTGGAGACCCAAAGTCAGAACCAAGACAGCCAAGGCTGTGTAAATTAACTTATTAATTGCTGTTTTGGACTAACCCTGGATGCAGGACCGAAGGACTGTGGTTCTGCAGCTCAGAGAGCCTCAAAGGAGTGAGGCAGTAACTGAGCAGGGCGCCCCGGATGTTTCGGGCGCCCCAGAGTCAACCCAAAGTCAGCAGAGCAAGTAAACGCCCCGACAGCAGCACATTTGGGGGCGCCCCGGATGTTTCGGGCGCCCCGCGCGCGTCGGGCGCCCCGCGTGTCGCGGGCGCCCACTGTGCCACGCAGAATCAGCTGCCGAGGCTCGCCCTCGCGAAGCCAACGAGATGAGGTTTTGACCGGTCAAGGGAGGCGCCCCGAGCGCTTCGGGCGCCCCGGTCAAGGCTGATCCCGAAGATAAAGAGATCAAATGCTTGACCGAGAGGGCTGCGGATCGGCAGCCACGCAGGGGGGCGCCCCGGACGTTCCGGGCGCCCCCAGGGCTATAAATAGAGCCCTCGACCAAGGCTGGAAATACAACAATTCTTTCAACGCTTCAAAGTTCTTCTACGCTCGCGCCTTGCTCCGGAAACGCTTCACCTCGAGCCGACGACGTCCCGCTGCCCCGAAAGAGTCGACCTACTCCGGACGTCGGTAAAAAGAAGAATAATTTTTTTTAATACTTTATTGCACTTAATTACTTGAAAGTGTGGGGTTGTCACACTTTCAATTCTTTTGTACTCGCCTACTCTATCGGGGTTTCCCGGTAGAGAGTTTTAGTGGATTGCCCAACGGAAAGGTCCGAGGGACCTGGGCCTTCGAGTAGGAGTCGCCGAAGGCTCCGAACGAAGTAAAAATCGTTCGTGTTTGTGTGTTCGTTTTTATAATCGTTTCTTTCATTTCCGCTGTGCACGCTTTTTAAAGCACTCTGATTTAAATTTAAAAAAGTCACGTGATTCACCCCCCCCTCTCACGTGCATCGATCCTACAGCCTCTCCTACGAGAACTCCTATTCGTAGGCTCGATCAGCACTTATCCCCTTCAAAGAGGCGCCTGGGCTGATGGGGGCGCATGTGTTCACACAGGCGTCTGAGCTGACTTGGTCCAGAGGCTTCGTGGCAGTTTGCTTCTATGGTTTTGATTTTGACTTGAACTGGGGCGCCCGTATCCATTCGGGCGCCTAGCCCAGTGAGACGCCTCACTCCATTGAGGCGCCTGAGCTGCGGAAACACCTTTCCTTCGTTCCCTGCAACTAAGGTTAGTTCCAAAACACAAGAAGCAAGTATGTTAGATATTATTTACAGCCTTAGCTGTCTTGGTTTTGACTTGGGGTCTCCCAAATGGAACCCTAGGTCGAATCGACGCCTAATGTTCCCTCCTCCGGGGAACGCGTCCTCACCTACTCCTCTCGGGAGAATTTACCTTTTTGCCAACCGGATCCTTCGGTTGGACTTTTGCCCAGTTTCACTCACCAAGTCTTCGCGCCCATTCCGCGACAAGGACTTCTTGCCCAACTTCCGGTTAGGTCTTCGGTGCCCAGCTCTTTGCCAGGACTTCTTGCCTAACTTCCGGTCAGGTCTTCGGTACCCAGTCCTTTGCCAGGACTTCTTGCCCAGTCCTCGACCAGGACTTCTTACCTAGCCCTTTGCCAGGACTTTTTGCCTAGTGTACCTAGGACTTTCCTGCACACTAAGTAAGCTTGTTAGATCACAACCACACCTTAACTTCTGAACCCTTTGCCATTATCAAAACACAGGTTTGACTTTGGTGCTTCCGACACCAACATTATTAAACACGATTAGCAAATCGCTTGTAGAGGATTACTCTCCATTTCAAGACAACACCCGAGATGTTCGATTTTTAAGGTATACTAACTATCACATGAAGGGCCTCGGGTGTACTATCTCGGGTATTCCCTTTAAGTGGCGAACAATCTCTATACTAGTTCAATCAAACTATACATAATTGCAATCCATGTTCACATACACACATTCAATCAAATACAAACAAAGCATAAACATATCATAGAATAGGAAATTATCAATCCACAGTGTTTACATAAATCAAAGATGCTACAGTTACTCCCTATAATCTAGAGTATGGAGATATACTCCATGAACAACAAATAGGATATCAAGACGATAAAAATAGACAAGATTCCACTCGATCTAGAAGGAGAGGAAAACTTAGCCGTGATGGAGAATTGTTGTCGTTGAGATCCAATTCATGCTCTAGAGATGAACGTGATGCAGAATCCAGCTCCGAACTATCACTTCATCGCTGGGATAGTGCTAGATCTCGGTCTCTTTGGTTCTCCCAAAGGGAAAAACCTCCTCCCCTTGGAAAGGGGAAGAAGATCCCCTTTTATAAATGGAATCCATGAGGAAGAGGCACGGGTCATACCTATGAGGCACAATCGTGACTGGCAAATGAGCATAGGGGCACGACCAAGGCACGGTCGTGCCAAGTTGGCACAACCTGCTTAAGGAAATTTCGGCTGAGGTGCTCCTAGAGAGGCATGACGGCCTACCCGAAGTTCTTTTGGTAGTGGGAGGCACGACCGTACCAAATTGGCACGGCTTGCCCTCGGATCACTCGGTAGCAGCTCAAGGGAGGCACAACTAGCTCTAGGAACCCATGGTGAAGAGGCACGACTACCCCCTGGTTCTTCAGTGAACGGTTTCAGAAACCTCTGACTGGATGTGGGCTTGCTGAATTACACTTCCGAAGCACATTTCGACTTCAAAATGTCTCTGCATCACATTCTGTCATGAAAAATAGGCAAAGAGCAGATCTCTGTACAAAAAAGAATAATTATGCTAATAAAAGATAGTGCCTAAAATCATATACAATCTAAAGCACATCATGTGCTTTGTGAGTTGGAGAAAATCGAAGTCAACAGATGATCGCGAGGTGGGATCGAGATAAAATTAGGTATTAGGGTTCGTGAGAGTGACTTAGATCCCTAAAATTAGTGATGAAATATGGATTCGTCACTGAATTCAAGGATGAAACCAAGTTTCATCAGCAAAATCATGGATTCATCCGTGATTTTAACAACGAAAAATGAATACAATTTTCGTTGTTGAAATTATGGATGAATACTTGATTCGTCACTATACGAGGACAATATTTGTCCTTGGTTTCAAGGACAAATCCAAAATTTATTTGAAATTTGTTAACTCGTCATTCGTCCAATATTAATGTGTCCAACAAAATTATAGTTCAAAATTTATTGCTAATCCTTGATTAAAATTAAATTCGTTTCAAAATTAATAATAAATTTCAACTTCATCGTAAATTAACGATAAATTTGTGACAAATATTATTGTTTATAAATTTATTGTTATTTTACGATAAATAATTTTTTTTGCTAATTTACAATGAACTATTTTCATCTTCAAAATTTGTCCCTAAAATAATATTTTTTTAGTTGCGGAATGAAATCTTCTCTTTCATACTTTCTTATGCATTAGTATATATATTCATTAAACATTAATTATACATAAAAATTGAAAAAAAGAAAAGAATAAATTAAAATATTATATTTTTAAAGTAAAAGATTTTCTATATGAAAGAATTTTCATGATAGGAGATTTTCCATATTAAAAAATTTTGATGATTAATATCCTAAAATAATTAATTTTTTTCAAAAGTTTATTCTATGATAAAAAATAATTATAAGATTATTATTATTTTCTTTTTAAAAATATATTTTAGTTAAATGTAAGGACAATTTATAAAATGAAAAATGAAAATATTACGGCCCTCCCCGATTTATAATTAATGTACAAAAGTAACGTGGCTTTTTGATCTGATTCGATCAAAAAGCTACGTGACTTTTTGAACGTCCGATATAATATTAGAATACTATATATAGACCCGAAGGCAGGCGGGCAGTGACAGACGAGACGAAGGGGACGTGGGGAAAGAAAACTCCTACTACCTGCTGCTCTTTGCCGGCGGAAGCGTTGCTCTGTCGTTCTCTTTTTAAGGGGAGGAGGCCAGCTAAGATTTCTCTGGGAGAAGCGGAAGAAACCTATTCCCCCTAAACCCTTCGCTAACCGGTAAGCATTCCAATATCTGTAGTTTTTGTTTTGTTTTGTTTTTCTCTTCCTGGGTTTTGTCTGAATTCGAACATTTCTTTTTCTTCTTTTTTCATGATTTAGTTTTAGGTTGTCATGAAATTAACGATAACTCCTGCGGACTCGACTCACGTCGATAGAGTCAACGTGTGCCGGGAGGGACGTAGAATGGGCTAAGAGGAACATAGAGTAAGCTCAGAGGGATGCAGAGTGGGCTCAGAGGGAAGCAACGAGGGACGCTAAGTTGAGAGATTTCCGGGCTCGCCAAGCACACACTGAGGATATAGTACGTCACATGCAAGCTTTTGCAGCAACCCTATCGCCGATGACACAGATGTCAGCCTTTCCCGCCCCTCGTTTTGTGTCTCCGGATACACACATGTCAACCGCTACCACCCATTGTTTTGAGTCTCAGGAGACACAGGATCCTGAGCATACCACAGAGGAATAGAGATATTATAGTGGTATAATCAATTTTGTCTCTAATTTTTTTCAGTAACTATGTATTAAGTTATTATATTCATAATGATTGTTTTCTTATTACTTCATTTATGTTTACAGATTCCACATTATCAGAGTTGAATTCAGATTTCTTCTCTTACTTGAAAGGTATGAATATTGGATATTATTCCTATATTATTTCTTATTTATTATTTTCCAAAAGGACATATTTAATATTATTAGAGTTATCTTATATTTGTTAATTTTCTTCTATTAGAATTATCTTCTATACATATGCTTACTTCATTTGTTATTTCTTATTGGTATCAATTCAGATTTCTGTCTTTATTAGATTGCTTTCTTATGATTTTATCTTCTATTGTTTTATTTCTTATTGCTTACTTCTATTGCTTTCTTATTATTTTATCTTTTATTGTACAGGTTATTTCTTTCCATCCATGATTCACTCTGATATTTATTACGTAATGATTCTCTACTAAACTCTGATTTTTGATGTATATAGTTTTTTGAAAATTACTCTTACTTATGTTTACTTTCTTTTGATGTATACATTTAGATATTACTCTTGTTTGGATTCGATATTGGAAATGAAAGTTTAGATGCTTACTCTTATTTGAAAGTTTGGATTGTATAAATTTGGAAATGAAAGTTTGGATTGGATACTGAAATATTTACACTTGTTTGAATGTTTGGATGTTGTAATAATTATTTTTATTTGATGTTTGTTTGGATGTTCTAAAATATACTCTTATTTGCTGTTTGTTTGATGTTTGTTTGTCTATATTATTGATGTATGTAAGGGATGTTGTAAAAACAACATTTGGTTGTGAAATTTTTTTAGATTTAGCGACGGATATTTTTAAAAATCCGTCGCAAATAGCGATGGAAAATTGACTTTTCAGTCGCTATCACGATCGATTGGCGATGGATTTTAACTTTATCCGTCGCTAGTACGATATATTAGCGACGGATATTGACCAAATACGTCGCTATATTGAAAGTGTTGCGACGGATATTTGACCGTCCGTCGCAAAATTCTCGCCGGGACACGCCACCACAGATTTAGCAGGTTTTTGCGACGAGCTTATATGTCTGTCGCTAACTTAACATTGTGACGGCTTATATGTCCGTCGCTAGATCATGTTAGCGACGGTTTTTTCTCCCGCCGTCGCTACCCAATCACTGCGATGGGTGTCTGCCCAACGGCGCTCAATCCGTCGCTATTAGTGTTTTGCGACGGAATAGCGACGGATTTCGTCTGTCGCTATTTGGCATTATTTTTGTAGTGTACGTGCTGCTCTTCGCTTTTTCAAGGGAGGAGACTACGATTTCTCCGGGGGAAGCGTTGCTTTGTAGTTCACTTTTTAAGGGGAGGAGACTAAGATTTCACTGGGAGAAGTGGAAAGAAACCTATTCCCCCTAAACCTGGGTCGGCCACCCTGTCACTCTGGGTCGCCCACCCTGTCACTGGGAGACTAAGATTTCACTCTGGGTCGGCCACCCTGGGTCGGTCACCCTAGGTCAGCCACTCTGGGTTGGCCACCCTGTCACTCTGGGTCTGCCGCTCAGGGTCGGCCACTCGGCCAGTCAGGGTCAGCCAGTAGGCCAGTCGAGGTCGGCCAGTCGGCTAGTCGGGGTTGGCCAGTAGGCCAGTCGGGGTCGGCTAGTCGGCTCCTCGGGTCAGCCAGTCGGCCAGTCGGGGTCGGCCAGTCCGCCACTCGGGGTCGACTAGTCGGGGTCGGCCAATCGACCACTCGGGGTCGGCCAGTCGGCCACTCGGGGTCGGCCAGTCGGCCACTCGGGGTCGGCCAGTCGGCCACTCGGGGTCGGCCAGTCGGCCACTCGGGGTCGACATGTCGGCCAGTCGGGGTCGGCCACTCGGCCAGTCGGGGTCGGCCACTCGGACACTTGGGGTCGGCCACTCGACCACTCGGGGTTGGCCAGTCGGCGAGTCGGGTCGGCCACCCTGGGTCTGTCACTCCGGGTGACCCCGACCGAGAGACCCCGCCTGGGAGGCCTATTGCTTACCGAACACTCATGAAGAGATCTGACAAAAGGTTTCTGCTTTATCCCGACTAAACTTTCCCGACCGGTGATCCCTGACCGCTAAAGTTCTCGATCGAGTACGTCTGCTCGGGTGCCACTGATTGGGCCCCATCTCAAGTTGCTTCGAATCCTGATCCTCTTAGCCAGATCAGTATCTCGCGCACTAATCTGATACTGAACCTGACCCGCTTTGTTTGACTCAGACCCAATCCGACCGGGCCCCTAATCGGCTCCAAAAACTTACCCGACCGGATCATGCATAAGTAATTTGTTGAGACTAGGTTTTGGCTTGGTATTCAACTAGTTGCTCAGTAAGAATTATCAGGGTTTTTTTTTTTAAAAAACGTGTGTGAGTAAATGAGAACCATTGATGGCTATTGAAAAAAAATTTGTCTTGTCCCAACTAGTTTCTATGCTGCTCTGCTGCAGGTCTGGAAACGAAAGGTAGAACAGTACTTTGCTGAATCTGGTGCACCTTACACAGTTATAAGGTATGACTTATCAATCTGTGTTTGTCTATGCCGACTTGATTACTTGTCAATATCTTGTTTTATATAGATACCTCCAAGCTGTTTCATAAGAAATCCTGTTGCAATGAACTTTTTGCTTTTGGCTTGTTTGTCTACCGCTAACTTACTGCAACCCCTGTAATCCCTATCTAACTGGTATGTGTCAGTGAGAAGAAAAGGAAATAAAAACGTCTTCCTAGAACCCAAACACAATAGATTAAACTCGCATTCCATCTGTTTGATAGTCACAAGCATTTCTTTCATCCCTGTATTGAGCTAGATGAACTTATGTCGATGTGTGATAAGAGCGATTGGATTATTTGCTGTTCTTCCTGTTCCTCATCCCGCTTTCTCTGTTCCTTTTTCTCTATATCCAGCTAATTTAACTTTGACAGTGTAGCAAGAAAAGAATGGACTATTAGTTCTCCCTGTTTCACATTTTATTATCTTTCTCTCCCTCCCATGGAGACAATGCCCCACTCACTTAATCTTATTCAAAAGAAGATAATGGATNAAGAAAGAAAGGAGGAAGAAAAATGAAGTAACTTCCTCTAACTTCCTTCTCTTAATCCTATTTATACACCTCTTGTGAAGAAGCATGTCTCTTCACTCTTACACACTTAACAAGCATGTTCCTTTCTCCTTCTACATGAAATATTGCTTGGTTCCTTGGTTATGACATGGTGAGTGCAACTAGAAGGTCCAAGGTTCAATCCTTGCTTCCTCCACTTTGCACTTTCTTTTTAGCACCATTCATTTCCAAGCCCAATAAACCAAGCCCATCATGAAATTTCATAATATGAATAATATTTTATGAATTCAGAATATTTCATAATATTCCAAAAATATTATTTCATAATATTTTTAATATTCCATATTCATGAATATAATATTTCATGCTAATATTTCATGATAATAATATTTCATGAATATAATATTTCATGCATTCATAACATTTCATGGCATGTGATTGCATGAAATTCATATCATTTTATTATAACCATTTTCATACATTGTCATGATTTTACATTGACAAATTTGGGGTGTTACACGATGTCCAAGAAGAGGATAGGAATATGATAGAAGATCAAGAGATAAGCAAGAGGTATAAATCTTATTTTTGTTTCAGATTAATTATTGTATTCATTGTATATCATGGACCCCGAAGATAAACACAAGAACCGGTGATTTAATCATCATCTATTCCATGGCTAATCGATAAGGGAGTTAAAGTTGCTTGAACAACAAGTTTGTTCAAGTGATCACTCAAAACGAATAGCACGATGATGAAAAGGTCGTTCGGAAAGATTCTTTCCATCCAGATTGTTTCTAATTAATAGAAAATTTTAATCTGGGGCATGAAGAGCAATCTAACCGAACGGGAAGAAACCAACAATTGGTATCAGAGCCATGGTTTCTGATTTTGTGTGTTTTGGATTCAGTCACTTTCATGCATGTCATATATAATTTATGTCGGTTAATAGTAGGAACTGCCTAAGGCTAACTCTTTGGTTGCAGGCATAAGATCCAACTATTATGGCTAATGTGATTGTGTGTGTGATTGTAATGACCCTCTCTCCTCACTCTAGAGGGACGTCACATCTCTTTCTCCTTAACCAGGACCAGTCGATTGACTCCTTGACCAGTCGACTAGTGCCAGTTGACTCCTTGGCCAAATCACTCCCCCAATCATTTTGTTCGAAATCTGGCCGGGGACCAGTTGACTGGTGGAACTACCAGTCGACTGATGCAGTCGACTCAGCCTAGAAATCACTCGACCAATGTTTCTGTTCTCTCGATTTCACTGAGGAAAGTCGACTGGCTCCTTGAGCAGTCGACTGATACTTCTGGAATTCCAATTCCAGACTTCAGAAACTTTGAACAAGTCCATGAATACATTTATACTTCAACTATACTAAGATTATAGAACTCAGAATCATAATAACCATAATACGTGGACTAGATCATAATCCATTTAGCATGCATCTCAAACTTAAAATATTTTGCGGAATAACAACTCAAACTTAGAATCCTTGTGGAAACGAAACTTATAATGTTCTACTGCTTAGAACACTAGCAAGTCTCATCCCAAAAGATCTCACTCAACGGTTCCACCGCCACTGACACAAATCATCCTTCCTTTAGCTTCCTTGCCTTACATCCTTTCTTTACCTTTATCTGCTGTAAAAGGATGCAAACTATAAACAAATTGCTTAGTAAGTAGATACCTACTCTCACAAAACATGCAATCGATATAAAATATGCTCTTGGTCAAAGGAATGCTTGTATTTGAACATATGTACTAAAAATGCTATACTAACATTAATATGCTCATGAATACACTTGTAACACAAATGCTTGCATTTGAAAACTTTGCTTGAAATGAAAAATGCTTATCATGCTTGAAATAAATGCTTGCTTTTGAAAAATTGAAACTTTTATATTCTTATACTTCAAAATAGATAAACATCCTGTTGATGGGCCCGACATAGTACCAATGTGCGCATCCCTAATAGGTTTCTAGGTAGCTAGCTACCGAACCCTACTAGAGCGTCTCTACTAGGCTCTCCCAGATCTGTGGGTCTCGGCTTAGTACATGCCACTTAGTAAAAGTAATATACTTAAACTTGTACTCATGCTTGTACTTAAAATGCGTAACTTAGCATATTCTTTGCACTTAAAAAAAGGTAATGTTCCCTAAACTTGTTTTGAAAATACATCAAGACCTTGGTCTTGTTCTTACATAAATGCTTAGTCCCAGAACTCGTTCTAGGACTTAGTATGACCTCGATCTTACTTTGAACTTTTATCGAGCACCTTGCGTGCCCTAACTCCCAAACCTTGTTTTGGGCTAAATCAAGACCTTGGTCTTGCTATACTACGATCACAAACACCAAAAGACTTAGAATCGTGTTCTAGGACAACTAAAAATCAAACGAGAACTACTTTTACTACAGGTGAGTGATCTACATACATCTTTACGCTTATAACTCACTATACCGAGTGCTCTAGTGTGGAACCCCCTTCGTCCACGTCCTTCGCACGGTCGCCGGATCTTGGGCCCAAAAAAAAAGAGAAACCCTAGTTCTCCTTTTCTTGTTTTAGGCAGGGAAGAAGGAAGAATGAGAAAACCCTTGGTTTCCTCTCTTTCTGTCCTTTGTACACTAAGTGGAAGTTGAAGTAACTTCCATAAAGAGGCGCTTACTGTCACTTATCATATATTTTTTTCATATCCCATTTTGATGCTTTACCACCACCTAATGGAAATTTAAACTAATGCTAAACGAGGGATCTTGGGTTTGAGCCTCGACTTCGACCCCTTTAATGAAAATTTTAATTTCTTTTTTTTTTGAAAAAATTCTGAAAAATTTTTGAGTGTAAAATCCTCCCTACCTTATGAAATGTTCATCCTCGAACTTAGAATAGCTCCGGATACTTTTGCCTCAAGCTATCTTCTATTTCCCAAGTTGCCACCTCAAACATCTGGTTTAGCCATAGAACCTTCACTAGGGGTACCTCTTTGTTCCTCAGTTTCTTGATTGCCCGATCTATTATCTAAATAGGTCGACTTTTATAGCTGAGATCTTCTTGAACTTGTACTGTCTATGGTTCAATCACTTGGTTGGCATCAGGGATATGCTTCTTTAGCATTGAGACATGAAACACATTGTGAATAACTGACATCTCTCGAGGTAGAGCTAATGTAATGACCCGCCTTCTGGTACTAAGATTTAAGGCGGATCGCTACTAACTGACTAACTGATTACTGATCATTGTTTTCCAGATGTTAAACCAACTGGGAGAATTTAAAGAAATTTATTTTGCTATTTACTGAACTAACAATTCATAACCATGTTGGAAGTATTAACCAGCCAAAATAAAACAAAAACTTTAATTTTATTCGCTTGGCCAGGATTTGATCCTTGGAAAAATTCTGAAAAATTTTTGAGTGTAAAATCCTCCCTACCTTATGAAAAGTTCATCCTCGAATTTAGAATAGCTCCGGATACTTTTGCCTCATGCTATCTTCTATTTCCCAAGTTGCCTCCTCAAACATCTGGTTTAGCCATAAAACCTTCACTAGGGGTACCTCTTTGTTCCTCAATTTCTTGATTGCCCGATCTATTATCTGAATAGGTCGACTTTCATAGCTGAGATCTTCTTGAACTTGTACTGTCTGTGGTTCAATCACTTGGTTGGCATCAGGGATATGCTTCGTTAGCATTGAGACATGAAACACATTGTGAATAGCTGACATCTTTGGAGGTAGATCTAATGTAATGACCCGCCTTCTGGTACTAAGCTTTAAGGCAGATCGCTACTAACTGACTAACTGATTACTGATCATTGTTTTCCAGATGCTAAACCAACTGGGAGAATTTTAAGAAAATTATTTTGCTATTTACTGAACTAACAATTCATAACCATGTTGGAAGTACTAACCAGCCAAAATAAAACAAAAACTTTAATTTTATTCGCTTGGCCAGGATTTGATCCCCCAACCTCAGCGTTGCATGACTAAAGCACTAACCAGCAACCCTACAACATATTCTATTTTAAATTGGCACCAGTCGACTGATAGTTGACCAGTCGACTGCCCGATGTCACGAAGCCTTCTGTACGATTTTGCTACTGGTCCCAGTCGACTGGTAGCTGTCGCAGTCGACTGGAAATTCTAAAATCTGAAAATTCATATTCCAGAACTGTGCCAAAGTCACCCCACTTCGTACCAAAAACCCCATAAACTCATATTTAAGCTTACTAACAGGTATACAATGATTCTAGGCCATATGCTACATGTTTTCATGACATTAAAGCATACTTCAACCATTTCTAAGCATGAAATTAGGAACACGAACTTTGTATCAACTTGCTACTAAAGCTAAGCATTGTTCCTATCTAGATGCACCAATAGTAGGACTATAATATCAGAAATAGTTCAATAGCCTTAGATCATGTATTTTACTACTAGTTAACACGCACTTGAAATGTATCACTCAACATATCACATGTAGGAACTAGGCATGGCATGACTGCATGGTATTAACTCATGATACATAATCTCCTACTAGAATTCTCGCAAGACTCATATCAAGAGTGGTGCTAACAACATAACAAAGGTACTTAAAATGCGGAAAGTGATAAACATGACGAAGAACTAGTTCATTTAACATTTTTAATCGTGCATCCTCATAATGCAAGTTCCCAAGGTCCTTTTTCCTACCAAGTTTCCACCATCACACACACTCCTCATCATCCCTGCCGCTCCCGCTACTCCATTTTTCCTTTGCCCTTATCTGCAGTATAAGGAAAAATAAAACTATAAGAATAAAACTTAGTAAGTACCATCCTACTCACAAAACAATGCATATCTTGAAACTCATGCTTTTGACAACACATGTAGGAAAAACATATCATGCTTGTCATTTATTCTTGCTGAAACATATAATCTAAACAAATATCATGGCATACTCATCATACTAAGCAATGAACTAAATCATATTCTTATAACTAAATTCACATAGCATCCATAGAATCTGACTGAACTAAGCATGATTTTAAAACTGTTTTCACTTAAAGCTATTACTTAACTTTTAAAACTTATACATATAATAAGTGAAAATACTAATCATGCTGCTGTGGGCCCGGCAATGTGCTGCTAATGTACGCATCTCTAAATAGATCCGAGGTAGCTAATCCCAAACCCATTAGGGTATTACTAGGCGATCTAGGGGCCTAGGGGCAACTAAGAGCCCACCCATGTATGAACTAGAGTCCAAGCACATGCCATAAAAAGTAAAATACTTTCATAAATATTCTTTTCTTTAACCTTGGATCTACTAGGCGATCTAGAGCCTAGGGGCGATCTAGGAGCCCACCCAATGGACGAACTATGGTCCATAAACATAAAGCAAGGGTTACTAATTTCATAACATGCTAAAACTCATATTAGAGCTTCTTAACATTTCCTTGAGCACCTTGCATGCCTAAAACTCCCCTCTTCTTTTAAGGACACTTCCTAGGCACTCGACGGTGCATCTAAACCCCAAACTAAAGGGGGAAGCATGTCCATCCCATCTAGTGGTGTCCTTAAAGTCGGTAGAGAGAGTAGATCAGCACATAGGAACATAAACTTGCAATTAGATAAAACTAAGGCGTTTAGGCATACGAACGAACCTACTTATACTGCAAGTGAGGGGTACATACATCCTGCGCTTGTTCTTACAACTCTAATGCGTAGGGTTTAGGGAGAAGGAAGATCCTTGGAGTCTTGGAGAGGCTCTAACGACAGACTACTCCTTGAGGCGATCCCTTAACGTGTCCTCCACCTTGAATCCGCCCAACACAAGCCCTTGGACTCCCTCCTTGGTTTGCCATGAGTGAGGGAGAGAGAAAGGCTCGGGAGAAGGTGAGGAAAAATCGTCCAAGAGGGAGGAGTCGGCGGTGAGAAGATGAGGGAAAGAATAAACCTAAAAACCCTTAAGTTTCCCTTTTATACTTATGGAAAAATTTAACTAACCTCACCTTATTTATCTTTTCCTCTATTCTATTTCAATGAAAACAGACTAGCCCACTTAGTAAGCCTCTTCTCCTCTTATGGAACAGATCTAGGTAGGGGTGAGTATTCGGTTAAAACTAAACCGAACCGAACCGAATAGACCGAAAACCGAATAAACCGAATTTCCCCCACAAAATCGAACCGACCGAATTTGTGAATCAAAACCGAGAAAACCGAACCGAAAAAAATCGGTTAATTCGGTTAAAAACCGAATTAACCGATTTGACCGAATAATTTTGACCCTAATCTAATTTTGTGTATTATATTTGTTTACATGTGAATCAAAATTGAATAATAGTGAAATTAATTTGTACATCCTCTAATGCACAGTTGTTAATCTGTGCTTAGTTAATGCACAGTAGTTAATCTGTGCTTAGTTAATCTGTGCTTAATTTGTCATGAAACTTTGTTTGCTCTTGTTCAGTCCAGCTCCCACATGCACAGCCCACCGAACCGAATTATTTCGGTTTTTTCGGTTTAACCGAATAACAGGATAAAAAACCGAACCCGAACCGATATAACCGAAATAACCGATTTTTAAAACCGAATTAACCGAAATTCCGAATTAACCGAACCGAAATGAAAAAATCGGTTGGTTCGGTCGGTTTATTCGGTTTACCCGAATTTTTGCTCACCCCTAGATCTAGGCCTCAAACCCCACTTAAGCCTTTATACTGCGCATTCTATTTTTATTCATTTTTGTCTTATTTGTCCATGGAAAAATTCTATAAAAATATCTATAAATTTGGAATAAATTCTAGGATATTTCTAAAATTAGGTTTGAGAATTTTCGGACGTTACATCTAACTCGTAAGCTACTTTGCCAACTCTTTTTGTTACTAGGTAGAGTCCTATGTAACGAGGACTTAGCTTGCCCTTCTTGCCGAATCTCATTACGCCTTTCATGGGAGCTACTTTGAGAAAAACTGTATCCCCACCTTTGAACTCCAGTGGTCTACGATGTACATCGGCATAACTCTTCTGCCTACTCTGAGCAATTTCTACTCTGTAGTATCATTTATAAGGTCAGTTTGCTACCCCATTTCTTTCTTTTCACTACTTTCGTACCAACAAATAGGAGATCTGCACCTTCTACCATAAAGAGCTTCATAAGGCGCTATACCAATAGTAGCTTAGTAACTGTTATTGTAGGCGAACTCAGCTAAACATAAATACTTGCACCAACTGCCCTTGAAATCTAATGCACAATCTTTGTGCATATCTTCTAAAACATGATTTACTATTTCAAGATCATGAGTAGGGTAGTTCTTTTCATAATCCTTGAGTTGCCTAGAAGCATAAGCAATGACCTTGCCTTCTTGCATGAGTACAACTCCAAGTCCTAGCTTTGATGCATCACTGTATATATCGAAGCTTCTGTCACTTTTGAGAACTGTAAGAATAGGTGCACTTGCCAGTCTTTTCTTCAGCTCAATAAAATTCTGCTCATAATCTTCAGTCCACTCATATTTCCTATTCTTTCTGGTAAGGACTATTAGTGGAGAAGCTATCTTTGAAAAGTCCTCCACGAATCTTTTGTAATACCTTGCTAAACCCAGAAAACTTCTGATCTCACTAACATTCTTTGGTTGACCCTAGCTACTAACTACTTCAATCTTTGCTGGGTCTACTATAATACCTTCCTTGGAAATGATGTCGCCTAGAAAAGCCACTTGGTTAAGCCAGAATTCACACTTGGAAAATTTGGCATACAATTTCTTCTGCTGTAGGGTCTTCAATACTACTCTCAGTTGTTCGTCATATTCTTCTTGAGACTTTGAATAAACTAGGATATCATCAATGAAGACTATGATGAAATTATCAAGGAACTCCTTGAATACTCGATTATTAGATCCATGAATGTTGCAGGGGCGTTTGTCACTCCAAAGGCCATGACCACAAACTTGTAGTGTCCATACCGTGATCAGAAAGCAGTTCTCGACACATCACTCTCCTTAACATTGAGTTGATGGTAACCTAATTGCACATCTATTTTGGAAAACACAGTTGCCCCTTTCAACTGATCAAACAAATCATCTATCCTTGGCAAATGATATCTGTTCTTGATGGTCACCTTATTAAGGGCTCGATAATCTATGCACATTCGCATAGATCCATCTTTCTTCTCGACGAATGATAAGCACCATTTTATTGATTATTTTAATTGCTAAAATCCATGTTTGACCCATGTTTTTATTGTTTAATTATGATTTTACCCAAGGTTTTGGAACTTTATCTTATTTTGGACTTAATTGCAAAATTGCACAATTTTTGGATTATTTGGCCACTAATTTTCTGGTATATTTTTGGAGGCATGAAAGGATCCTGGACCTAGGGCATACTGGGTCAAACCTGAGTCGGATGTGAACCGGATCGAATTATCAAGCCTACGATTAATCCGGGCCGTCCGATTCAAGAGCGGCTAGATCTGAGCCATCCGGGACGATCTGAAGCAATCCGAGCTAGGGTTAGGGTTGATCAAGCTCTATGATCAAGATCTGAAGGTTTCATCCCAATCAGAGCTAAATCAACCGTTGGATCAAGCAAGGAGGGCTCTAGAGCGTCCATTCACAGATAGAGTTGATCTGGACCATCCGTTGCATATCGGGAGGATCCGAGCTACCACAAGGCAGATCCTGACCTCAGATCATCATCATAAAAGTTTGGCTCAAATCAGAGCAAGATCTACCGTTGGATTTCATCAAAGCAATCTGAGCCGTCCATTTGTTTCTATTTAATCAAAAATGCGCCCGCAGCTTTGCTCGTCGCGTCTCCGCCACTACAGTAGACTTTAGCGTTCTTCTTCAGTTTTTCAGTGTTTTCTCTCAATTTTCGGGGCGCGACCCCTCGATTCTTCACCAAGATAATCTTCTGGATCTTTGGAGGTCATTTTTGTTGGAGAATTCAGCCCGAATTCGCGCCGGAAGAGGGTTGTTTGAGGGTTTCGGCAGCTCAGCAGTCCAGTCACTTGCGCCTCTTCCATAATCCACTTCCGACCATCTGAGCCGGCTGTAGGGGTTCTCAGGTGAGCCCAGGTGGTCCGCGAATCGCCATAGCAACCCCCATCGACTGAGGCCAAGGAAATTGGATTGAAATTCCATATGACGCAGTTTGAGCAGAATTCATCATGCGAGGCTGATTTCCACTGATTTGCTGTGCCTAGGGGTTCGAAGCCAGCTCTTGCTTGACGACCAAGAAGAATTTGAGCTTAGGGAAGATTGAGGAGTAGCTTAGTTCCTTAGATTTCATTTTGTTGTAGCTGTAATTGGATTTCGCACTGTTTCAGTTTTGCAGTTTCGTATCAGCAACATAGTTTCGTTTTCTTCCTTGTTCTGCTTAATTAGGTTTAAACTCTTCGAGTTCAGTAAGTTAGAAACTCGTTTAGTGATAGATTTAGTTAAATTTCAGTTGAATCATAGTGTTAAACCTTGCGTGCCAATTCCCAGTTGTGTGCCATGTCATTTCTGAAATTTCCATTCAGTTTCTGTAATTATCTCAGATTCCCTATTTCTGAATTGTTTTCTGAGTTCTTAGCTGTAAACTCCTGCTCTAGCATTAGATAGATAGTAGGTTTAGTCAAAATAACACTCAAATTAAGCTAGGTTCCAATTCCATTTCTTGTGTAACGCCTCAAAATTCCCATTTTTAGTTCATAAAGTCCTTGAAAGTAGTTAGAAATGTTTTAGAAATATTCTAGATATTTTTAGGAATTTTTAGAATATTTTTATGGAATTTTCCGAGTCCGTTTAGTATATTAAAAAAAAATAAAAAGAAAAAAATGGAAAAAACCACTTAAGGGCAGCCGGAGTTCGAACCCGCGACCACCGCGAGACCAAGAGCGCGCGCGACCAGCTGGGCTAGGGTATCAAGCACAGCAAAGGATGGAGAGACCTATATTTAAGGTGTAGTTAGGTTAATCCGCCCCGTAAGTATAAATAGGTAATTAAGGAGAGAAGTTTTATTTTCTCTCCTCTCCAAACCCTCACGCCGACCCCTCCTCTTCTGGGCGAAACTACACCAAGCTCTAGGGGGCCGGTCAAGTCTCTTCTCCAAGAGATCTTCTAATATTTGGAATCCCCACGACGAGAGGAACGCGTAGGCGCGAAGAATTCTCCGAGATCTCAAGTTTCTTCCGAGTCCTAGACGTCAATCTTGGTTGTAAGTCGAAGATATCAATGTAAGTACTGCTCACCTGCAGTAAGAGGCGGTTTTTCCGCGAGAATTTCCTTTAAAAGTTTTTAAAAGAGATATTTCCTTATTGTTTAAGCTTTTGCATGTGATCTTAGTTCATTAGTTGTTGTATGCTTATGTATAAGTTTAATCACATACCCTATATGAGTTCAGGGGCAAAGAAAGTTATGAGAAAAGAAAAGAGAAGATAAAGATAAGAAAAGAAAAGGCCAAGGCCTTAAGAAATCCCCAAAAGTCAAGACTTAGGGATTTTGGCACGCAAGGTGCTCGAGAAAATGCCAAGGCATTTACAGATAAGAAAGAAAAGAAAGAAAAGCTATTTTATTTTCTAAGGCCAGTACCCGGCGTCCAAGGGCGTCGTTAAAGAAATCCAGGTGTCCAATTCCAAGGTCTTGGCCCTGGTAGACCAAGGTTTGCTCTATTAGGATTGGTGGCTCGCTACCCCAACCTTTTAGGGAACGCGCATGAGATGGTACTTACGTCTTCAGTGGATCCAAGTGATTATTATTTTCAAGTATATGCTTTAGCAAAGTTTCGAAAGTTTAAGAAAGTTTTCAAAAAGTTAAAGAATAGCTAAAGTTTCAAGTTGAGCCAAGAAAAGTAAATTGAGATTTATTATTGCTTGAGTATGCATGTTTTGAGCTATACATGTTCGTAGTTTTCTTTCAAGCATATTAGTATCTCATATGATGTTCAGTTTGATCTAGAAGCATGTTTGCATATTTCGAGTTTTTGTGAGCTAGATAGTACTTACTAAGCTTTTTGCTTACTAGTTGCATTTCCTCTTATTGCAGATAAAGGTAAAGGCAAGCAATTCTGAAGGAAGACGACGAGGCGGTGCTGAGTAGAGTGTGTGTGGTGGCTGAGTATGGAGAGATCTTTGGCACGAGACAATTTAGTTATTTAATTCACAATGTTATAGTACATTTGAATTGCAAGTTCTTGCTTTATGGAGTTTAGCGAACATTTAAGTTTTGGATAGTTTTACATGCTCAATTGCTTAGAGTAAAGATTCCATGTCATTTCATTTAGCTTATATATTCTTATGTTTGCATTGGATGAGTAGAAATGTGAGTAGATGGAGATATTGATACTTTGTTAGAAAATAGACGCATGTGCCAAGATAGTATCAAATTCTCTTTGAATTAAGTTTTATTGCTTATAAATGTTTAGAAAAGTTGCATCCACATTTTATAATGCTTTAGCAGGGTTATAGAACATGCATTTGGAGTTATGAGTACATAGGAATCAAGATTGGTACAAACTTTAGTGTTAAAGTTCATATATCTTGAATAGTTTATTTTCCTCCGCAAAAGTCCAAATTTCAAGTTTATGGATTCGTTTTGATTGGCTAAACTCATTTGAAAACTGTCATAGAGTGTAGAAATGGTGCAATGATTCCATATGGCTCGAAATCATAGGTATGGAGGAGCTGAGAAGCAACTGCCGAAACCTGAGTTTTCTGATTTCAGGCCTATCAGTCGACTGATACAGTATCAGTCGACTGATACCTGCAGTTTGAGTTGGGCGAGGCAAGCTTCAATGTTTATCATCTTGCGAGCTTTTGGGGTAGAAGGGTGATATGTTATTATGCATGATTGCTTAAGTTAGAATATAATTGTTAGATGAATTTAAAAGTTTAAAAAAAAAAGACTTCCGCACTTTTAGTCATGTAAAAGAGTCGAGAAGTAGAGAAAAGTAACGATCCGTCTAAGGTAGAGAAGGCGGGTCGCTACATCTTGCTAGCCAATTCCATAGCTTACGTGCCATTTTATTTCTGCAAAAAACCCAATCCTGTTCTGAAATTTCCAGCTGCTGTTTGGAGAATTTTTGTTAGGTAAACACTAGACATTTCAGCTTAGTTTGTCTGGTTTTTCAATTAGTGAATAAATCTGAGTTTGGTTGTGTTTTGCTCCCAAGCCATATGCTGAAATTCTGAAATTAAGTTTCAATTCTGCAATCTGAAATCTCAGCTATTTAGTTTCTGAATTTGTGTTTTTCAAGTCTGATTTCAGTTTCAATTCCTTGCCTTAGACTTGCTTAGTTCTTCCCCAAAAGCCTTGTGTACCAATTGAACCAATCAGCTTAAGAATTGGAGCCGAAAGTTTACTTATTTCATAAGGTTGGTGTTAGTTTTTGGCACAAGGATTTCATTTTGTGTGCCAACTGCCTTGGATCCAATTGCATCCGAATTTAGCTTGCTTTTGTGGCATATGATTATGTTTGGGATCAATAAGCTTGCACAGACTAATATCTGAATTTTGTTGGCAGTGGTTGGGTTCCAAAAACACTTTAGTTAGTTGAGTTGCATTTGTTTGATTGAGTTCTAATTTTGCATGCTATTAATTGTGTTAAGTTTGTTATTTCCAAAAACTCCCATCACTGCCTTTACTTCATTGCATAGCATTTCAGTTTGTGTTTGAAATCAGAAAACAGTTGCCAAAATTGTGTAAATGCCTTGATGAGATTTTCCATTGTTTGAGTCCATGGAGTGTCATTACTTTGTTTAAGTTGCTTGGTTCAGTTCCTTCTTTCTTTATGCTTTCATTGCGATTTTATTTCTGATTGCAACCCAGAACCCGAATACCTATTTGAAACCCGAAAACACCAACGACACCTAAATACAAGCGTGAATCAAATTATATCAACTAGCCCTGAGAAAAATACAACCTGTGACCCCTATATTACATTTTCATATTTTTGATTGTAAAAAGGGTTTCCAGCATTCATTCATTTCATTTATAAATATCTAAATTTGAGGCCCACATTCGTGACACATAGTTTGGGCTACGTCAACGAACAACACGGGAGCTCCCTAGGGTGAATGACTAGGGCGGATGAAACCCTTGTTGAGAGTCTCTTGTAATTGTTCTTGTAGTTCTCTTTGTTTTTCTGGTGTCATACGATAAGGTGCCTTTGAAATCGGGTTAGTACCTCGAGCCAACTCAATTTCTCGGATAGGAGGGAGTCCTGGTAATTCTTCAGGAAACTCCTCCGGATAGTCACAGACTACCCACACTTCTTCTTTCTTTAGTCATTCTCTTTCCCTTGCATCTACTATATGTGCTAAATAACCAGAACATCCACTATTTAAAATCTTGTGAGCTTGTAGGTTAGAAAGAAACCTTTTTGTCTTTCTCTTTGGGTCTCCGACAAACTCGAACGGAAGTTCTGCTTCTGGCGTGAACTTTACTCTTCTTTTGCGGCATTCAATAGAGGAACTGTACTTGCTCAAGAAATCCATCCCTAAAATGATATCGTAATCCTTCATCTCAAGGACTACTAAATCACCATAGAGTTCTCAGTTGGAAATCCGAATTGGTATAGCTCTTAGCCACTAAGTAGATGTCATGATTTCTCCCGAAGGTAAGGTCATTAAGAATTTATCATTCAACATTTTTGGTG
The DNA here is from genome assembly GCA_024364735.1 of Boesenbergia rotunda. Lineage (NCBI taxonomy): Eukaryota > Viridiplantae > Streptophyta > Magnoliopsida > Zingiberales > Zingiberaceae > Boesenbergia > Boesenbergia rotunda. Next base: position 205,861 of record JAGFNQ010003951.1, on the reverse strand, counting down.
GAATCCCTAGCTTCTTAGAGAATGACATAGACAAAAAAGAATGTGTTGCACTAGTATCAAATAACACACTAGCATAATGAGATAAGATGAGTATTCAACCTGTGACCACAGTTGGGGAATTTGCCACCTCTTCCTAGGTGATGGCAAAAATCCTGGCGTTGGTCAGGATTGGTGAGGCTTCCACTCTCCCTTGACTGATTTAGGGTCCTTCCAGTGCTGGCTGCATCTGGTGCAACTGTGCGGACTTTCCCCCATACTGAATAAGCTATGGTGGAGGCGGATTTGCTTTGGTAGGGCAAGCCTTGAAGTATTTATCTCTAAGACTAAGATTTTGACATTGAATTGGAAAGTGATTATGCATCTTTCCAAGAAGTTAGACAATGCTCTAATCCTGGAAGGTAGATTAACGTCATAAAGAAGAGATGAAGTCTATGGCACATAATGACATTTGGGAACTTATCGAATTCCCTAAAGGTACGAAACTCGTTAGTTGTAAATAGATATTTAAAACCAAGCGCGATTCAAGGGGTAATGTTGAAAAGTATATGGCTTATCATATTGGCAAGAGATTACAAGGAGACTTTCTCACCTGTGTCGATGAAAGACTCCTTAAGAATACTCATGGCACTTATAATTCATTTTGATTTAGAGCTATATCAAATGGACATAAAGATTGCAATCCTCAATGGAGACATTGATGAATCTCTATATATGGTACAATCAGAGAACTTTTAATGTGATGATTCAAAGCACCTAGTATGTAGATTAAAGAAATCCATGTATGGTCTAAAATAGGTGTCCCGTCAGTGGTAGTAGAAATTTGATCAAATAGTTGTCTCATTTGGATTTAGAGAAGACTCTATTGATCAATGCGTATATGTCAAGTTCATTGAGAGTGAGTTTGTGTTGGTGTAAAAAGAAATAGACATGAACAGTCAAACTCTAGTGTTTCAATGATTGAGAATATACCAAGGTTTGGTCAAAGTGATCAAGAGTTAAGCCAAACAAGATCTGATGTTTGGTAGGGTAAACCCAGGTTTGATCAGTTTCACCAAAGGGTTAGCCAAATAGAACCTGATGATTGGCGGAGCGATTAGTACCCATGGTTGGTCAGGTTGACCAAGAGTTAGCCTACAGGACTTGATGATTGGCAGAGTGATCAAACCTAGATCTGACATACGTGACAATATACCGAGGTTTGGGTAGTTAGAACAAGGGTTAGCCAAACAGGATCTAATGTTTGGTAGAGAACCCAGGGTTGGTCGGTTAAACTAAGGACTAAGCCAAACAGGACCTGATGTTTGGTAGAGAGAAGTCTAGTCAGGATTAAGATGACTATTAATGAAGTCCTTGTCAAGGTACCGAAATCCTCGTAAGTAAAGCTGGGCATGAAGTCCTAGTCTGGGGAATTGGGCACGAAGACTTGGCCGAAGGTTGGGTATGAAGTCCTAGTTTGGGGAATTGGGTACGAAGTCCTGGTCGAGGATTGGGCACGAAGGCCTAGCCAAGGGTTGGGCATTGAAGTCCTAGTTTGAGGAATTGGGCATAAAGTCCTGGTCGAGGATCGAACAGAAGAATTAGCCGAGCGAGGACTACGGATAGAAGTAGAGACAGGTCGAGGATCAGACTTCTCGAGACCTGGGAGTCTCGGAGGCCAAGCAAAAGTCCGACCGAAGGTCCCAGTTGACAAAAGGTAACTTCTCTAGAGTGGAGAAGGTGAGGACGTGTTCCCCGGAAGACGTAATAGTATGCGTTGGTTCAACCTAGGATTTCATTTGAAATCCAAAGTCAAAACTAGACAGCTCTAGTTGTCATTCATGCATACATTTTCCTTATTATATTGTGTTCTTGGACTAACCTTGGATGCAGGATAAAGAAAGTAGTTGCTGCGATCAAGGGCGCCTGAAAGGGATCAGGCGCTCGAGAACCCAGGCGCCTGATGGACTCAAGCGCACCAGAGGGGTTTTCCTCAGTTGTTGGCGAAGCTGAGTTGGCGGTCGCTGGTTGGACGTGCCACGTCAGCTCCCAGGCGCTTCTGTGCTCCCAGGCACCCAAGAAGGCAGGTTTTATCCCTACGCTGAGCTCACCGATGCAGATCAAGTTGGACCACCTTTGAGGCACCCCTAGAACCACTCGGGCGCCCGGATGCTTACTATATAAGGGGGTTCACCCTCTCAGTTCAGATCATCAATCTTTTCCCTACGAAGAAAAAGTACTATGATGAAGCTCTGCATCCAAGGAGGCTCCAGGAGGATGTGCACGACGCTTCAGACTTCTTGATTGGTCGTGATCGTCATTTTTGTTGGTTTGCAATTACTTACAAGTTGTGTTCATTTCATTATCATTATTGTGCTTGTACCAAAAACTATAAGATGGGTTTCTCCGCCTCTGAAAAACTTTCCAAAAGGAGACCATTAGTGGACGGGCGCTATCCATAATTAGGCCATGGAGGTACTGACCTTGGGGGGTTGGGAACCAAGTAAAAAATCCCTCTTGTTTGTGTTGTGTGTTTTCTCTTTATTTATTATTCCGCTGTGCTACTAATGACTCTTTTACGAAGTTGAACAAACGAACGACTCAAGGATGAAAGAAAGTACAAGTCGATATTCACCCTCTCTATCGACAACACCGATCCTACAATTGGTATCAGAGCAGGTGACTCTGATCAGACTGACCGTCGAAAGTGCAAGAGGGCCAGGAATTGAGAGGGAGTCAAGGGTGAAAGAGGTATATTTTTTTTAATGTCTAATTTTAAATTTCACATAATTTGTTTCACGTGCAGGGGGAGAGGACACTATAAAAACAAGTGCCCTACTTTTAAGATTCGTATGTCACCACCTGTTGCAATGAAGGGATCAACGCTAGGAGTCCTGAGGGACAAGAACTATATGAAATGCTTCATATGCCAAAAGCATGGGTACTACAAAAACCAGTGTCCAGACTGAAGAATAACCTAACCCACAATGCTAGGAAATGGTATGAAGGTAAAAGAGGTACAAAAATTTAATTTCTGTAAAATTTTTTTCAAAATCATGCAAAGTTATATAATTTTTCAGGTAATTTAGAAAATATGCATGATAATAATGTTGATTTTTCTGTCAAATTAGTTTTTCTAAATGAAAATTAGAAATATTATATGATAGCTTAAATAATAATGATCTAAATAATATCAAAATCATGAATATCAATTCTAAATTTTTTTTGAATTAATGCTGCAATTTTAAAAAATTAATTCTGAAATTTTATCGCATAAGACATTAGATAATACTCAATCATTAATTAATAAATTTTCTGATAATCCAGAAGATAATCTTAATAATTTAAAAGATAATACTTTAATTAATAATTCTAAAGATAATGTTCATGCAATCAACCCAAGTGTTATCGGGTAGATCATGGGTTTTGATGTGTGCGTCAATATGATTAAGTTAGGGTTTAATGTTGATCTAATATGAGTATTTGAGTGTGCAAGTTTGCAGGATACACATATACTTAGTTGGACGTCTTCGAGTCCGGTGAAGGATGGCATGAGGAGAAAAGCCGTGGGTTTGTATGCATCTGAGAGACCATGGACAAAGCAGGGACGATGAGTCGAGGAAAGCAAACTTCGAGGCATACGCGAAGGATGACATGAGAACGAGCCACGGGTTTGCATGCATCCGAGGGACGAGAGCCATAGTCGATGAAGGCTTGAAGGCAACAAGTCGAGGCTACTGGATGAAGAGTCAGCTAAGTCATGAGGGTTCGAGTGTTGAGAGAATTGTACTCGGGAAGGGAAACCCTAGGTTTAGGGAGTTGACAATTGACTGATGCTTGGATCAGTCGACTGATGTAGAGTATAGAAAGATCAGTCGACTGATCCTAGCATTAGTCGACTAGTGTCAATTAGAATTTGAAACGATGGGTTGTAACATTCGAATCCAAGTGGACCAGTCGACTGGTGCTGGCACCAGTCGACTGGTAATGATAGGAACAGTATCGAGCTCTATTTAAGAGAGCTCGATTTGGCTGAGAAGAACTGGCGAAATAAGCTTGGGTAAAGCTTGTTAGTAGTCTACAAGTGCTCAGAAGTTGTCAAGAGTTTGTGGCGAGCTTTCTCCACCCATAAGGAGCGACAAGAGCTAGCCGGAGGTCTTCCGGGGAGTCATCCACTGACGGATGGGGATCGTCCACCATACGGACAGCCATGGAGTAGGAGTCTTATCTCCGAACCACGTAAATCGGTTTGTCTTCTTAGTTAGTTTTGTGATTTGTTATTTCGCTTGCGCACTAACAACGTGTAGGAAGAAAACCGCGATCAAAGTGGGTGAACGACTATTCACCCCCCTCTAGCCGTATGTCAAGGTCCCAACAGATAATACTCAATCTTTTATTAATATTTCTGAAGATAATGCTCAACTTTTAATTAATAATAATTCAAATAATTTTGAAGATAATTATAAAATCTTAATTAATAATTCTCAAGATGATTCAAAAATTCTAAAGATGAAACCTTAATTAATTATTCTACTTATTTTGAAGATAATGAAACAATTTTAATTACAAATTCTTAAAATTATGTTGAGGCAATCGACCCTTAAATGTTTGGAAGATCATGGTTTTGATGTGTGTGTGTGAATATGTTTAAGGTTAGAGTGTTATGTTGTATTTGATGTGTGTGATTGAGTTTGGAGGACTTAGGAGAATCATACATGGTGGACATATCCGAGGGACGAGAGCCGAGGGAGGAGAGCTCCAAGGGCAAGCCGGGATGTAGACTTCAAGGGCACACGTGAAGGGTGGCATGGAGGCAAGCCAAGGGAAGGCTTGCGTGCGCATCCGAGGGATGATAGCCAGAGGAAGAGGACTTCAAGAGGTAAGCTAAGGGAGCAGACCTGAAGGCATACGTGAAGGAGAAGATTCGGAATGGCTGGGACTAAGCTGAGAGGCAGGGCAGTCGACTGCCAAAACCCACAGAAAGTTTTCAGCATCGGACCAGTCGACTGCCCCAACAACTAGCCATTGGCTAGCAATTAATGCTAGACTAGTCGACTGCCCCAGGGGCAGTCGACTGGTGCGGGGCTGGACACACTACGAGTTTGTCATGTTCACTTATAAAAGGAGTACCTTTTTGCACGTGAGCGGTACGATTCCGTACGACAACGAAGTACTGCTCGTCTGAAAAGTGTCTTCTACTTCCTCTCTCATACTACTACATTCTATAAAGAGGAAGATCACCACTGTAAAGGTTTCTCCACCTGAAGGAGATTTTTCATAGTGGAAGTGGTGTGCGGTGTGGATCCTTGGATTAGTCACCCATCTGGGTGGATACCAAGTAACTCTTATTGTTAGCATTGTACTCATTTTCTTTTACATATTATTGTTTCCGCTGCGCTAACGACATTGTAGAGATCAAAACGAAAAAGTGCTATTCACCCCCCCCCCTCTAGCACGCCTAAGCGATTCATCAGTTGGTATCAGAGCCGGTTCGTTTCGGAAGAACTAACCGTCAACCGAAGCAAGTAAAATGGCGTTTCAAGAGGGATACTCCACTGCACGACCACCCTTCTTCGACGGGAATGACTTCGCGTATTGGAAAGGTAGGATGCAATATTACCTTATGAACGATATTAAGTATTGGATTAGTATTGCAGATGGTTTCGAGGCACCAGTCGATGAAAGAGGGGAATCGACACCGATGAGATCGTGGTCAAAGGAGGTAATGAAGAGGGTGCAGTCCAATGCCAAGGCCACCACCACACTGCAGTGCGGGCTCTCAAAGGAGCAACTGAACAAGGTGGGGTCGTTCAAGAGCACCAAGGAACTGTGGGACAAATTGGTGTAATTGAACGAAGGGTCAAACGAGTCCAGAAGAGCAAAGAAGGACTTGCTCGTGGCCCAACTCCAATCCTTATCCATGAAGAGCAACGAGACTGTCAGCCAGCTACATGGAAGGGTGAAGGAAGTAATCAATGAGCTCCACGTGATTGGAGAAAAGATCGAGAACCGGGACATCGTCAGGTATGTTCTACATGCCTTCCCGAGAACCACCTTGTGGGCATCCATGGTTGATGCCTACAAGGTATCAAGGGATTTGTCCATCGTTAAATTAGATGACTTATTCTGTGAATTTGAACTACACGAGTAAGCTAACGTCTCAGCCAAAGGGAAGGGTATTGCCTTTATTGCAGAAAAGGAGAAAAGAAGAGGAAGGAGAAGAAGAAGGTGGTCTACTCCTCCTCATCAGATTCAGAGGAATCCAGCGCCTCCAAGGATAGCGACCAAGAGGCATTCATGGTAAGAAAGATGCGTAAAGATTTTAGAAATTCCTCTAATAAATCATATGCTAGGGAAGGGTCCAAAGGCAAGGGTAAGGCCAAGGACATTATATGCTACAACTGCCACGAAGAGGGACACATGAAGAACGAGTGCCCTCAATTGAAGAGAAGAGATGACAAGAAGGAGGAGAAGAAGAAAGGTGACAAGAAGAAGTCAAAGGGAAAGGAGAAGGGTGCCACCAACCTCAAGGCAACCTGGGATGATCCATCATCCTCAGAGGAAGAAGAAGAGCAAGTTTCCCATTTTGCTTTTATGGCACAGGATCACTCAGACTCATCAGATGATGAAAGAAGCTCAAGCAGTGATGAGAGTGATTCCTCCTCTTCATCATCCGAGTCAGAAGCTTCGGTAAGTGAGATATACCACATACCCTCTTCTACTTTAGTCAAGATCATTTCTAGCATGAACATGGACTTAGCTAAGGCTAGAAGTAAGATTAAGGATCTAAAAGAAGAGATTGTCATGCTTAGAGTAGAATCTACCAAACATGAAGAATTGCATGCTAGTTCTATTCCATCACATGCTTCACATCTTGAAACTAAAAATAGGGAACTAAAGAAAAAGGTAGATGACCTCACAAAGGCCCTTAGGAAATTCCAAGTAGGATCAAGCAACCTAGATATGATAATCAACAGTCAAAGGGCCGTTTATAATAAGGCCAGTTTGGGATATAGGCCGAAGACAAAGGAAGTGGCCTTTGTATCACTCACGGGTAGGATTGGTGCATCTAGGAGACTAGGGGCTAAGGGAAACACCAAGAGGGCATGAGTACCTAAAAGATTTTTAAATGATGCTTATGGATCAAAGATTTGGATACCAAAAGAGTATGTTTTTCATGTTGTATAGGTAAAGGTGAAGGAGGCCTCAACTATGTGGATAGTAGATAGTGGATGCTCAAGACACATGACCGTGAATGTGAGCAAGTTCACTACTATTAGCTACTTAAGAAAAGGGACGGTTTCTTTTGGAAATAGTGGAAAATTGAGGATTATTGGTAGGGGCACCATTGAGGTATCTCCCAAGATTTCTATACATAAGGTACTCCTAATTAAAGTTATGAAGTTTAACTTGCTTAGTGTGAGTCAGTTATGTGATGCAGGCTTTAGAGTTGAATTTCATGCTAGGAAATGTATAATAAGACATAATGAATCAAATGATATCATATTAGAAGGGTTTAGAGAGGCAAATTTATACTATTTTGATCTTGCTTATGCTACTAACAATGTTGCTAAGTGTTTCATGTCTAAAGAAGAAGAAGGTGGTTGTGGCACCGGAGACTTGGACATGTCAACATGAGAAGCATTGCAAGAGTGGCTAAGGAAGAGTTGGTGAAGGGCCTCCCAATGATCAAGTATGAGAAGACCAAATTGTGTGATGCATGCCAAGAGGGTAAGCAATCAAAATCATCTCACAAAGGTAAAACCCTAACCACTACTACTTTACCATTAGAGCTTTTGCATATAGATCTATTTGATTGTCATAGTACTCCCTCACTTATAGGGAGTAAATATTGTCTGGTTATTATAGATGATTTTTCTAGGTTTACTTGGGTCTTCTTCATGAAACATAAGGATGATACCCTAAAATTTTTATAGGATTTAGTAAAAGGGTAGAAAACGAAAAACATATCAAAATAAATCGAATTAGAAGTGACCACGGTGGGGAGTTCCAAAATGCAAGTTTCACACAATTTTGTGTAGAAAATGATTACAAGTATGAATTTTCATGCCTAAGGTCTCCTCAACAAAATGGGATAGTTGAGAGGAGAAACAGAGCCCTACAAGAAGCTGCTAGGACTATGCTTAATGCATATTCCCTCCCTAGCTATTTTTGGGCCGAAGCGGTTAACACCGCTTGCTATATTCAAAACCGGGTTTTGGTATATAGGTTTCTAGGAAAAACACCATTTGAATTATGAAATGGAAGAGTACCACAAGTCCATTACTTTAGGGTCTTTGGATGTAAAGTGTATATCTTATATTGTAACGCCCGCCCATTTACAGCCTTACGGCGGCGCTACGTGGCATACATATACGCATATGGACTTCATAATGCAGCGGAATAATTTTAAAACTTTATCCACATGCGTTTAAACCATGCACTTATAACTTAAATCATGTTAACTCATTCTTAACTATCATTCTTAAACATAGTGACATGGTAAACTTAGCATTCATTCTTAATCATATAGCATCATTCTTAAACATGTTTGCATGGTCATCATGTAAAGAGAGAAAGACATAGGATCTTTTCTTTTCCTTTGCCAAGTCATTGCCACACACACACACTTGCCCCTCCTGCTGCTTCCCTTAGTAACCTTTTGCTTGATCTGCGGTAATAGAAAAATAAGACTATAAGCACATAGGCTTAGTAAGACCCTTTCCTACTCACTAAAACCATTCGTCACTTAAACATATGCACACGAAACATTAACATAACTTGGTGCTTAACATAAATCGTAAGTATATAAAATCACTCAGCATGACATAGTTCTTAGCATAGAACATGAGCATCAAATATACTTAGCATGACATGATACATGGCATAAACATAAGCATAATTATTCTTAGCATGGCGTGATACATGGCATAAACGTAAACATAAAATATACTTATCATGACATGATACATGGCATAAATATAAACATAAAACATACATAGCATGACATGATACATGGCATAGATATAAACATAAAACATACTTAGCATGGCATGATACATGGCATAAATATAAACATAAAACATACTTAGCATGGCATGATACATGGCATAGATATAAACATAAAACATACTTAGCATGACATCATAATTAACATGAACATAAACATAATCATGGCATCATAATTAACATGAACATAAACATACTTCGCATTAACATACCTTGCATAACCTTACTTTGCATAAGCCTACTTATCATAAACATAATGCATAACATGGATGGATGCATGCGGCGAATGCATATATCATAAGGATGCTTAGTTTAAAATCATACTTTTAAATATTTAAACATAATCATAACATCATAGGGGCCCTGGCTTGTACCACATTCATACATCATATGCGCGCTTCCCTAAGTAAATACGAGGTAGCTAATCTCGACCTACTAGGGTAAGGACAGCTTCATCGATAGTCCCCGAACCGTGGACAGCTTCATCGGTAGTCCAGAACCGTGGACAGCTTCATCGGTAGTCCAGAACTGTGGACAGCTTCATCGGTAGTCCAGAACCATGGACCTTACTTAGGTCTGGTACAAGCCCATTCATAAAATAAAATACTTTCATATGCTTCTTCATTCATAAAACATTCATAGCATAATCATTCATTCTTAATGCTTAACATCATCATTATGCCTTCAAGGCATTAATCTTATCTTCATTCATCATTTTCATTCCATATCATCATTATGCCTCGAAGGCATGAACTTTAACTTCATTCATCATTTTCATCCATAACATGATATGCATACATATCATTCATAAATCATACATGTCATTCATAGATCATGGCATACATACATATCATTCTCATCTCATGGCATGCCTACATAATTAGCATCTTAATTCATAAAAACATACATGGTCATGATACATAGGAAAACATGCCTAGATCCTTTCATACATGATACATTTCCTTAGGTTCATGGCACATGGTCTAAACATTTATGAATCATCATAACAAATGACCTAACATATAAGTCATGACACATAAGCTAGGGTTTTAATTGGCATAAAATTCTTCCAATATACTTAAACATATACATCCATCATAATACCCTATAAACATGCATCCTTGTGGTCTTAACCCAACCCAAACCCTAAATTTCAAGGTTGGCCGAAAGTCCCCTAGAAGGTGGCTCCATCATTCAATTAACATAAAAGCTTCCATGAGTAAAATATAACCCATACATTTCATACTAAACCATAGGAAGCCCTTAATCCCCATAATTCGAGCTAACCCTAATTTCCTTGCCCTAGAATTCCTCTTGGCCGAAACCCTAAGGACCTAGTTCCATGGGAAAAATTCATATAACACACAATCAATATCCATTAGATCATAGAGGAACCTATAAACATGCTTGAAGGGTTAAATTATTAAATCTAACCATAGGACATGGAGGATGGTTGAAACCCTGAAGGCTTTAGGGTGCACAAACTTTTCCTAAGTCATAATCCATACTTTACATATCATAATAAAACATTAAGGAGCATGAATAAGAGTTTACATCATCCCTAAGCCCCCTTTTAAGCCTTGGCTGAAACCCCTTAACAAGCCCTAGCCCTAGTTTTCTTCACATGTAGTCCAAACAAATTCTTATATCATGAAATCAACTTGAAAAACCATTATACCACAGGTGAGGGGGTCTTACCTTAGAGTATCTTGGTTATAGACCTTAGATTTGGGAGAAGGATGAAGACCTTATTGCCTTTTGACCACCTCTAACCCTTGTAACCTTGAACAAAACCTTGGATCTTGAAGGAGAAGCCTTCTTGGGAACTTTTCCCAAGAGAAAATCCCCCCTTGGGGTTTCGGCTAGGATGAAGAAGGAGGAGGGAGAATGGTGGACTTGGTGGAAGAAGCAAAGTAACTCCCATGCCATCTCTTTATACCACATTAAGGAAGCAAGTGAAGAGTCATAGTGTCTCTTCCCTTCATGACTCTTCATTTTCCCCTAAGCCTTAACCAAAATCCACTTCATCCTCTACTAGCACTCCCTTGCTAGGTGAATTGGTTAGTACATGCATGGTGGTACCATAGGTCCAAGGTTCAATCGTTGATCCATGCACTTTATTTTTATTTTATTTTCCATTATTTCCGAAAATTCTCCTAAAAATCCCCCATAATTATGCTAATATTCCTAATTAAAATCCATTTATATTTATATTAAATTTTGCCCAAAATCTACCAATAACCATAGTACTAAAAAGCCCATATAAGGCCCATTAGTACTTAGTTTCTTAATTTAAATGAGAAAGATCATGGATTTCTAGGCTAAGATTCGTACTAATATCTCTAGGTCCCTCGAAAAATTTTCTAGACATGATCAATATTTTAAAGAAAATATTAAGAGAATTTTCCGGGTCGTTACAATCCCCCATACCTCATGAAAGTTCGTCCTCAAACTTAGAATAACTCCAGGTATTTGCGTCTCATCTCGTCCTCGCGTTCCAGGTAGCTTCCTCGAACCGTTGATTTTGCCATAGGACCTTGACTAAGGGGTACCTCCTTGGTCCTTAGCATCTTGACTTCCCGATCCATGATCTGGATAGGTCGACTTTCATAACTTAGGTCCTCCTGAACTTGTACTGTCTGTGGCTCGATCACTTGATCCATGTCCAGAATACACATCTTAAGCAATGACTCATGGAACACATTATGAATAGTTGACATCTCCTGAGGCAGCTCCAGCTCATATGCCACCTTGCCAACTCGCTTCTGGATCAGGTATGGTCCCACATATCGCGGATTCAATTTTCCTCTCTTTCCAAATCTCGTTACTCCTTTCATAGGAGCCACTTTGAGGAACACCAAATCTCCAACATTAAATTCCAGTGGTCTACGCCGGACATCTGCATAACTCTTCTGCCGGCTCTGAGCAGCTTCTATCCATTGTCGAATATTCTGTATAGCTCGGGTGGTGCTGTCGATGACATCCGTTGTGAGCCCCATCTCCTTCTTTTCACCACCTTCGTACCAACAGATCGGAGACCTACATCTCCTCCCGTACAAAGCTTCATAAGGTGCCATTCCGATAGTAGCTTGGTAGCTATTATTGTAAGCGAATTCCGCTAAACATAGATATCGGCACCAGCTCCCTTTGAAATCCAAGGCACAAGCTCGCAACATGTCCTCCAGTACTTGATTCACTCGTTCAATTTGTCCGTCAATCTGAGGGTGAAAGGCGGTGCTGAATCGTAGTTTAGTGCCGAGAGACTTCTGGACACACTCCCAAAAATGTGAAGTAAAGCGACCATCCCTATCTGAGATGATGTCTTGGGAACTCCATGAAGTCTGATTATCTCCTTAACATATAATTGAGCCAGTTGCTCAATCGAATAGGTCATCTTGATTGCTAAAAAGTGAGCAGACTTCGTCAACCTGTCCACAATCTCCCATACCGCATCATATCCATTTGTAGTTTTGGGAGTCCTGAAATAAAATCCATAGAGATATCTTCCCATTTCCATTCCGGAATCGGAAGTGGCTGCAGAACTCCTCCGGGTCGCTGGTGTTCTGCTTTCACTCGTTGGCAGGTCAGACAAGTACTAACATGCTGAGCCACATCTCTTTTCATATCGGACCACCAGAATTTCTCCTTCAGGTCTTGATACATCTTGGTGGATCCTGGATGCATCGAATAAGGGGTTCCGTGAGCTTCTGCTAAAATTTCTCTTCGCAGCTCCGGAACATTAGGGATACATAGACAATCCCTAAGGTATAGTACTCCCCCGTCGGCGATACCAAATCTATCGCCCTTTCCTTCCAGAATCCCCTGCTTGATTCTCTGATGACTCAGATCACCATTTTCTAACTCTGGAAATATTCTTATTACTTCTCACACAATATACATGTATCACATTCTCCACATTACAAAATTTATCTATTACATGGTCATCTCTACTTTCGCTTATTCTATCATTCCCTAGTCTTCTTTTACATATCCAATACCTTTTCTAATTTACCAGTCATGCTTCCTCCACTCTAATCACAAAAATCACATTCTTATGATCTCCATATCTTACTTCTCTATAACCTTACTCTTAAGCAACGAGTATCTAATATATTCTTTACCAAATTTCATAAAGCTAATACTATTCTTTACAAAATTCTCTCTCATTATTTATTTTCTAACAAGAATTTATAAAATATTCCTATATCAATCTTTTTCCAAAATCTATACTTTATTAGATCGTTTCACCTAGTAAGTTTGCTTGACCTAGAGTTCTTACTATATTCTTGCCTTTGATAACATTAACATCTAGTTCCATCATACCGAGTTATAGCTAAGGTCCTATTCGCTGATCTCTATCACTCTTTCTTTTGCATATCTATTTCTTACCCTCTCTCTTTCTTATATCAAAATATTACTCTATTGCTATTACTATATATATTTGTTTAAAAAGTCAAATAACTTAACACCTTAATCTGTTCCTAATAGATATACATCACTAAGTCTTCATTTCATAACTACTATAATCTCTTAGAATACCTACACTAAATACTCTACTCCCTAAATACTATAGCTAATAAGTCTCCATTATTAAAGCACTATCCTATCATTACTCTAGGCTCATCGCTAAGTATTAATATACGTCTTTCATCACAGTACAAACCTGCTTTGGTTCACAACTCTTCTTAATTCCAGACAGTCATGACACTTATACAGACAACCTCCTCATTACTTACACATTCCTCCTCTTACATCTACTTGCTCTTCTTTTCCAATTTACTCCGTTTCACCCCCACTCAATCATTTACTATATTTATCCCACATGACTACAGCTACTTAAGTTAAATCTCCACAGATCACTCTCGCTCACTATCACTCACATATAAAAGACAAGTAAGGCTAATATAAGTTATTGTTATTCCTACCCGCATATCAAATTCTAAAATATTTGATTTCATAAAAATAAGATAAAGTATCATTCATAGTTACTTAACCTAAAGTACTTCCATTCATAAAACATCATTCATATCCTAAAGTACTTTCCATCATAAGGCATCATTCTTACTTGCATATTCAAGAATCATAAGGTATCATCCATACTTGCATACTCTAGAATCATAAAGGTATCATCCACTTGCATACTCTAGAATCATAAAGGTATCATCCATACTTGCATACTCTAGAATCATAAAAGAAAATAAGATATGCCATAAAGGTACTTACTTGGAAGCTACAGGGAGAAGGCTTGATGTGTGTGTAGTGAGATGGCAACTTGGCTCTGATACCAACCTGTAACGCCCGCCCATTTACAGCCTTACGGCGGCGCAACGTGACATACATATACGCATATGGACTTCTTAATGCAGCGGAATAATTTTAAAACTTTATCCACATGCGTTTAAACCATGCACTTATAACTTAAATCATGTTAACTCATTCTTAGCTATCATTCTTAAACATAGTGATATGGTAAACTTAGCATTCATTCTTAATCACATAGCATCATTCTTAAACATGTTTGCATGGTCATCATGTAAAGAGAGAAAGACATAGGATCTTTTCTTTTCCTTTGCCAAGTCATTGTCACACACACACACTTGCCCTTCCTGCTGCTTCCCTTAGTAACCTCTTGCTTGATCTGCGGTATAAGAAAAATAGGCTATAAACACATAGGCTTAGTAAGACCCTTTCCTACTCACTAAACCATTCGTCACTTAAACATATGCACACGAAACATTAACATAACTTGGTGCTTAACATAAATCGTAAGTATATAAAATCACTCAGCATGACATAGTTCTTAGCATAGAACATGAGCATCAAATATACTTAGCATGACATGATACATGGTATAAACATAAGCATAATTATTCTTAGCATGGCGTGATACATGGCATAAACGTAAACATAAAATATACTTATCATGACATGATACATGGCATAAATATAAACATAAAACATACTTAGCATGACATGATACATGGCATAGATATAAACATAAAACATACTTAGCATGATATGATACATGGCATAAATATAAACATAAAACATACTTAGCATGACATGATACATGGCATAGATATAAACATAAAACATACTTAGCATGGCATCATAATTAACATGAACATAAACATAATCATGGCATCATAATTAACATGAACATAAACATACTTCGCATAAACATACCTTGCATAACCTTACTTTGCATAAGCCTACTTATCATAAACATAATGCATAACATGGATGGATGCATGCGGCGAATGCATATATCATAAGGATGCTTAGTTTAAAATCATACTTTTAAATATTTAAACATAATCATAACATCATAGGGGCCCTGGCTTGTACCACATTCATACATCATATGCGCACATCCCTCAATAAATACAAGGTAGCTAATCTCGACCTACTAGGGTAAGGACAGCTTCAACGGTAGTCCCCAAACCGTGGACAGCTTCATCGGTAGTTCAGAACCGTGGACAGCTTCATCGGTAGTCCAGAACCGTGGACAGCTTCATCGGTAGTCTAGAACCGTGGACCTTACTTAGGTTCGGTACAAGCCCATTCATAAAATAAAATACTTTCACATACTTCTTCATTCATAAAACATTCATAGCATAATCATTCATTCTTAATGCTTAACATCATCATTATGACTTCAAGGCATTAATCTTATCTTCATTCATCATTTTCATTCCATATCATCATTATGCCTCGAAGGCATGAACTTTAACTTCATTCATCATTTTCATCCATAACACGACATGCATACATATCATTCATAAATCATACATATCATTCATAGATTATGGCATACATACATATCATTCTCATCTCATGGCATGCCTACATAATTAGCATCTTAATTCATAAAAACATACATGGTCATGATACATAGGAAAACATGCCTAGATCCTTTCATACATGATACATTTCCTTAGGTTCATGGCACATGGTCTAAACATTTATGAATCATCATAACAAATGACCTAACATATAAGTCATGACACATAAGCTAGGGTTTTAATTGGCATAAAATTCTTCCAACACACTTAAACATATACATCCATCATAATACCCTATAAACATGCATCCTTATGGTCTTAACCCAACCCAAACCCTAAATTTCAAGGTTGGCCGAAAGTCCCCTAGAAGGTGGCTCCATCATTCAATTAACATAAAAGCTTCCATGAGTAAAATATAACCCATACATTTCATACTAAACCATAGGAAGCCCTTAAGCCCCATAATTCGAGCTAACCCTAATTTCCTTGCCCTAGAATTCCTCTTGGCCGAAACCCTAAGGACCTAGTTCCATGGGAAAAATTCATATAACACACAATCAATATCCATTAGATCATAGAGGAACCTATAAACATGCTTGAAGGGTTAAATTTTTAAATCTAACCATAGGACATGGAGGATGGCCGAAACCCTGAAGGCTTTAGGATGCCACAAACTTTCCCTAAGTCATAATCCATACTTTACATATCATAATAAAACATTAAGGAGCATGAATAAGAGTTTACATTATCCCTAAGCCCCCTTTTAAGCCTTGGCCGAAACCCCTTAACAAGCCCTAGCCCTAGTTTTCTTCACATGTAGTCTAAACAAATTCTTATATCATGAAATCAACTTGAAAAACCATTATACCACAGGTGAGGGGGTCTTATCTTAGAGTATCTTGGTTATAGACCTTAGATTTGGGAGAAGGATGAAGACCTTGTTGCCTTTTGACCACTCTAACCCTTGTAACCTTGAACAAAACCTTGGATCTTGAAGGAGAAGCCTTCTTGGGAACTTTTCCCAAGAGAAAATCCCCCCTTGGGGTTTCGGCTAGGATGAAGAAGGAGGAGGGAGAATGGTGGACTTGGTGGAAGAAGCAAAGTAACTCCCATGTCATCTCTTTATACCACATTAAGGAGGCAAGTGAAGAGTCATGGTGTCTCTTCCCTTCATGACTCTTCATTTTCCCCTAAGCCTTAACCAAAATCCACTTCATCCTCTACTAGCACTCCCTTGCTAGGTGAATTAGTTAGTACATGCATGGTGGTACCATAGGTCCAAGGTTCAATCGTTGATCCATGCACTTTATTTTTATTTTATTTTCCATTATTTCCGAAAATTCCCCTAAAAATCCCCCATAATTATGCTAATATTCCTAATTAAAATCCATTTATATTTATATTAAATTTTGCCCAAAATCTACCAATAACCATGGTACTAAAAAGCTCATATAAGGCCCATTAGTACTTAGTTTCTCAATTTAAATGAGAAAGATCATGGATTTCTAGGCTAAGATTCGTACTAATATCTCTAGGTCCCTCGAAAAATTTTCTAGACATGATCAATATTTTAAAGAAAATATTAAGAGAATTTTCCAGGTCGTTACATAAATACCAAAGATGACCTAAGGAAGTTTGAATCAAAAGCCGATGAGGGAATTCTAGTTGGGTACTCATCCACTAGTAGGGGCTATAGAGTTTACAACAAGAGGACAAAAGTAATTGAGGAGTCCTCAAATGTTAAGTTTGATGAAACAACAAGTACCTACCCTAGAAAAGCCTCAATTGATAAGGATATAGAAGAAGTCCAACCTCTTGCCCAAAGAATCCAAGACCTACATTTGGAGGGCAACGATCTAGGGGGAGTACGAAGTACCCTAGAGGATGAGAAAGAAGTAGTAAATGAACCCACAACCTCTAGGCCTTTGAGACATCACCAAGATCACCCTATTGACCAAGTAGTGGGTGATGTAACTCAAGGAGTAAGGACTATGTCCTATTTTAGGGATCACACTAGTCAAATAGCTCTAATCTCTCAATTAGAACCCAATCTATTGATGAAGCATTGGGAGATGTGGATTGGGTCTTAGCCATGCAAGAAGAGCTAAACCAATTTGAGAGAAGTGAGGTTTGGGAGTTGGTTCCTAGGCCCAATGATTACACCATTGTAACCACAAGATGGATCTTTAGGAACAAGCTAGATGACCAAGGTAAAATCACTAGGAACAAAGCTAGATTGGTAGCTAGGGGGTTTAACGAAGTTGAGGGATTAGATTATGATGAGACTTATGCCCCCGTAGCTAGATTAGAATCTATTAGAATCCTACTAGCCTATGCCGCTCACATGGATTTCACACTTCACCAAATGGATGTGAAGTCGGCATTCCTTAATGGGATCATTAAGGAAGAGGTTTATGTAGAACAACCCCCCGGGTTTGAGGACCCTAATTATCCAAGACATGTTTACAAGTTAAGAAAAGTCTTATATGGATTGAAACAAGCTCCCCGGGCTTGGTATGAAAGGCTTTCTTCATTTGTAGTGTCTAAGGGGTTTAGGAGAGGAACAATTGACCCTACTTTGTTCCTAAAATCTAAGGACAAGGACATATTTGTTGCCCAAGTCTATGTAGACGATATCATTTTTGGGTCAACAAATAATGACTTCTTACAAGAATTCATTAAGTGTATGGAAGATGAAATTGAGATGAGTCTTGTAGGAGAGCTAATCTTCTTTTTAGGCCTTCAAGTTAAGCAAACTAATGAAGGAACACATGTCTTTCAAACCAAATATGCTAAGGAAATGTTAAAGAAATTTGGTTAGAAAATGCTAAGGTAGCATCTACACCCATAGGAACCAATGTGAAAATGGATAGTGACCTTGAAGGGAAAATGGTAGACTCTAAACAATATAGGAGCATGATTGGTAGCTTACTATACCTAACCGCTAGTAGACCCGATATACTTTTTGCGGTAGGTATGTGTGCTAGGTACCAATCTTGTGCCAAAGAGTCCCATTTAGTTGTAGTCAAGAGGATCCTAAGGTATGTCAAAGGTACCCTCAATGTCGGACTTTGGTATCCTAAAACCCCTAGTGTTGATCTAATTGGATACACCGACTCAGACTATGCGGGTTGTAAGCTAGATAGGAAGAGTACTAGTGGAGAGTGTCAATTCCTTGGGTCTTCCTTAGTTAGTTGGAGTAGTAGAAAACAACCATGCGTTGCCCTATCAACAACGGAGGCGGAATATATGGCAATGGGTGGGTGTGTTTCACAACTCCTTTGGATCATGCACACCTTAGAAGATTATGAGTTACATTATACCAAGGTCAAAATCTTGTGTGATAATGTAAGTACAATCAACTTGACCAAAAATCCGGTTCACCACTCTAGGACAAAACATATTGAAGTGAAACATCACTTCATTAGAGACCATGTGGCAAGGGGAGACATAGAACTACACTATGTTGAATCAAAATCGAACCTAGCCGACATCTTTACCAAGCCTCTTCCCGAATCGGAGTTTACATCCTTAAGAAGAGGCCTTGGAATGTGTTTTGTGGAAGTGTAGGATGAACTTTGAGACATTAGATTTGAAAAAGGGTGCTTGAACCATTAGGGTGATACATTTGGCTCACTTGTGCTTGTGGCACATTGTTGAACCATTAGAAGTATCAACATATGAAAACTAGACCAACTATGGGGAAGGCAAGTGTTTAATCAATGGACACTTTGCCCAAAGATCATAGTTGGACATTTTAAACTTTTGAAAATCATTTTATGCTTTATATAATTTGCCATGCTTTTGAAAGTTATATAATTGCAAAATTAGATTGTAAGTTTGGTACAAAACTCAGTGGTTTTCAATGATTTTGGATTTTTATCAAAAGTCATGCATGTTTGAAATTTTATATGGACTAATATTTTTCCTTGATAGAGTATATCATTTCAAACATGTATGCAAATTTTTAGAATTTTTGGAATTTTTTTGAATTTTTCTGGGAGTTTCTGAATTTCAGCACAAAAGTTGAAAATTGACACTAATAGCGTATCACTCGACTGCCCCATGGGCAGTCGACTGGCACGTCTGTTTTCAGCTACTGTGAGAATTTTCAGAAATCAAATTTTCTCTCATTTGATGCAATAGGGTTTGGTTGTTTGAGGCAATCATTTTGATGGTGTCAAAGGGGGAGAATGGGTGGTTTAAGTTAGAATTTTAACTTGGAATGGATGGTTTAAGGTTTTCTTTCCCACTTAGACCTTGAATGATTAAATATGAGAAGAAGACATGGATTAAGGGCGAGGTTACCTCTTAGTTTTGGATATGTCTTACATTTTTAATGATGTTTAGTGTTAAGTGGAAACTTAACTTGGATTATGATTAGAATTGAAAATGGGAGAAGACATAGATTAAGGGGGAGGATACCTCTTAGGGTTACTATGTCTTATGTTTTTTCAATTGCTATCTTTTGCTATTACTATTGTTGGCTGTTATTTATTTCTAAACATAAACATATTGCCACACATCAAAAAGAGGGAGATTGTTGAGGCAATCGACCCTTAAATGATTGGAAGATCATGGTTTTGATGTGTGTGTATGAATATGTTTAAGGTTAGAGTGTTATGTTGTATTTGATGTGTGTGATTGAGTTTGCAGGACTTAGAAGATTCACACATGGTGGACATATCCGAGGGACGAGAGCCGAGGGAGGAGAGCTCCAAGGGCAATCCGGGAAGTGGACTTCAAGGGCACACGTGAAGGGTGACATGGAGGCAAGCCAAGGGAAGACTTGCGTGCGCATCCGAGAGACGATAGCCAGAGGAAGAGGACTTCAAGAGGCAAGCCAAGGGAGCAGACCTGAAGGCATACGTGAAGGAGAAGGTTCGGAGTGGCTGGGACTAAGCTGAGAGGCAGGGCAGTCGACTGCCAAAACCCACAGAGAGTTTTCAGCCTCGGACCAGTCGACTGCCCCAGGGGCAGTCGACTGGTATACCCCGAAAACTAGCCGTTGGCTAGCAATTAATGCTAGACCAGTCGACTACCCCAGGGGCAGTCGACTGGTGCGGGGCTGGACATACTACGAGTTTGTCCTGTTCACCTATAAAAGGAGCACCTTTTTGCACGTGAGCGGTATGGTTCCGTACGACAACGAAGTGCTGCTCGTCTGAAAAGTGTCTTCTACTTTCTCTCTCATACTACTACATTCTGTAAAGAGGAAGATCACCACTGTAAAGATTTCTCCACCTGAAGGAGATTTTTCATAGTGGAAGTGGTGCGCGGCGTGGATCCTTGGATTAGTCACCCATCTGGGTGGATACCAAGTAACTCTTGTTGTTAGCATTGTACTCATTTTCTTTTACATATTATTGTTTTCACTGCGCTAACGACATTGTAGAGATCAAAACAAAAAAGTGCTATTCACCCCCCCTCTAACACGCCGAAGCAATCCATCAAATTATTCTACTTATTTTGAAAATAATGATACAATATTTATTAATTCTAAATATGATTTTGAAGATGAAGATAAATTTATCAAAATTGAAGTTATTATTAAAAGGGCTTATAAAAATTTAAATAAAATTGAAGTATTAAATAAAATTAAAAACATAAAATCAAAAGAAATAATATACTAATCAGAATTTTTTGAATTAATAGAAATGATACAATTACATCCAAAATTATTATATAATTCTTAAAAATCAAAATCTTAATTAAAAATCGCAGATCTTAAATTCCAATTTAATTATTAAAAATGTAAATCTTTATCTCAAATGCTAATTTATTTCTTAAAAATTTAAATCATAATTAATAATCTAAATCTAAAATTCTAATAATAATCTAAATCTTAATTAGAACTCAATCCTTAATTCAAAATTCAAAATCTACTAATATAAAATAAATGAACTAAATTCAAATTAATTACCTTCATTAATGTATCTAATAAAATTCTACTCAACTCGAACAATCAACTTAATAATAATAAATATGCACAGTGGGTTAACATATTCGCTGGTTCACACGATTGTATTAAATCAAGAATTTGATACTTCATTAGAAATCAAATTAAATTTCTTCAACTTGATTGACACATGCATAACTGTCATACTCATGCATCTATTTATTTTTTTCACATATATCTACCATGTCATTCATGCTAGTTTTTTTCTTGCTTAATCTAGAATGACTAGATAGAAAAAAGATTGGTTGATACTTGGCAACATAGTACTAGGGTAGGGCGAGATGATAGTACGTTAGGGAAGCTTGGCTTAGGAAGTCAGGAAGGGTAAGGAGTACCCGACTTGGTCAACCTAGCTAAGTGAAACTAGCCAAAGCTACCTCGACCATCCTAGGCTAGTTAGACCAGAGTTCTCAAAGAGTAAATTAAAAGTATCATTTCTTTAAAAGGCTTTGTCTAAGGAAGGGGTCGTTGTTCTGATATCCAAGAAGGTTCCTGTGCCTCGCCATGACTTGGAAGCCAATTATTGAAATTTACTTTTAAATTACTACTTGTTAAACTTGAAACTAACTCAAGGTCAAACAATCAATAAAATTAAATTGAGAAAAATTAATCAAGCATCTCACAAACACCCATAAGGCTACCATGCTTGTTTGTTCTGCGACATTTAGAATGGGTGAGATGATAAAGACTAATCAATTGATAAATGTTTTCAAAGTGTATTAAAAAATTCCTTAGAATATTTTCTTAAAAAAACCTATTTTCAAAATAGTGACTAAACATAATAATATTTTAAGGAATTTCATGAATGATTGTGTGTACTTATAAATAGATTTCAAAAATTATATATCTTTTCGAAAATTGTTTGACCTACACTTAAACACAAACCTTCTAGGTCAACACTAAAGTCCCTTAAAACACTTAGGTAGAGTTCATTGTAGTTAAAAAGGATAGCCAGAATGTGTTAGGTTCAGGGAGGTCAGTTTTTATTGTGTTTTCAAACATTTGTTTGGAAAAGTTATTTTTGAAAAACTATTCTTTCCAAAAGTTATTATCTCTTTCAAAATGATTTTTTTTTTCAGAATTTTTTAAAATATTACTTCAAAAAATTATGTCTTTCAAAATATTTTTTGAAAAATACTTCTTAAAAGATTATCATTCAAAAATATTCTTCTAAAATATGCTTTAATTACTCTATGATTTGGATAAACCCTAAAGACACATAGGAAGTTTTCCTTATGATCTGCAAGGATTTCTAAGATTGTGTCAGGCTTAGGGGGAGTCTCAATCGAAAGAACAATTCGCTTTTGTTATTTTAAATTTAAAAAAAATTATTATGTAATTGTTTTCATTTGAATCAAACCCTAAGACTCAGAGGAAGATTAACTTATGGTCAACTAGCTTCCTAGGACTGTGTCAGGTTTAGGAGGGGTTTAAAGTAAAAGATTTATTAGAAGTTTCAAAAATATTATATTAGCAAAAAAACACTATCTTTTCAAAAATACTTTATTTTTGAAAATATAATATTCTCATATTCCAAATTTTTTTTTTTGAAAATCTTTTCATCTAAACATCTTTTGAAAACCTTTAAAAAAATTACTTGAGTCTGGAAAAATCTCCAAGACACATAGGAATGTTTCCTTGTGATTAACAAAGATTCCTAGGATTGTGTTAGATTGTGAAGGAATCCAAACCAAGAAATTTATTATTTTTTGAAAATTAAATACATATATTGAAAATACTTTATCTTAATTGGAAAATCTCAAAGACACATAGGAAATTTTCTTGTGGTCAACAAGATTTCTAGGATTGTATCAGATTTAGAGAAATTCAAATCACTAAAGTACTTATCTTTTCATATTTTACTCAAGGGCTTACCGCTCCCTAAAATATTTTCTGAAAAAGGTACTTGGTTCTTTTAATAAAAAAAGGGGAGGATTTTTGAAAATTATGTTTTCTTTAAAAATTTCATTATTACCTTATATTTCTTTTGGATGTCTGCCAAAGGGGGAGAGAGTATCTTAAGATAGATTTTTTATGTATTTCCCCCAAGTATTGACCTAAAACCCTTAGACCAAAACCTAACTTAAGTTTATTGTCAAATATCAAAAAGGGGGAGATTGTTGGTGCAAAAAGCATCAAACATGAATAGTCAACCTCTAGTGTTTCGATGATTGACAATATACCAAGGTTTGGTCAATGTGATCAAGGGTTAAGCCAAACATGACATGATGTTTAGTAGGGTAAATCCAGGTTTGATCAGTTTGACTAAAGGGTTAGCCAAATAGGACCTCATGTTTAACAGAGTGATTAGTACCTAGGGTTGGTCAGGTTCGCCAAGTGTTAGCCAAATAGGACTTGATGTTTGGCAGAGTGATCAAACCTAAATCTGACATGTGTGACAATATAGCAAGGTTTGGTCGGTTAGAACAAGGGTTAGACAAACAGGATCAGATGTTTGGCAGAGAACCTAGGGTTGGTCGGTTAAACCAAGGACTAAGCCAATAGGACCTGATGTTTGGCGGAGAGAAGTCTAGTTAGGATTAAGATGACTAGCAAAGAAGTTCTTGTCAAGGCACCGAAGACCTCGTAAGTAAAGTTGGGCATGAAGTCCTGGTTCGGGGAATTGGGATCGAAGACCTGGCTGAGGGTTGGGTACGAAGTCCTAGTTTGGGGGATTGGGCATGAAGTCATGGTCGAGGATTGGGCATAAAGACCTGGCCGAGGGTAGGGCACCAAAGTCTTGGTTTGAGGAATTAGGCATGAAGTCCAGGTCGAGGATTGGGCAGAAGACTTAGCCGAGCGAGGACTACTGACAAAAGTAGAGACGGGTCGAGGATCGGACGTCTCAAGATCCAAGAGTCTCGGAGGCCGAGCAAAAGTCTAACCGAAGGTCCCGGTTGGCAAAGGTAATTTGTCCAAAGTGGAGTAGGTGAGGACTTGTTCCCCAGAAGAGGTAATAGTATGCGTCAGTTTAACCTAGGATTTCATTTGAAATCCAAAGTCAAAACCAAACAGCTATAGTTGTCATTCATGCATGTACATTTGCCTTAATATATTGTGTTCTTGGACTAACCTTGGTTGCAAGCTAAAGGAAGCAGTTGTTGTGATCAAGGGCGCCTGAGAGGGTTCGGGCGCCCCAAAGGGGTTTTTCTCAGCTTCCAGGTGCCTCACTACTCCCTGACACCCAAGAAGGCAGGTTTTATCCCTACATAGAGTTTGCCAATGTGGATCAGGTTGGACCACCTTTGAGGTGCTCCTATAACCACTCGGGCGCCCAGATGCTTACTATATAATGGGTTTTGCCCCCTCAATTCAGATCATCAATCTTTCCATCAGATTACTTATTCCCTGAGAAAAAAGTGGTAAGATGAAGCTCTACGACCAAGGAGGCTCCAGGAGGAAGTGCGCGACGCTTCAGACTTTTGGATTGGTCGGGATCGTCATTTTTGTTGGTTTGCATTTACTTACATGTTGTGTTAGTTTCATTATTATTATTGTGCTTGTACTAAAAACTGTAAGACGGGTTTCTCCGCCTCTGAAAAACTTCCAGAAAGGAGACCACTATTGGATGTGCGCTACCCGTAATTAGGCCTTGGACGTATTGACCCTGGGGGATTGAGAACCAAGTAAAAATCCCGCTTGTTTGTGTTGTGTGATTTCTCTTTATTTATTATTCCACTATGCTACCAACGACTCTGTTACGAAGTTGAATAAATGAACGACTCAAAGATGAAAGAAAGTACAAGTTGATATTCACCCCCCTCTATTGATGCCGTCGATCCTATTGTTTGTTATACATATTTTGTATATGGATGATATATTGTGTAGGATCTGGGAAAATGATAGGGGGAGGGATGATATATTGTGACAGTCAAAGGACAAAAACAAAGCAATGCTAACATAAGTTTATTTTTACTTGGTTCAGAGTCTGTGACTACTCCTACTCCAAGACCCATGATTCTTGACTGTTTACTTTGGGCAATCCACTATTAGTTTGCAAATGATGATTACAAGAGTGCATATGTTCAAATTAAGCAAAATAGTATACCAATGAGATGATAAGATGAAGACTATGTGTGTCGTTGTCGGAGCAATGTTTTGTCATCGTGGAGCAGCTTTTGGTATAGCACACAAGAGAGAAAATTCTCGAAAATTTGATTCCCAAAGCATTGGTTGAAGGCCCATTATAAAGGGTATCCCGGGTGCCTGTATTTCCATATGGGCACCCCCATTGTGATGATGTGTCAATTGCCCATTGTAAGCTAATCCAAAAACTCTATCCACTCCTAGGCGCCTATATTAACTCGGGTGCCTGTGTAGTGATGTGGGTCGACCACTGTTCATGCACTAGATCAACCAAGTCCTAACATTTTTTCTATTTTAGGCATACAAATATGTCATGATCAATCAAGAGGCATTCATGAATTTTCACAACAAACCTATATTGAAAAGGTTTTTATAAAGTATGTCATGCAAAACTGTTCATCTGGTGACACACTTATGTCTAGAGGTGACAGATTCAGTTTGCAACAGTGTTCACAACTTGAACTTGAAACAAAAGAGATGTAACAATTCCCATATGCATCATTTATGGGATGTCTCATGTATACATAAGTTTGTACATGATTAGATATATTATTTATAGTTGAGATTTTTGGAAAATATGAAAGTAACCCAACACTGTTGCATTGGAAAGCGATAAAAAGAGTGATGTAGTATTTGTAAAGAACTAAGGTCAAATCACCTAGAGGTGATTGGATATTCATACTCTTATTTTGTTGGATGTTTGGATAGCAGGAAGTCCACTTCAGGCTATATTTTCATGCTCTCTAGAGAGACTATATCTTGGAAGAGCATCAAGTAGACATTACTAGTAGCCACTTCTACTATGAAGGCAGATTTGATAGTATGCTACGAAGCATCCAATCACAAGATTTGGTTGTAAAACTTCATCATAGCATTGCAGATCATTGATGACATTGACAGACGACTGAGAAACTACTATAATGATAAAGTCATAGAATTGAATACCAAAAAGCAATCATAGTTCATTGTGGCCCAAATACATCGACATCATGTTCTTGGAGGTTAAAGAAAGAGTTCAGAGTTGTCAGGTGATGATAGAGCACATCAACACATATTCCATGTTAGTATATTCTTTAGGATCAGACGTAGGTGGGGGGGGGTGAATCACATGTAATTTTAAAAAACTCATCTTTTTGGAAATCAACACACAACGAAATAAACAATCGAACACGTGTTGTTTTACTTGGTTTGGAGACTTCGACCACTTCTACTCCAAGGCCTATGTCCGTTGGACTATTTTGATAGGTAATCCACTAATATTCTCTACCGGTAAACTCTCAGTAGAGAGATCGAGTATAAGATGAATAGGAAAGTGTAAAAACACACACTTTCCTTTTATGAGTAAAATCAATTTGCAACAACTATAAATTCGTTACTAACAATATAGAGTGAAAGCAAATTGTGCTCAGGTGTTAGTGTCATTCTTCCTATAGTGGTTGGTTATAGTTGAGTAGTAGCAGGGTCGTAACTTGAAGATGGAGCAACAGAATAATCGTCGTAGTTTGTAGAAGAGATGATTTCGCAAAGCAGCTCAAAGAGTCCTTTTATACATTGAGGGCTCCTTAGTTCCAAACTAGGTCACCTCCAATATCTGATCCTCACTCAGTCTTTATAGCTTATCCAACTTAGGACACCATCAATCCAACATGAGGCACTTCAATTGAACCTAAGACACCTTAGATCCCATCTAGAGCGTCTCTAGTGGTCGAAATTGGATCCTCACCGCTTCTGCACCAGGGCACCCTTAGTCCATCCAGGGTGCCCTCGGTTTGAGCTAAGGTACCTCCAGTCAAATTGGAGGCACCTTGGACACTATTTGTCTTAGGCACATTCTCCAATTTAAACCCTACAAAAAAATGTTAGTCCAAAACCAAATATTTACCCTATAAAACAAAGTTACCACATAATAAATAAGGTAACAAAATTAATATTAATTAGATCTTATTTTTCCAAGACT
Source organism: Boesenbergia rotunda (assembly GCA_024364735.1). Lineage (NCBI taxonomy): Eukaryota > Viridiplantae > Streptophyta > Magnoliopsida > Zingiberales > Zingiberaceae > Boesenbergia > Boesenbergia rotunda. Next base: position 178,089 of record JAGFNQ010003951.1, on the reverse strand, counting down.
AGGATCTAGTCAAGGCTTCAACTTAGATCTCTAAAATGATTCTAAATTGCACCATGCCTAAAGTATCACCACGGACTCATCCTCACTGGATCAATCCACTAGTAACTTACCTTACTTACCATTGCAGATTGACTCAACTTCTTGACCCACCAGGTCTTTCTGCCAAATACCCCATCTGGACTTCAGCCAACTATTAGATCCCGCAGACCCAGCTGGACTTCATGTCAGGTCTCAACCAACTTGGGCTTCGCAGTTGCCAAGCCCCACAGACTCAACTAGACTTCTTGCCAGATCCTAACCAACCTAGACTTCAGCCTGTGTCAAGTCCTAAGCTTTGCAATCCTACACACTTCGTAATAAGGTTAGACAAACAACACACCTATCATTAACCCATTTATTATACATCAAAATTTGAGTTTGACCATTAGTGCAAACTCCACCGACAATTTTTCCCTATTTGATGTAATGACAACTTTGGTTAAAGTTCAAAAAAATAGAAATAAATAACGACAACAACATAATTGTTAACATAAATAAGCATGATAATACAAGTAAAGCTGTCAAGTAAGTGCTATTGTTTGGGTTATTACATTTTCTAGTCATTAACCCTTACCCTCCCCTTTTGCCATTCATAAGAAAAAACTACAATTAACAATCAATCATGATAAAAAAATTAGTGAGCAAGTTTAGAGTTGGACCAATTTTTGTGGAGTAATTGAAATATTTAAACAAGGGTTAATATATTTCAAAGATAATTTTCACAAAAAAACTTCTAAGGCTAAAATATTTGCAATATTTTGAATGCCAAAATCACTTATAAAATATCTAATACATATTTCAAAAATAACTTTTTAAAAGCATTTAAGGATAACTTTTTTCTACACTTTAAAAGAATTTCAAAGTTGAACAACATTTTACAAGTCAACACATATAAACAACTCATTTTTCATGCATTTTCAAAGGAAAGTAATACTTTTCTAATGTAAAAAAATGATTTAATTATTAAGTATTCCTTTTGCAAAAAAACCTTTAGAACTTTTTGAAAATATGAACTTCAAAAATAAAATTTTCATGTATAATCCTTTCAAATGATATTTCAAAAATGAATTTGTAATGACCAAAATTTTTTAAAATGGATTGGGCATTTTTTAAAATAGTATGTTTAAGCAATTACCAAAGTAATTTAAACATCATAAAAAATGAATTTTTAATATCTCTTATAAATCATTTTCAAAGAAATTCCAAAGAAAAATTTTGATCTATCAATTATGAGTCCCTCTTAACCCGACACACCTTTAGAATTCCTTATTAACTACAAGGAAAACTTCCTATTATATCTTTGGGATATATCCGAAACTAAACGAACAAACTGAGTTTTTGAAAACATATTTCAAAACAAAAATTATTTCAAGTTCATTTTGCAAAGCATTTTTCAAAAATGAGTTTTCAAAAAGACATAAGAGAATATTTTCAATGAATTTTCAAACAAATATTTTCAAAAATATTTTTAAAGAATTAAAAAATATTTTTTAAAAACATTTTCAGGTATTTTTCAAAATAATTTTGCAAAAATAAGTATGAAAAGCATTTGAATTCTTTCAAAAATTGACCCTCCCATTAACTTGTTGTAATTATCTAAAATTATAGTTTAAAATGTTTAACATTTAGTTACTAACTAACTACCTAAAAAGATAGTAGTGTTCACTTGGTTAGTTAAGTTAAGTAATGATATCCAACTTGGTTTTCCAAGAAGGACTACTTAACTTGATCACTGTCAATTGGTATTTTATGCCTAGACTTATTTTGATGCACTGAGATATGCATTTGAAGTCAAAACACTACCCTATGCATCTCACATTATTCTAAGTTTTTTTAAACAAGGTAAGCTTAACGTGGTTTGTGAGATACAATTGCCTAAAACTATAGGTTCATGCTTTTCTATGGGAAAACCTATGCTATGTCGATAACTTTGGAAAATAAACAAAAATTTTGAAAGATAAGTTAAAAAATTTGAAAAATAATAAGTTTTGAAAACAATAAGAAATTTGAAAAAGAAAAACACTGAGTTTTGATTTTTTTTTTAAAAACACTAGGTTTTGAAAATTGAGAAATAAATTTTTTTGAAAAATAATAAGTTTTGAAAAGTAAAAGAAAAAAAACTATAATCGTAGTTTGTAATACAGATTACTAATTGTCTTCTCAAATTATTAAACTCAGACTCTGGAAGGGGTTTAGTTAACATGTATGCAAGATTTGACTTTGATTCCATGTGATTAAGTTCAATCACTCCTTTGGCCAATGATCCCTAACAAAGTGACGTTTGATTTCATTATGTTTGGTCCTTGAATGACATACTAAATTTTGGTTAAATTGATTGAACAAAGATTATCAATAAATATTTTTACTTTATTATAGTCTAAGTTAAAATCTTTTTAGGTGTACATCATCCATAATAATTGAGCTACACATTCATCTATTGTTATATATTTTGCTTTAGTAGTAGAGAGGGCAACACAATATTGATTTCTACTAAATCGACTGACTGATGGCCCAAGGAGTTAGCATCCACCACTTGTACTTTTTCGATCTAATTTACAGCCAACATAATCTGAGTCAGAAAATCCTAAGAGTTCAATGTTGGTTGTTCAAGGGTACCGTATTCCTACATTGGTTGTGCCTCTTAGGTATCGAAAGATTCTTTTGACTTGGGTTAGGTGGGATTCTTTTACACAAGTATGATACCTAGCACACATGCTAAATACAAATAAAATTTCAGGTCTGCTTACAGTTAGGTAAAGTAAACTACCTATAACACCTCTGTAATATTTTAGGTCCCTTGGTTTTCCATTTGGGTCACTATCTAGGGTTAGATTTGTTTCCGTTGGTGTTTTTATCTCCTTGGTATTTTCCATTCCAAATCTTTTATGTAACTCATTTGTGTATTTTTGTTGATAAACATAGTTTCCTTCATTAGTTTGTTTAATTTGTAAGCCATAGAAAAATATTAGTTTACCTACAAGGCTCATTTCAAATTCTTGTTCCATTAGTGTTATAAATTCTTGTAAAAAATCTAAATTAGTTGACTAAAAAATTATATCGTCTATGTATACTTGAACTATAAATTTGTCTAATTTAAGATTTTTCACAAATAAGGTTGAATTGACTCATCCTTGATTGAAACCCTTGGAGGTCAAATAGCTAGAGAGCTTGTTTTAGTCATATAGGGTTTTCTTAAGTTTAAATACGACGTTAGGATGTTCTAATCTTTTAAAACTTGGGGGTTTACCTACATATACTTCCTCCTTGATTAGTCTATTTAAGAAGGTGGATTTTATGTCCATGTGGTAAAGCTTGATTCCTTTGTGGGCTGCATAACTTAGTAACATTCTAATGGATTCATGTCTAGCTACTGGGGCATAGGTTTGATCATAGTAAAATCCCTCTACTTGACTAAACCCTTTAGCTATTAACCTAGCTTGGTTTCTAACTGTTTTCCATTTTTCATTAAGTTTGTTTCTAAACACCCATTTAGTTTCAATAAATATTTTACCTTCAGGTAAAGGTACAAGATCCCAAACCTCATTATGTTCAAATTGGGCTAATTCCTCTTGTATAGGTATTATCTAGTCTGGGTCAGGTAAGGATTCTTTTACTATTTTGGGTTCAATTTTAGAGATTAAATCAATCTGACTTAGGTTTCTAAATGCTAATCCAGTTTGAAGCCTCAGGTCTGGGACACCTAGGATATGTTCAACTGGGTAGTCTGAACTAACTCTTGTTGCCCTTAAGTCAATTGAACTTTTTTGTTTTATTGTGGTTCTTCTTGGTCTTCTAGTTGAATTTGGGTTTCACTAACTTCCTCTTGATTAGAGCTGGACCTGTCAAAATCTATTGGTTGATACTGGGTTTACTTTTGGATGGGTTCCTTAGAGTTAGTATTCTTATCAAATTTTACATTTGTTGTTTCTTCAATTCTAAGTGTAGTTTTGTTTTAAACTCTATAATCCCTATTGTTAAGTGAGTATCCTATAAAAATTCTAGTTTAAACATTTGATTTAAATTTTCCTTAGTGTTCCCTTGTGTTTAATATATAAAAATTACATCCAAAAACTTTAAAATGGCTAATCTTAGGTATTTTATTATAGTAGACTTTAAAAGATGTTTTGCAATGTCTTTTATTAATTGTTGTTCTATTTGGACATAGAAAGTTGTACTAATAGCCTCATCCCAAAAGTATTTGGGTAGTTCAAATTCATTAAGCATTGTCCTAGTGGTTTCTTGTAGAGTCAATTTTTTTTCCTACTATACCATTTTGTTAGGGTGTTTTAGGACATGAAAATTGATAGCGATATCCATTTTCTAAGCAAAATTTATCATATCTATGATTTTTAATTCACTACCATTATCCATCCTAATTTAAGTCTTTTTCATTTTCTATTTGTTTACAAAAATTATTAAAAATTTCAAAGGTTTCATCTTTATACCAGATCTAGGTTTCTTCTTTTTGGGTTATAAGGAATTTAGGTGAGGGACTGACTAGTTTACTTGTATAGATATTGTTATGCCTAAATCCCCTAAGTCTTATGCTAGGGTTGTTTGTGTGTTGGATTAGACATTTTGATGATCAAAACTTAATCTTATATCTAGTATCACACAATTAACTAATAATAAGCAAGTTAAATTTAAAATTGTCAATAAGTAAGACCTTTTCAATAATGAAATCAGACTCAAGTTCATTTTTACATATGTTGATTACCTTAAGTTTGTCATTATTTCCAAAGACAATCATTGCTAAGCTTTTCAGTTTGAGTTTTGTGAACATGTTGTGATCCCCAGTCATGTGATTGAAGCAACCACTATCCAATATCCACTTAGTTTCCTATAGAGAAGTAGGTGATTTATTAGTTTTTTGTTTGAGTTGAGTTGAAATTAGGTTATAAAAAGCAATGAGTTTAAGAGTTGAGTTCATGATTAATTGAGTTTAAAAAAATAAGGAAGGTTTTGAATGAAATGAACATTTTGAAAACAAAGTTTTTGAAAATAAATAAAATTTTTAAAAGACTAAGGCTTTCAAAAATTAATTTTTGAAAAGATAAGTTTTTGAAAATGAATTTTTTAACACTATGTTTTTGAAAATGAATGAAAATTTTTGAAAAACTAAGTTTTTGAAAATGTATTTTTGAAAACAAAGTTTTTGAAAATGTATTTTTGAAAAACAAAGTATTTGAAAAACTAAATTTAGAAAATGAATGAAGATTTTTGAAAAAATAAGTCTTTGAAAAATGAATTTTTGGAAATCTAGTTTTTGAAAATTAACTTTTGAAAATCTAAGTTTTTGAAAATAAATTTTGAAAAACAAGTTTTTGAAAATGAATAAATTTTTTAAAAAACTATGTTTTTGACAAATGAATTTTTGAAAGCTAAATTTTTGAGAATGAATTTTTTGAAAAACTAAGTTTTTGAAAATGAATAAAATTTTTGAAAAGCAAAGTATTTGAAAATTGAATTTTTGAAAAGCTATGTTTTTAAAAACAAACTTTTTGAAACACTATGTTTTTGAAAATGAATAAAAATTTTGAGAAGATAAGTCTTTGTAAATTGAATTTTTAAAAAGCTAAGATTTTGAAAATAAATTTTTATAAAACTAAGTTTTTGGAAATGCAAGTTTGATTAAGATTAAGGTTGAGTTTATTTTTTTAAATTTTATATAAGGGTAAGATTGAGTTAAAATTGAATTAAGGTTAAATTTCAATTAAGGTTAAAATTGCATTAATGTTAAATTTCAATTAAGGTTACAATTGAGTTGAGTTGAATTTTTAATTAGGTTAAAGTTGGGTTAAATTAAGGATACAATTACAATTTAAATTTATGTTATCTTTATTTATTTCACCCGATTTAGATTTTCAACCAAGGTACACCTATAGTTCTGTTAGATGAGTTAGTTTATTATTCAGGGGTTTTCTTAGCTTGATTTGGATTAAGTATAGCTTTGGATGCCCAAGTAAGCTTTCTTGAATATGTTTCTAGGTTGTGATGAGTCACCTAGACATCATTAAATGTAACCACGTGCCTTAGATAAAACATTCCAATTAGTCTCACCCAAAAGATTTAATACTAGTCCTTAATCTTTATCAAGTTAAAATTTGGTTACGATTTATCTAACCGTAGGTACCCTTATGGGTAAGGTTTACTTTTGGGGTGCCAACTATTTTGTTACCTCCTCCTGAATCATAGGTTATGTATTTTGGGTTTATGTAGAATATTTCCTTTTTGGGTACATCAAATTGTTTTTGTCCTACTTGCTTTGTTAAAGAAGCTTTCAAAACTCATGCCATTTGTAATTTTTTCGTTGGTTAACAAGTGAGATGAAGGATTTGTTGGTTGACTTTGGTTTGTATCAAAGTTTGGATTTGTTGTAAACAACTTTTTGTCATCCAAAATTAGGTCAAGGTTTTTGAATCTAGCAGTAAAGGTTTCTAATAGATCCTTAAGCATTTTAACTTCACCTTTTAAAGTGAAGTTTCCTTTTTAAAATTTTTCAACTTCAGTTAATTTTTCATATTATTTTGGTTCAAGTAAGGTATTGGTATTAATTTGCTCATTAAGGTCTTGAGTTTCCTTAAGGAGTAAGTTGACTTGGTTTGTAGAAGAAGACAATTTCCTATTTAAGCATTCAATAATTTTAAATTTTTTTGCAGTAAGTTAATCCCATACCTCGATGGAACCTTTGAAAATGAGTGCTGACTCGTGGCTCAATTCGTATTCGGATTCTTCATCTTGATCAGTATACGACTCAGGGGGGGTCCGGTTGCCATCACCGCAAGGTAGCTAGCTTGCTTTGCATTTTCTACATCTAAATCCTCCGAGGAGGATTCGTCCCAGATTGCATGAAGCTGTTGGCGTTGGGATTCCATCCTTGTTTCTACGGATTCAATTCTATTGACAGAACTAATCCGCACAAGGATAGAAAACTTCATGAACGACCTACTTCATCTACCTTGCTTTTCGATTGAGTGATCGCTTGAACATACTTGTTGTTCATGTAATCAAGCTCCTTATCGATTAGCAGCGGAATAGAAGATGAAGTTTGGATCGCCAATTCTTGTGTTTGATTCGGGATCCAAGAGAAAAACAAATACAATAATAGCATAACAAAAGCAAAAGTATACCTCTTGATCTTCTATTGTATTCCTATCCTCTTCTTGGACGTCGTGTGGGCAACGATCTTCCAAGAATCACAGCCACCAAAAACCCTCCTTCTTCTTCCTTCTTGTGCCACAATCCTCCAACAAGAAGATGCGTCGGCCCTCCAAGGAAAGATATCTTCTCCTTCTTCCTTGTCCCTTGCGCAACCTAGCCATGCCCAAACACCTTGCGCCACACGCCCAAGACGAGAGAAGAGAAAGGCCAAGAGGAGAAGAGAAGAAGAGAAGAAGAAAGGAAACTCTCCCTTCTCCCTAAACCCTAGCCGCCCCTTCCCTTGCTTGCCGGCGCTGCATGCCCAAGAGGAGAGAGAGAGGGAGAAAAGAATAGGCTTAGGGCTTCTCATGATGGCTTATGAGGGACTTTATACGCTACAATAGGGACCATGAGAAGGAGTTGGTTTTGGTCTCCTAACGGATCATTAACTCGATCCGTTAATAACCCGCTCCACTAAAGGCTTATTATTTAACTACCACACCAACCCCTTAATAAAATATGGGCTCCTTCTTATTATGTGTATATTATCTCCCCATGTTTAAGATATCGCATGTCCGTTATTTAATTAAATTACTGATAATTTAATTAATTAACATATAACTCCAAGAGTAGTACCACTCAACTTTATTATCATGTCGGACCAAATCCACATGCAGGATTTACATGATAATCCTTATGAACTCCTCAAGGGGACATCATCAGCCTAAATAATTAGGATAGAGTTTCCTTCAATAATCAATAGCACACCATATAAATAATATTATTTTCCAATTTACCGAGCCTATTGATTTAACGAATAAATCTCACCCATTAGTAAATTTATGAAATAAATATTAAGTATATGTGCTCGTTATTATATCGGGATTAAGAGCATACACATCCATAATAACCGAGGTCTTGTTCGATTATATAGTCAGTATAAATTGAATCACCTCAAAACGGTCATGCTCAATACACACAAAGTGCACTAGAGTAATTCTATAGTCAAGATAGACTAATACCAAATTACACTATAATCGTTCTAATGGTTTGTCCAAATCCATCTTGGTTGTGAGATACTACTTATACTTTACATGAAACTGATAACATGATCTTCTGTATGGTACCACACACCATGTTATCTACAATGCAAAGTAATGGACAATTGCATACATTTAATAAATATAAAATGCAAACACATGACCACTGTGATTCTTATTCCAAAATAGATGTTCATACAAAAGCTAGGCGTATAGTATACATCCTAACAATATCCCACTTATACTAAAAGACTATGCTACCAATCAAACTACCATACATCTGATTTCCATCCCCTCAACATGCCTATCATAAGCTTTCACTGGAAGGGCCTTAGTGAAAGAATCTGCCAGGTTATCCACTGATGCAATCTTGGCGACAACAACTTCTCCTCGCTTTACGATGTCTCGTATCAGGTGGTACTTGTGCTTAATGTGTTTACTTGCCTTATGGGCTCATGAATCCTTCGAGTTTGCTATTGCACCACTATTATCACAATAAACTATGATAGCTTTGGACAATCCAGGAATCACCTCTAAGTCCAACAAGAAGTTTCTAAGCCATACTGCTTCTTTGTCTACCTCAGAGGCTTCTACATACTCAGCTTCCATGGTGGAGTTCGCAACACATTTCTGCTTAATACTCCTCTATACTATGGCTCCACCTCCCAAAGTAATCACATAACCCGAGGTAGACTTACTGTTATCCCTATCTGATTGGAAATCAAAATCCGTGTAACCCACAGGGAGCAAATGATCTTCCTGGTAAACTAGCATATAATTTCTAGTCCTTTTCAGGTACATTAATATATGCTTCACCGCAATCTAATGTCCTAGTCCTAGATTACTTTGATATTAGCTAACCTTGCCCACGACAAAGCAGATATCCGGTGTCGTACATAACATAGCATATATTAGGCTTCCTACAACCGAAGCATAAGGAGCTGTCTTCCTCACCTCTATCTCCTTTAATGTTTTATGACACATCTCCTTAGATAAAGGTACTCCATGCCGAAAAGGTAGAAAACATTTCTTGGAGTTTTACATGCTAAAACGAGGTAGGATAGTATCAATATACGAAGCTTGAGATAAGCACAACATTCTTTTCTTGCGATCCCTTATAAATTTGATCCCAAGGATATGTCCAGCTTCTCCCAAGTCCTTTATATCAAACTATTTAGACAACCATACTCTTACGTCTGACAACACTTTGGCATTGTTACCAATGAACAAAATGTCATTTACGTATAGTACAAGAAATACCACTATGTTTCCGTCACTCCTGTTGTATACACAAGACTCATCCGGACATTGTATGAATCCATAAGACTGGATTACCTCATCAAACCGGATGTCCCAAGATCTTGAAGCTTGTTTCAATCCATAAATGGACCGATTAAGCTTGCACACAAGATGCTCTTTGCCCTTTGCAATGAATCCCTTTAGTTGCTTCATATAAATATTTTCTTCAAGACTTCCATTAAGGAAAGTTGTCTTGACATCCATTTACCAAACCTCATAATCCATATGAGCAGCAATAGACAAGAGAATCCAGATAGACTTAAGCATTACTACCAGCGAAAAGGTTTCCTCAAAATCGATCCCCTCTTTCTGAGTATACCCCTTCGCAACAAGCCTCGCTTTAAAGGATTCCACCTTTCCGTCTGATCCTCTCTTTCTTTTGTAGACCCATTTACATCCAATGGCTTTTACACCATCCGGTGGTTCTACAAGCTCCCAGACTTGATTAGAATCTATAGATTCTATCTCAGAGTTCATCGCCTTTTGCCAAGATACTGCATCTTTATCTTGGAGTGCTTTGTCATAGGTCCAAGGATTAGGTTCATGTTCACTAGGGACCAAGTCCGAAGACTCTCCCAAAAATATGAATCTGTCAGGTTGTCTGACAACACTCCCACTATGATGAGGTACTACCTGTGTATTATCTGTGACATGCAGTGCAGTCACTTGTGGTATATCATCCTGTAGCGTTGTTATTGAAGTAGGAACTTCCCCTCTTATTTCCTCTAGAACAATCTTACTCATGGACTTGTGGTTCATCACATAGTCTTCTTCTAAAAATTGGGCATTTGTGCTAACAATGACCTTCTGATCTTTAGGACTATAAAACAAACCACCTTTCCTTCCTCTAGGATAGCCCACAAACAAGTGAACATTTGTACGAGATTTCAACTTATCAGCGTCTCCCTTCAGCACATGTGTTGGACTTCCCCAAATTCGAATATGTCTCAGACTAGGCTTACACCCATTCCACAATTCTGTGGGAGTAAAGGGTACTGATTTAGAAGGTACCAAGTTCAGAATATACATTGCCATTTTCAGAGCATACCCCCAAAATGTATTCGGTAATTCAGAATAACTCATCATCGATATAACCATTTCCATAAGAGTCCTATTCCTTCGTTCTGCCACACCGTTTTGTTGGGGTGTACCAAGTGCGGACAATTGGGATTGAATCTTAGCCTCTGATAAGTAACCCCTAAACTCTCCCAAGAGGTACTCACTGTTAGGATGTATACTAAAAGCCTAGCTTTTGTATGAACATCTACATTTTGAAATGAGAATCACATGATCATTGTTTACATTTTATATTTGATATATACATGCTATTGTCTAATACTTTACATTGTAAATAACATGGTGTGTGGTGTCACACAGAAGATCATGTTATCAGTTCCTTATAGAGTATAAGTAGAGGCTCATAACCTAGATGGTTTTGGACAAACCATTAGTATGGTTGTAGTGTAATTTGGTATTGGTTTATCTTGATCATAGAATTATACTAGTACACTTTGTTGTATTGAGCATGACCGATATAGAGGTGATTCAATTTATACTGACTATATAATTGAATCAGACCTCAGTTATTATGGAGTACATGCTCTTAATCCCGATATAATAACGGGCACATGTACCTAATGTTTATTTCTTTGATTTACCAATGGACGAGATTTATTTGTTAAATCGATAGGTTCGGTAAGTTGGGAAATAATATTATTTATATGGTGTGCCGTTGATTATAGAAGGAAACCTTGTCCTGGTGAGTCAGGTTGATGATGTCCCCTTGAGGAGCTCATAAAGCTCATCATGTTAAATCCTGTAGGTGGACATGGTCCGATATGATGATAAGGTTGAGTGGTATTACTCATGGAGTTAGATATTAATTAATTAAATTATCAGTAATTTAATTAATTAATGAACATTCGAGATCTTAATCACGGGGAGATTTTATACACATAATAGGTGGAGCCCATATTTATTTATGGGGGTTGGTGAGGTAGTTCAATGGTGATCCTTTAGTGGATTGGATCATCATTAATGTATCGGGCTTTGATCCATTATGTGGCCAAGACTCAACTCCTCCTTATGAGCCCTATTGTAGCCTATATATACCTCATGGAGTCATGAGACCAAGGCATCCAACACATAACAAATCCTAAGGCTCTTCTCTTCTCTCCCTCTCCTTCTCTCTCCTAGGGCAGCTGACAGCAAGGGAAAGAAGGGAGTCTTCTCTTCTTTCTTCTCTTTTCTCTTCTCTTGATTGGTGGTGCAAGGAAGTAGAGGGTCTTTCTCTTCTTCCATCTTGACCGGTGCAATCTTGAGAAGGAGAGGAAGAGAGAGACGGTGGCAAAGGAGAGCTCGGTGGTGCTCGGCACAGCAAGCAAGGGAGAAGGAGAACCGGCGGATAGGGAGTTTGTGAGGATGAGAATTCTTTCTCTTCTTCCTCTTCTTCATCTTCCTTCACTTCCTCTTCTCTGCTTCCTTGTGGTCGGCGCATCTTGGAACCTTGAAGTGGCCGACGACGCAACGGGAGGAGAGGAAGGTGGTGGGTGGAACCCTAGTGGCTAGGGTTTTCGACGCAAGGAAGGCGGAAGGAAAAGGAGGCTTTGCTTTGGTCTTGGTGACTTCGGTTCTTGGAAGATCGCCACCCACTCATCGTCCAAGAAGAGGTTGGGTCATACAATAGAAGATCACGAGGTAAACGAGAGGTATAACTTCTTATTTTAGTTCCTTATTCTTGTTTAATTAATTATATGATTAATTATTGTCATGGACCCCGATGGTAAACACAAAAATCGGTGATCCATTAATCGTCTATTCCACGGCTAATCGGTTAGGCAAGATAGATTGCTTGAAGAACGAGTTTGATCAAACGCTCAATCAAATCGGTTAGCACGATGATGAGACGGTTGATTGGGAAATTGTTCTCCATTCAGATTAAAGAAATTTTAATCCGGGGACATGGAGAGATTTCCCATGCGAGCAACCATCAGGGGAATCCCAACACTCACCACCACGATCAGACCGTAGTGTCTTGATACTTTTACAATGACGTTTCTCCACATCAGCCTTGCGGCACATTAAGTAAATGTATGCATTGTTGGTGCCAGAAGCACCATAGTCGAACCTATGTTTTGATAATGGCAAAGGGTTCAGAAGATAATGTTTGGTTGTGATATAACAACCTTATTAAGTGTGCAAGAAAGTCCTAGGTACACTACGCACTAAGTCCTGGTTCTATGAATTGGGCACTAAGTCCTGGTCGCAGGCTGGCCACGAAGACTTGATCGTGGATTGGGCACGAATACCTGACGTAAGGTTGGGCACGAAGACCTGGTCGAGGATTGGGCACCAAAGACTTGGTGAGTGAAGCTGGGCACGAAGACCTGCTCGCAGATTGAGCACGAAGACCTGGTGAGTGAAGCTGGGCAAAAGTCCAACTGGAGGAGCCAGTTGGCAAAAAGGTAAATTCTCCCGAGAGGAGTAGGTGAGGATGCGTTCCCCGTAGGAGGGAACATTAGGCGTCGGTTTGACCTAGGGTTCCATTTGGGAAGCCCAAAGTCAGAACCAAGACAGCTTAGGCTGTAAATCATGGTTTAATATGTCATTTATATATGCTTCTTGTGTTTTGGAACTAACCTTGGTTACAGGAACGAACGGATGATGTTTCTGCATTCAGGCGCCTCAATGGAGTGAGGCGCCTCACTGGGCTAGGCGCCTGTGATGAGACAGGCGCCCCAGTGCAAGGCAACTCCAAGCATTCGAAGCAAACAACCATGAAAGCCTTTGGACCAGGTCAAGCTAGGCGCCTGTGTTAACACAGGCGCCCCAGACAGCTCAGGCGCCTCAATGAAGGGGATAAGCGCTGACCAAGTCTGCAGATTGGGTTTCTCGCAGGATAGGCCACGTGTCAGGAGCCCCCTTCAACACAGGCGCCCCACTGACGACTATAAAAGGGGGTTCACCCCTAAGGCTTCCAAATCAATTGCTTTTAACTCCTACGCTCAAGCGCTCCGCTCCGACAAGTTCTGTACTCATGATTCAAGCGCTGATGATGACGCTGCACCGGAAACTTCCAACCTCTCCGGTCGTCGGAAAAAGATAATTTGGTTAAGTGCTGTAATTAATTTTCAATTTTATATTTGTACTCTCGACTTGTAATATTTTATAAAAAATATAGAATTGCCCATCGTAAACGGTCAAGGACCATGGGCCTTGAAGTAGGAGCCGACCGCGACTCCGAACCAAGTAAAAACAAATTGTGTTAGCGATTGGTTTTCTTTTTCCGCTATGCAATCACTCTTCGCTTTATGAAAATTTTACGAACGATATTCACCCCCCCTCTATCGTTTCAATCCGATCCCACAAGTGGTATCAGAGCGGGTGGCTCAAACTTGGTGCAACCACCAGTTTGAGATTTTTTTTGGATTTTCAAATTTTTAAATTTTTTTTTCTCGTTCGAATTTTCTCGGTAATCGAGATTGGTGCAACACCACTCGATTTTTTATTATTAATATTTCTTCCCGCACTACTAATCCAAGACTCAGTCTTGGAACAAGTTTTTTTTAATTATTTTTCAGTTAAAACTAATGGCCATGCAAGAGGGATACAACACCGCTAGACCCCCGCTTTTCTGTGGAGAAGATTTCTCCTACTAGAAAAGCAGGATGGAAGTCCATCTGAAAACTCATGTGGATATGTGGATAATTATCCAGTCTAGGCTGGAAATTCCTAAAAATGCACAAGGCGTTGTGCAACATTATACCGAGTGGGACGACCCACTAAAGAAGAAGATCGAGGCCAACGCAAAAGTAACTCAAACCCTGCAGTGCGACCTAACAAAAGAAGAGCTGAACCGCGTAGGACCTTTCAACAGCGCGAAGGAGCTTTAGAATAAGCTGATCGAGCTGCACGAAGGTACTTCCGACACAAGGATCAGCAAAAGAGATCTATTGCTTAACAGACTCTACACAATTAAGATGCACGACGGCAAGACAGCAGCCCAACTCCACGCCAGAATCCAAGAGCTGATGAACGGACTGCACATGATAGGTCACAAGGTTGAAAATTGTGACCTGATAAGGTACACTTTAAATTCTTTTCCTAGAAACTCACTGTAGGCATCTATGGCGGATGCTTACAAGGTTTCTAGGAATCTATCAGAAATAAAATTAGATGAGTTATTTTCATAATTAGAACTGCATGAATAGACTAATGCTACCTTGGTCGAAAAGGTATAGCTTTTGTTGCAGGTAAAACTCAAGGAATGACTCCCAAGAAGAAGCCGCAACCAGCACCCGAGTCTGACTCCGACTCGTAATCTGATGATAGTGAAGGAGATCGACCCAAACTGGTCCGATTAGCTCGCGATTACTACAAGGAACTTAAGTACTAGACGAGCAAGAAAAAGTCAAGCCGAAGAAAGGAAGATCCAGCGGAACCTTCAACGAGCTCGAAAGGCAAAAGCAACATCATCTACTACAAATGCAATCAGAAGGGACACTTCAAATCAGAGTGTCCTAACCAAAAGGAAAACAAGAAGGCGCGGAGAAAGAAGGCTCTTCAAGCCACTTGTGATGAATCATCTTCCGAAGAAGAAGAAGTCCCACACGCAAATCTACTCGCCCTAACCGCCTCGGAAGACGTCGACTCCGGATCGGAATCAGAACCAGACGACGGAAGGCTCACAATCTCGGAGAACGGGCAAATCACTGTAAGAGGTGTAACGCCCGCTTTTTTTTTTCTTTTCCTAAAGCGGTGTTACGTTAACATACTTAGGGCATGTAGACATCCTAATGCAGCGGAAACCTTTAAACTTACACCTACATGCACTTACTACCATTCCTAGCATCATAACATGGTAACTTGGCATATTAACTTCATACTTAGCTTCATATCATGTCATACTTAGCATCATGTCATACTTAGCATCATATCATGTCATACTTTAGCATCATGTCATAGAGTCACATTCAAGTACTTAATAGTAAAAGTAGAGTTCTATCATAAGACGAGCAACCATATTGCTCCTTGGCCAAGTCACTATCACACACATGCTTTAAGGCCCTCCTGCTACTTCCTTACTGTCCTCTCGCGTGATCTGCGATATAAGGAAAATAAGACTATAAGCACACGGGCTTAGTAAGACTCTTTCCTACTCACTAAAACCATTCATCATTTAATCATGAGCACATAAGACATTAACATACTTAGTGCTTTACTTAGAACATAAACTTTTCATCACTTAGCATACATTCGTCATGGCATGAACATAACTCAATCACATTCATAGCATGGCATAAACATAACCATAAAAACATTCATGGCATGGCATAATACTTGGCATAGACATGAACATCGTAACCATCCATAGCATGGCATAATACTTGGCATAGACATAACATAATAATCATAACCTCATAACCATTCTTAGCATGAACCTAAATAAAATCATGGCGTCCTAACTTAGCATAGCATAATTAAATCATGACATCATAAATTAGTATAGACATAATTAAAATCATGGCATCCTAACTTAGCATCAACGTAATTAAATTATGGCATCCTAAACTAGCATGAACATAAATAAAATCATGGCATTCTAACTTAGCATAAACATAATTAAATCGTGGCATTCTAACTTAGCATAAACATAATTAAATCATGACATCCTAAACTAGCATGAACATCAATAAAATCATGGCATTCTAACTTTGCATAAACATAATTAAATCATGGCATTCTAACTTAGCATAAACATAATTAAATCATGGCATCCTAAACTAGCATGAACATCAATAAAATCATGGCATTCTAACTTAGCATAAACATAATTAAATCATGGCATCATAATTAACATGAACATACTTTGCATTAGCATACCTTGCATAAACATACTTTTCCTAAACATACTTTTCATAACATAATGCATAACATGAATGGATGCATGTGTGGAATGCATATACATAAGGATGCTTAACTTTTAAAACATACTTTTAAATGTTTAAACATAATCATCATATCATTGGGGCCCTGGCTTGTACCACATACATACATCATAAGCGCGCATCCCTAAGTAAATACGAGGTAGCTAGCCTCGACCTACTAGGGTAAGGACAGCATAGTCGGTAGTCCCCGAACCGAGGCGTTCTTAAGGTGCCCATCCCTGTTGCACAGCTTCGGTAGTGCCAGAACCGTGGACAGCATAGTCGGTAGTCCAGAACCGGGGCGTTCTTAAGGTGCCCATCCCTTGGACCCATACTTCGGTCCGGTACAAGCCCATTCATAAAGTAAAATACTTTACATGCTTCATCATTCATGAGACATTCATGGCATACTTAACATAGCATAACTTGTTACGGCTCGGCCCGTCTACCGGCCCATTTACCGGTCCTCTCGACCGTCGTACCGTCAACCATCGACCGTGCCATTTAGCATATTTATGCCTTAAAGACATAAGCATCATCTTTCATTCATCATACTTGTCATTCATCATCATTCATTCATCATACTTGTCATTCATCATCATTCATTCATCATACTTAACATCATCGTTATGCCTTAAAGGCATGTACTTTAACCTCATTCATAAGACATGACATACATACATCTTATTCATAAAACATGGCATACATACGTATCATTCATAAGACATGGCATACATACATATCATTCATAAACATGACATACATACCTATCATTCATACATCATGGCACATGTCTTAAACATTTATGACCTAATCATATAATTCATGACATATAACCTAATGGTGGTTTGGTTAACATAAAAATTCTTCCATCTTACTTGCGCATACCTCTTAATAACCACTACCCAAGCATCTTGGTAGGTTTAACTTAACCCTAGCCCTAGGTTAGATCCTTGGCCGAAAACCCCAAGGAAACCCTAGGTCCATGAACCTTCACATACCTTCCCAAACAACATCTCATACACGTATACTAGGCCATAGGAACCCTTTGATCCCATACTTAAGGCCAACCCTAATCCTTTAGCCCTACTCTTACTCTTTGGCCGAAACTTCAAGGCCATGGGGGTATGGACAAATTCCATTAAAACCCCAAATCAATTGCTTAAACACCAACCATACCTTACCATAGGGCCATTGGAGCCCTTTCTTGAAATAAATCCTAACTTTCCACCCCATTAGGGTACTTGGCCGAAACCTATGGGGTCTCAAAGCCATGTGAAACATTCACATAAACACCCTCCATCTCCCTTATATCATGATAAAACATAAAACATACACTTGAAGTTTGAGACCCAACCCTACACAAGGGTTCTTGATGTTGGCCGAAACCCTAGGGTATCCCAAAAATTCCCAAAAATTATATTTAATCTCTAAACATCATGAGAGAGCATTAAAAAACATTATCAAGATTTTTGGCATAATTATAGACCTTTGAATCATGGTGGCCGAAACCCTCAAGCCTAGGGTTCTTGGTTTTGTCTCTTTCATGTTGGCCGAAACCCTAAGGTGTCCTAGGGTACTCAAAAAATTCCCAAAAATTATACTTAACCTCTAAACATCATAAGAGAACATTAAATAACGTTATAAAGATTTTTGGCATAATTATAGACTTTAAAATCATGGTGGCCGAAACCTTCAAGCCTAAGGTTCTTGGTTTTGTCCCTTTCATGTTGGCCGAAACCCTAAGGTGTCCTAGGGTACTCCAAAAATTCCTAAAAATTATACTTAACCCCTAAACATCATGGGAGAACATTAAACAACATTATAAGAATTTTTGGCATAATTATAGACCTTAAAATCATGGTGGCCGAAACCCACAAGCCTAAGGTTCTTGGTTTTCTTTTCTTTCAACATCAAATCCAAATACTAACCAATATATCATGCTAAAAATCATGAAAATCATAAGGAACTATTATACCACAGGTGAGGGAGTCTTACCTTGGGGTTTCTTGATTTTTAGACCGTAGATGGGAAGAAGAAGGAAGACTTGTTGTCTCTTGATCACCCCTAGCCTTGGAACCTTAGGAAACCTTTAGATCTTGGTGGTAGGACCTTATTGTGGAGTTTTCCCAAGGGAAAATCTCCCTTGTAGATTTCGGCTAGGATGAGAAAGAAGAAGGAAGAAAATGCAATTGATGGAGAGAAGAGAATAACTCCCAAAACCCCCCTCTTTATAACCCATTAAGGTGGTGAATGAAGAGTCTCTCCATGACCCTTCATCTTCTTCTAAGCTTTAACCAACATCCACTTCATTTCCTCATAGAAATACCTTGCTAGGTGAGTTGGTTAGAGCATGCATGGTTGTATAAGAGGTCCAAGGTTCAACCCCTTGGTCCATGCACTAATTTTCCTATTTTATTATTATTATTATTTTTTATTTATTTCCTATAAATTCCGAAAATCCTTTTAAAAATCCCCCATAATTATGTTAATATTTTTCATTAAATCTCCTTTATATTTCTATAAATTTTTACCCAAAATTCACCAAAAATTATGGTACTAGAAAGCCCATATAAGGCCCATTAGTACTTAGTTTCTCAATTTAAATGAGAAAATCATGGATTCCTAGGCCAAATTTTTGTGTTAATATTTCTAGACCCCTCGGAAAATTATCTAAACATGCTTAATATTTTAATAAAATATTAAGAGAATTTTTCGGGTCGTTACAAGAGGTTACTCTGAATATGAATTGTCAAAATTAATTTCATACTTGTCTCGTAACTTGGTGAAAGCCAAAATCCTGGTTGAGTCCCTCTGACAGGAAGTAAAACTCCTAAAAGAGGAAGTCAACTCGAGGTCCTTGACCGAGCAAATTCAGGAAGGAAACTCAACTCAAGTTCAAAAACTTGAGGATGAGAATTCCTCCCTGAAAACTCAAGTCAAGGAGCTCAGAGTTGCCTTGGAATGGTTTACTTCAGGTTCCAAGGGTCTTGACATGATCCTTGGAAAGCAGAAGTCTGTACTCAATCGATCTGGACTCGGTTATCGAACCAAGTCAAGACAACGTGCATATTATTCTGTATTGAACCAACCTAGAACCCGAGTCCAAGCATGGGTCCCCAAGCTCTGTTTAAACAAACAAGCTAGACCAAACCAGTATTGGATCCCCAAGGACAAGATTCACATCTTGCCTAATCCTTATAAAGGCTTCAGTCCAGGGGGAGCCAATATAAAGACCATATTCATTTACTTGCTTGCATGCTTGTCTATTTTCTTTCTGCAATTTTTTTATGCTTAGACTTAGGATTGGTTAGATTAAGGACAAATGATTAAATTGAAATTTGAAAAACATAGTATTGGGTGGAGGTGAGATGATAGTACGTTAGGGAAGCCCATCTAATAAGATTAAGTATATCCTACTTGGTCTGTTTAGTCTGGTGGAACTAACCAAAGCTACCGATCCAAGACCTAAACTAGTTAGACCAAAATCTTTCAAGAAGTAACCTGAAGATGAATTTTCAGTAAAAGGCTTTGTCAAGGAAAGGGTTGATGCTCCAATAAGGCTATGACCAAAGATGGCCTTGTGCCTCGCCAAGACCTAGAAGCTAATTACTTAAAATCAAATTCACTTTACTACTTGTTAAATTTGAATCTAACACAAATTTCAATTAATCTTAGATTCAACACATTTTTTTTAAAAAGTCAATAAATTTAACCTTATAAATGTTTCAAAATTAATTCAATATCGTTCAAAATTAACCACATTTCAAAATCAAAATTTTATTTTGAAAATTTATCTCACAAAACCCATAAGGTTAACATGTTTGATAACACTAGATTGGGTGAGACAGACTAGGTTGTGAAATTCAATTCAGGCTATTTCTAACTCTAATGGATCCAAATCAACAAATACTTTATGTGTAGGAACATAAAGATTTGGACCAATGGATGTTGGATAGCGGATGCTCCAGACACATGACTGGAGACAAATTGAAATTCACCAAAATCAAGTTCAAGAACCTAGACTCAGTAGCATTTGGCAATAATGCTACACTCAAAGTATTTAGGTCAGGTAACATTGAACTTAAATCTGACTTTGTTATTAAGAAAGTACTCTTGGTTGAAAATTTTAAGTTCAATTTGCTTAGTATTAGTCAGCTCTGTGATACTTGTTACATAGTTACTTTCACCAACTCTGACTGCCTGATTAGGAACCTCCAAGACTCAGAAATAATGCTTAAGGGTACTAGGAAAAACAACATTAACACTATTAATCTACCTTTAATACCAAAATGCTTCTTGACTCAATTAGAAGAATCCAACTTATGGCATAGTAGATTAGGTCACACTCATGTTAAACTAATTTCTAAAATTACTCAACTTGGTTTAATTAAAGGTGCACCAAAAATCAAGAATTTTGAAAACACAATCTGCAATTCATGTAAACAAGGTAAACAAACTAAGTCTACTCATAAATCAATTCAATCTGACTTAACCCAAACCACACTTGAGCTCCTGCACCTTGACCTATTTGATTCACATGGAGCCAAGTCACTAAGTGGGAATCGGTACTGCTTAGTAATTATCGATAATTACTATAGATTTGCCTGGGTTAGGTTCCTGAAAACTAAGGATGAAACCTTGAATCTATTTACCGACTTATGCAAAATAATTGAAAACCAAAATGATACTAAAATTAAGAGACTTAGGAGTAATCACGGGGGAGAGTTTGAAAATCAAAAGTTTAAGGAATTCTGCAAAATCAATGGGTATATTCATGAATATTCCTGTCCTAGAACCCCCCAACAAAATGGGATAGTGGAGAGAAAAAATAGAATCCTTTAGGAAGCCGCTAGGACCATGTTGAATAAATATAACCTCGCTAACCAATTTTGGGCAGAAGCAGTAAGTACGATGTGCTATATCCAAAATAGGATCCTAATTAACAAAAGGCATAATAAAACCCCTTATGAACTATATTATCATAGAATGCCTAACCTACACTACATAAGGGTCTTTGGGTGTAAAGTCCATATCCTAAACACGAAGGATTACCTAGGTATGTTTCAATCTAAGTCAACCCCAGGGACCTTCTTAGGATATTCAACAACTAGTAGGGCCTAGAGGGTTTATAATAAACAAACTCACAAAATTGAAGAAACTACTAACTTAATTTTTGATGAGGAAATTGAAACAAAAATTGATAATCAAAACTTGAACCAACTGAATATTGATCAGGAAGATAGTGAACCAACAATTTAACCATCAATTGAATCACTGATTGAACCTCTAAATAAACTAACCCTTGAACCAACTATTGCAGTATCAACTGAACCAACCCAAGTAGTTGATCCAAACACTGAACCGAACTGTCCAGCCGAACCTGAGGCTGAACCTAGTTCTAGAAGAACCAAGAAACCCAGACTCAATCACCCTTCTGATCAAATTATGGGTGATCCAACCTTAGGAGTCAGAACTAGGTCTTCCTATAGAAATCTTAGTCAAATCACATTAATTTCAAAAATTGAACCTAAGACTATAGAGGATGCCCTACCTGACCCTAATTGGATAATAGCTATGCAAGAGGAGTTAGCCCAATTTGAAAGAAACCAAGTCTGGGAACTAGTACCTAAGCCTGAGGGCAAATCTATTATAGATACTAAATGGGTGTTTAGAAACAAACTAAATGATCAAGGGGAAATTGTTAGAAATCAAGCCCGCTTAGTAGCTAAAGGGTTTAGTCAGGTCAAAGGGTTAGACTATGATGAAACCTATGCCCCAGTAGCCAGACTTGAGTCAATTAGAATGTTGTTAGCCTTTGCAGCCCATAGAGGGTTTAAGCTATATCAGATGGATGTCAAGTCTGCCTTTTTAAATGGGTTCATCAAAGAAGAAGTTTATGTAGGACAACCCCCAGGATTTGAGGATCTAGAAAAACCTAACTATGTTTTTAAACTTAGAAAAGCACTTTATGAGTTGAAACAAGCACCTAGGGCATGGTATGAACGGTTATCAACCTATCTAATTCTAAGAAATTTAACCAAGGTCAAATTGACTCTACCCTATTCGTTAAAACCTTAGAAAAAAGATATTTTTATTGCATAAATTTATGTTGATGATATAATTTTTGGATCCACCAACTCTAACTTTCTAAAAGAATTTGTAAAAATAATGGAAAGTGAATTCGAAATGTGCTTAGTAGGTGAGCTCAACTTTTTCCTAGGATTACAAATTAAACAGACTAAGGATGGTAATTTTGTTCACCAATCCAAGTATGCTAAAGAGTTAATAAAGAAATTCAAAATGGATAATTCCAAAAGTTTAAGTACCCCTATGACTACAAATGTCAAAATTGATAATGACCCTGAAGCATGATTGGTAGTCTATTTTACTTAACCGCTATTAGACCTGATATCTGGTTTTTTGTAGGAATGTGTGCTAGGTACCAAACTTGTGCTAAGGTGTTAGTAGGAGCCCTAAAGTCAATTATGTGATGATTGACTAGGGACATTTTGTATCATATTCTATTATTAATAAAGACATATTTGGTTATTATACTTTGTATTTGTGCCAAATAACTAAGTATAATAATGTCCTTGGGTAGTAGGTTGTTATCTACATTATATCAATTGGTTGAATCGATAGTGAGATAATGTAGAGAACACTACACTAAACCATTCCTAATCAAGTATTAATATTCAAGGACAATATTAATGCATGGAGACAAGCATGTAGGTCAACTGATGACTTGAGCTCACAAGTCATGGATATGTGATATCAAGTTGACACATGGGTATACATTGGAGAATGTGCACTGAATTGACTTGCCATGAGAAAGTTTTATAGATTGTCATATGAGTGTCATAAACTTTCTCATGTGACTATTAGTATGAATAGTCCTAACACCTGAAGTCACTACGGTTCCCTACATAAGGAGTTATGTACTTTGGTATCGTCAAACGTCACCCGTAACAGGGTGTACTATAAAGGCGATCACTGGGTATGTAATGAATTATGCGGAGGGATGTGAGTGATGTAGATGGGATCTATCCCTCCCATATGACGGGAGTGATATCTGTGGGCCCCTTGATCGAGTAGGACTACTAAAACGCATGGCCATGCTCAAATGAGTCAATATGAGATATTGAGCTCATTGTTTGAGTGAGTCTACTTGGGGATCAAGAAACACAAGATTGATTGAGGATGCCACGGTCTATGCCTCATTGGTCAATCTAGATATCGAGAATAGAAGGACAAGGTCATACATTATCATAGTCATGGAGGTTTAGTCGGATCTCGACTTTTCTTGTTACTTGGGTAGCAATGATGTATTGCTAGATGCCGCTAATTGCTTATGTGTCTAAAGTGGTTTAGACACATTGCCAACGTTACGAGAACCTATTGGGTCACACATTAAGGACACGATGCTTCGGAGATTAATTGATCTTGGTTTGACTAAGTGTCACGCCCCGAGACCATTGGAGCCGCTGATCCAATATAAAATCGGTCAACATCTCCCCTGTCCGGCGGACAATTTACACAAACATACAACACACGCAGTTTATAATTTGGCCTCAAGCCTCAACACAGATATATATAATATGGAAATAATGACAACGCAATATAAAACACCGTAAAAACTCACCTGAGCTGCCTCTAGGGCAGGCGCGCAGCAAAACTTGTTGGTGCAGAAAGCACCCAAGTCAAACCTGTGTTTCGATAATGGCAACAGGGTTCAAAAGTTAAGTCTTACTTGTTGTCTAACAAGTTACTCTAGTGTGCAGGCTAAAAAGTCCTAGCAAAGGACTGCTAGGCACTGGCGAAGGAATGCCAGAGCAAAAAGCCCTAGTGAAGGAATACTAGGCACTAGCGAAGGAATGCCAGAGCAAAAAGCCCTAGTGAAGGAATACTAGGCACTGGCGAAGGAATGTCAGGGTAAAAGCCCTAGCGAAGGACTGCTAGGCACTGGTGAAGGAATGCCAGGGACTAAAAAGCCCTAGCGAAGGACTGCTAGGCAACGGGCGAAGGACAGCTCGGTATCCATAACCTGGCAAAGGACCGCCAGGCAAAAGTCCAACCAAAGGAGCGGTTGGCATCAGGTACATTCTCCCGAGAGGAGTAGGTGAGGACGCGTTCCCCGTCGAGGGAACAGTTGGTGTCGGTTTGACCTAGGGTTCCATTTTGGAGACCCAAAGTTAGAACCAAGACAGCTAAGGCTGTATAAACTAATATTTTATTATTTTATTGTGTTTTAGACTAACCCTAGATGCAGGACCGAAGGAACGAGTGTCTGCAGCTCAGAGAGCCTCAAAGGAATGAGGCAACAGCTGACCAGGGCGCCCGGAGTGTCCCGGGCGCCCCCAAGGTGAACACAAAACACAAGAAAAGCAAGCAGCTTCGACAGTGCAACTCCCGGGCGCCCCCACGCTCCCGGGCGCCCCCGTACTCCCGGGCGCCCCCAGCGCTCCAGGCGCCCCCAACAGCAAAGCACCGAAGCTCACCCCAGCGAAGCCAAGGGATAAAGTTTGACCCGGTCAACCCGGGCGCCCCCAGCGCTCCGGGCGCCCTGGTCAAGGTCTGATCCCGAATTTGAGGGGATCAGAATTGACCGAGACCGAGGCGGATCATGTGACACGTGGGGGGGGCGCCCCCGATGTTCCGGGCGCCCCCAGGCCCTATATAAAGGGCCCTCGACCCCAAGGCTCAGCAACACTTCGAATCAACGCTTCTACGCTCTTTTGCTCTCGCGCCTCGCTCCAGAAACTGCCCAACTCGAGCCGACGACGTCCCGCTGCTCCGAAAAAGTCAACCTACAATCGGACGTCGGTAAAAGAAGAGCCTTTTTAATTATTAAAGTTTACTGAGCAATATTTGTAAACTGTTTTTGCGCCTCATATAGAATTGCCCAAAGTAAACGATCAACAATCGTGGGCCTTGGAGTAGGAGTCGTCCTAGGCTCCGAACCAAGTAAAAAAGTACTGTGTTCGCGTATTTGCTTTTATCTTCCGCTGTGCAATTGCTCTTTCCCTAAATCTGAACGATTTCCAATATTCACCCCCCCTCTATCGGTTCTCTCGATCCAACAAGTGGTATCAGAGCGGGGAAGTTCAAACTTGGTGCAACGACCAGTTTGAAATTTTTTTTTTCGGATTTATTTTTATTTTCTTATTCTCGTTCGAATTTCTTCCAAGTTTTTCGTTCAAATTTTTTTTGTTAATCAAGGTTGGTGCAACACCCCTCGATATTTTATTTTCCTTATCCCGCACTACTAATCCAAGACCAAGTCTTGGGAAATTTTTTTGGTAGTTATTTTTTTCAGATTAAATGGCCATGCAAGAAGGATTCAGCACCGCAAGACCTCCACTTTTCAGTGGAGAAGACTTTTCGTACTAGAAAAGTCGAATGGAGGTCCACCTGAAAACACAGGTGGACATGTGGATTATCATCCAGTCCGGACTGGAAATCCCCAAGAACAATGAAGGAGTACCGCAGACCTACTCAGAATGGGACAACGCCCTGAAGCGTAAAATTGAAGCCGATGCAAAGGCAACTCAGACTCTTCAATGCGGTCTAACAAAGGAGGAGCTAAACCGGGTGGGCCCCTTCAACATTGCCAAGGAGCTGTGGGTTAAACTGATCGAGCTGCACGAAGGAACATCAGACACTCGAATCAGCAAGAGGGATCTGCTCCTGAACAAACTGTACACCATCAAGATGGCCGACAACGAAACAACAGCCCAACTTCACGCACGAATCCAAGAATTAATGAACGGTCTTCACACTATAGGTCACAAGGTTGAAATCGTGACCTAATCAAGTATGCCCTAAACGCTTTCCCTAGAAACACCTTGTGAGCATCTATGATAGATGTATACAAGGTTTCGAGGGATCTTTCCAAAATAAAATTAGACGAATTATTTTCCGAATTAGAACTACACGAACAGACTAACACCAATATGGTCGAGAAAGGAATTGCCTTCATTGCAGGTAAAACTGGAAGGTCAACAAAGAAAAAGCCTCAACATGAACCCGAGTCTAACTCTGACTTAGACTCAGAAGATGAAGAAGGAGATTGACCTAAGCTAGTCCGACTAGCTCGAAACTACTACAAGGAGCTGAAGAACCAAACCAACAAACGGAAAGTCAGCCGAAGAAAGGATGAACCAGCTGAACCCACGAATGACAAAAACAAGCCCAACGTGACCTGCTACGAGTGCAAGAAGAAGGGCCACTACAAGACGGAGTGTCCAAACCTGAAGGAGACCAAAAAGACAAGAAGAAAGAAAGCACTACAAGCAACCTGGGACGAATCTTCCTCTGAAGAAGAAGAAGAAGCACCCCAGTCCAACCTTCTAGCCCTGACCGCCTCAGAAGAAGTCGGAACCGAGTCAGAATCAGAATAGGACGACGGCAGACTAACCTTCTCAGAAGACGGCGAAATCAAGGTAAGTGGTTTCAATAGACGTCTATTAAACGAACTCATTTCCTATCTTTCTCGAGATTTGGCGAAAGCCAAACTCCGAGTCGAGTCCCTCTGACAGGAAGTAAAACTCCTGAAAGAGGGAGCTAAATCTAAACCCGTAACCGAGAAGATTCAAGAAGGAACTCCTACTCAAGTTGAAAAACTTGAGAAGGAGAACTCTTCCCTAAAAGCTCAGGTTAAGGATCTTAGATCAGTCTTAGAACGATTTACATCCGATTCCATGAATCTTGACATGATTCTTGGAAAACAGAAATCAGTTCTAAATCGATCCGGACTTGGTTATAGAACCAAATCCTGACAAAGATCTTATTTTGCTGTACTGAATCAGTCCAGAGGTAAAGTTCAGGCATGGGTACCTAAACTGTACCTGAACAAACCAACTGGATCAAATCAGTATTGGATCCCCAAGGACAAGATTCACATCTTGCCCAACCATTACCATGGCTTTAGTCCAGGGGAAGCCAAACAGAAAACTATATTCATTGCTAGATAAAATTTAATTCTTGATTGCAAATTGCATGTTTGATTGTTTATTTAAATTTCTGCAATTTACCATGCTTAGACTTAGGAATGATTAGCTTAAGGACTGAACAAACTTAACTGAAATTTGACAACATAGTATTGGGTGGAGGTGAGATGATAGTACATTAGGGAAACCAATTCTAATAAGATCAAGTTTACTTGACCTCTTTAGACTGGTGAAACTAGCCGAAGCTACCGATCCAAAACTCAAACTAGTTAGACCAGAAATTTTTCAAAGATTAATTTTGAAAATGATATTTCATTAAATGGCTTTGTCAAGGAAAGGGTTGATGATCCAATAAGGCTACGGCCAAAAAAGGCCTAGTGCCTCGCCAAGACCTGGAAGCCAATTCTTGAATTTCAAATTCAAATTACTTTTTGTAAAATTCAAATCTAACACAATTTTCAGTTAAGCATAGATTCAAACATCCTTTCAAAATAAACTTAACTATTTTCAAAAATTAATTTAATGTTTTCAAAATAAATAATAATTTTTCAAAGTTATTTTATTTATCAAAACCTGTCTCACAAAACCTATAAGGCTAACGTGATTGAAAACCCTAGATTTGGGTGAGACAGACTAGGCAGTGAAACTCAATTTAAGCTATTCCTGACTCTAATTGGATCCAAATCAATATAACTCTTTATGTGTAGGAATATAAAGATTTGGACCAATGGATGTTGGATAGCGGTTGCTCCAGACACATGACTAGAGATAAATTGAAGTTCACCAAACTCAAGTTCAAGAACCTAGGCTCAGTGGCATTTGGAAACAATGCTACACTCAAGGTAATTGGGTCAGGTAATATTGAGCTTAAATCTGACTTTGTTATCAAGAAAGTTCTTTTGATTGAAAACTTCAATTTTAACTTGCTTAGCATAAGTCAGTTATGTGATTCTGGTTACATAGTCACTTTCAACAATTCTAACTGCCTGATTAGAAATGTACAAGACTTAGAAATCATGCTTAAGGGCACTAGGAAAAATAATGTATACACTATAAACCTTCCCCTTGTACCCAAATGTATATTAACTCAGTTAGAACAATCAAACCTCTGGCATAGGAGATTAGGTCATACCAATCTGAGAACTATTTCAAAAATCACCCAACTTGGCTTAATCAAAGGTATCCCCAAAATTAAAAATAATGAAAACCTAATATGTGAATCATGTAATCAAGGTAAACAAACCAAATCCAATCACAAACTAACCCAATCTGATTTAACTCAAACCACACTTGAGCTCCTGCACCTTGACCTATTTGATTCACATGGAGCCAAGTCACTAAGCGGGAATCGATACTGCTTAGTAATAGTTGATGATTACTCTAGGTTTACCTGGGTTAGGTTTCTAAAAACCAAAGATAAAACCTTAAACCTATTTAATGAATTCTGTAAACTAATTGAAAATCAAAACGACACTAAAATTAAAAGACTTAGGAGTGATCACGGGGGAGAATTTGAAAATCAACGGTTCGAGGAATTCTGTAAGGTAAATGGGTATTTACATGAATTTTCATGTCCTAGAACACCCCAACAAAATGGGATAGTCGAAAGAAGGAATAGAACACTACAAGAAGCTGCTAGGGCTATGCTCAACGAATTTAACTTAGCAAACCAATATTGGGCAGAGGCAATTAGCACGGCTTGTTACATCCAAAATAGGGTTCTAATTAACAAACGACACAACAAAACACCCTATGAACTGTACTACCATAGACTCCCAAATCTACACTACCTAAGGGTCATTGGATGCAAAGTTCATATCCTAAATACCAAAGACTATTTAGGGAAATTTCAGTCCAAGTCAAACTTGTTGGGACCGGGTGCATGTTGACAAGGATACGGGTTCGTAAAATTTTAAATTTTTACGTGCAGCGGAAGAATTAGCATAAAATAATTTCTCAAATTATTTTAACCACGTATCTAGCATGCAACCTTATGATGTGTGGACATGATCATAAATTAAAACTTTGCGGAAAAGTAAACTAATTTACTTAGTACCTTGCGTAACTCGAAGTAAGGGACGAGATCCAACCGTAGCGTCCCTTGGAAGCTCCGCCTCTATTCGCGTCCACGCCGAGTTCTCTTCGGGATGACTTCGCAAAGTCACGAGTTTTGTGCTGACGAGAACTACTAGATTCTCTAAAGGCACAACTAGAAGATCAAGAGAGAAGAAAGGAAACTAACCACCAAGAAACGGAATCTAAATTCCGAGAAGGAAGGAGATGCGACCCGCTTCTTCTTCTTCTTCTTTGATGCCTCCTTGGTGGATGTTGCTCACGCCAACCCTAGGTCGTGTCAGGTGCGCCGGCCCTAGCAAACAAGGAGGGTGCCGGCCCTAGGAAGCAAGGAGGGCGCCGACCCTAAGGGGAAGAGAGAGGGAGAGAATAAGATAATCAAATAGAATTGGATAATTGTTATTTTGTTCCTTAGTTAATAAAGAACATTGTATCTATTTCATGTTTGAATGAAAAGGGTTATCATTTAACTTTTAGTAACAATTGTTGTTACATAACTTTAAATGGCGTTCTTTATGGAAATGGAACTTTATGCAATGGTATCTACACGTTAGATTTATCCAGTGACGTTTTCAATATCGAAGTTAGCAACAAACGTGCTCCTACACATGGCATTGTCGTCTTGGCCATGTAAGTAAGAAACACATGACCAAATTACACCGATGTGGAATTTTAGAATCATTTGAACCCGGTTCATTTGATACATGCGAATCGTGCTTAAAAGGCAAGATGACCAAATTACCCTTTTCCTGAAAAGGTAATCCAGTGGGAGAATTGCTTGGTCTAATACATACTGATGTATGTGGACCAATGTCAACTCTTGCACAAGGAGGCTATAGCTACTTCATCACCTTTATCGATGATCACTCACGATTCGGGTATGTGTTCTTGATGAAACACAAATCTGAAGCTTTTGAGAAATTCAAAGAGATCAGAAATGAAGTAGAGAAACAGCTTGGCAAAAGTATTAAGATACTTCGATCCGATCGGGGTGGTGAATACTTAAGTCATGAGTTTCAAGATTATCTTAGGGACAATGGGATATTGTCCCAATGGACTCCGCCGTATACACCACAGCATAATGGTGTATCTGAGAGGCGCAACCGAACCTTGATGGACATGGTTAGGTCGATGATGAATCATGCAACTCTTCCAAAATCCTTTTGGGGCTATGCACTTAAGACAGCTGTTTACTTGCTAAACAGAGTCCCGACCAAGGTAGTCTCTACTACTCCATATGAGATATGGAATAGTAAGAAACCTCACTTAACTCACCTTAAGTTATGGGGTTGTCCTGCTTATGTGAAGCGGACTATATCAGACAAATTGGATGCTAAGTCTGATAAATGTCTATTTATTGGATACCCTAAGGAAACGAAGGGTTATCAATTCTATCATCCCTTGGAACAAAAGGTGTTTGTTTTAAGGCATGCTGTATTTCTGGAAAAAGAATTTATTTTACAAGAAAACAGTGGGAGTGACATTGAACTTGATGAAGTTCAAGAAACTCCAATAGACATTACAGAGACACCTAGTCTAGACCCACAACCAATAACTCATAATGATGAGCTATCAGTTGAACCTAAAACAACACCACCTCTTCGTATATCTGATAGGACACGCAATATTCCAGAGAGATACGGATTTCTCATAAGCGAATCGAATGACGTGTTACTCATAAGCGATGACAAACCTATCAGTTATGAAGATGTTCTGAAAAATTCAGAAAGGGACAAATGGCTTGAAGCCACGATGTCGGAAATGGATTCCATGTACGAAAATCAAGTATGGGACTTGGTTAACCCACCTGAAGGGATTAAGCCCATAGGGTGCAAGTGGGTTTTCAAGAAGAAAACCGACATGGAAGGTAATGTTGTTACCTTTAAGGCTAGATTAGTGGCAAAAAGATATCGTCAGAAACAAGGAATTGATTATGACGAAACCTATTCGCCAGTAGCTATGCTTAAATCCATTCGGATGCTCCTAGCCATAGCAGCTCATTATGATTATGAGATATGGCAAATGGATGTGAAAACATCTTTCCTTAATGGAAACCTGCTTGAGGATGTATACATGATACAACCTGAAGGTTTCACATCGGTTGATAAAACCAAAGTATGCAAGCTTCGACGATCCATATATGGACTGAAGCAAGCATCCAGGAGCTGGAACATCCATTTTGATGAGACAATCAAAGAGTTTGATTTCTCACAAAATCCTGACGAACCTTGTGTGTACAAGAAGGTTAGTGGGAGTGCAGTCGTATTCCTAGTATTATATGTCGATGACATATTACTTATAGGAAACGATATATCAGTTTTACAGACAGTTAAAATTTGGTTGTCCAAAACTTTCTCCATGAAAGACCTGGGAGAAGCAACCTATATCCTTGGGATTAGAATCTATAGAGATAGATCAAAACGGTTGCTTGGTCTTTCGTAGTCTACATATATAGACCGAGTGCTAAAAAGGTTTAGCATGTCGGAATCCAAGAAAGGTTACCTTCCCATCAGGCATGGGATCAACCTTTCAAAATCTATGTGTCCGCGCACAGAAGACGAGAGGATTTGCATGAATAAGATTCCCTATGCATCCGCGATAGGATCTATCATGTATGCTATGTTATGTACAAGGCCCGATGTATCGTATGCTTTGAGCGTCACAAGCAGATACCAGTCGGATCCAGGAATGGATCATTGGGCGGCTATCAAGACAATCCTTAAGTACTTAAGAAGAACTAAGGATGTGTTCCTAATATATGGAGAAGGAGATATGGTAATACGTGGGTATACGGATGCCAGTTTCCAGACAGATAAGGATGACTCCAAATCTCAGTCTGGATACGTATTTATTTTGAATGGAGGCGCAGTAAGTTGGAAAAGTTCCAAACAAGACACCGTAACGGATTCTACCACGGAAGCGGAATATATCGCAGCTTCGGAAGCAGCAAAGGAAGCAGTCTGGATCAAGAAGTTTGTCTCTGAACTTGGCGTGGTTCCAACCATTGATGAAGCAGTGCCGGTTTACTGCGACAACAATGGAGCTATTGCACAAGCAAAGGAACCAAGGTCTCATCAGCGATCCAAACACGTGCTTCGCCGCTATCATCTGATCAGAGAGATTATAAGTAGGAATGATATACAAATTGAGAAAATTCCCACTAAAAGGAATTTAGCAGATCCTTTAACTAAGGCCTTGCCTCAGAGCAAGTTTGAGGGTCATGTTAGAGCCTGTGGTATTGGATATCGTAGCGATTGGCATTAGGCCAAGTGGGAGTTTGTTAGTGATATGAGAGAAGTGTCCTAAGGCAATCGCCTTGTGGTTGTAAACATTTATTTTAATAAATGATAATTCACTATTTGAGTATACATGTTTGTGTATTTGATTGGGATCTTAAACTCATCTACTGAATGTCCGCAATACAATTCACAGCATAAGAGAATTTGTGTTGCGGACATTCAGTAGATGAGTTTAAGATTCTAATCAAATACACAAACATGTATACTCAAATAGTGAATTATCATTTATTAAAATAAATGTTTACAACCATAAGGCGATTGCCTTAGGACACTTCTCTCATATCACTAACAAAACCCAGGTATCTTCCTAGGATACTCAACCACTAGTAGAGCCTATAGAGTCTACAACAAACAAACTAAGAAAATTGAAGAGACGATAAACTTAATATTTGATAAAGAAATCAATTCAATATCTAATAATCCAGACCTAACTTCATCAAATTCTGACCAAAAAAATAATGAACAAACTATCGAACCTTTAATTGAACCCTTAAACGAACTAACTATTGAACCAATTAATGAGTCAACTGAACCGAGTAACGAACCAACAAATGAACCAGCCCAAAGAGTCGAATCAATTACTGAACCAAACCGACCAGCCGGACCTGAGGTTGAACCAAGTTCTAGAAGAACCAAGAAACCCAGACTTAGTCACCCAACCGATCAAATTGTGGGTGATCCAACTCTAGGAGTCAGGACTCGATCCTCCTATAGAAACCTTAGTCAAATAGCTATGATATCAAAAATTGAACCCAAAACTATAGAAGAAGCGCTACCTGATCCTGATTGGATCATAGCTATGCAAGAAGAGCTAGCTCAATTTGAGAGAAACCAAGTCTGGGAATTAGTACCTAAACCTGAGGGCAAATCCGTCATTGACACTAAATGGGTCTTTAGGAATAAGTTGAATGATCAAGGAGAAATAGTTAGAAATAAAGCCCGCTTAGTAGCAAAGGGTTTCAGCCAAGTAGAGGGATTAGATTACGATGAAACATATACCCCAGTAGCTAAACTTGAGTCCATTAGAATGTTGTTAGCCTTTGCATCCCATAAAGGATTTAAGTTATACCAAATGGATGTAAAGTCAGCCTTTTTAAATGGATTCATTAAAGAAGAAGTTTATGTAGGACAACCCCCTGGGTTTGAGGACTTAGAAAAACCTGACCACGTTTACAAATTAACTAAAGCACTATATGGGTTAAAACAAGCACCTAGGGCCTGGTATGAACGGTTATCAACTTACTTAACTTCTAAAGAATTTAAACAAGGACAAATCGACTCGACTTTATATATTAAAACCCTAGGAAAAGATATATTTATTGCCCAAATTTACGTAGATGATATAATTTTTGGGTCCACCAACTCAAACATTATAAAAGAATTTGTTAAAATAATGGAAAACGAATTTGAAATGAGCCTAGTTGGTGAACTTAACTTTTTCCTAGACTTACAAATCAAACAAACTAGGGATGGAAACTATGTCCATCAATTCAAATATGCTAAAGAGTTAATAAAGAAATTTAAAATGGATAACTCTAAAAGCATAAGTACCCCCATGGCCACTAATGTAAAAATAGATAGTGACCCTGATGGTAAGCCAGTAGACCTTAAACTCTATAGGAGTATGATAGGTAGCCTACTGTACCTTACAGCCAGTAGACCTGATATTCTTTTTGCTGTAGGGATGTGTGCTAGATACCAAACCTGTGCTAAGGAAACGCACTTAGCAACCCTAAAAAGAATACTAAGATATGTTAAGGGCACCCTAAATGTAGGGATTTGGTATCCTAGAACCTCAACCTTAAATGTGTCAGGCTACTCAGATTCTGACTATGATGGCTGTAAATTAGATAGAAAGAGCACAAGTGGGAGCTGCCAACTATTAGGACAGAGTCTAGTTAGTTGGTGCAGCAGAAAACAACACTGTGTAGCTCTATCCACAACTGAAGCAGAGTATGTGACCTTAGGAGAGTGTGTAGCTCAACTTTTATGGATGATGCACACTCTTAAGGACTTCCAGCTCAACTACACCCAAACTCAAGTATTTATAGACAATATAAGTTCAATTAATTTAACTAAAAACCCAATATAACATTCCAGAACCAAACACATAGAAGTCAAACATCACTTTGTAAGAGACCATGTAGCCAGGGGTGAAATAGTACTTAAGTATATTGACTCTAAATCCAACTTAGCTGACATATTCACAAAACCTTTACCTGAATCTGAGTTCAGTTCACTAAGAAGGCAGTTAGGATTGTGCTCTGTAGAATAGATTAACTCTATTTTTTTTCTTATTGTTTTAGTTGTTTTAAAAATCAGTTTCTAAAAAGAATTTTGAAAAACTGTTTTTTTTAAATTAGTTTTTAAAATCTTTTCCAACTTAGTTTTTTCTTAAAACTATCCCCTTTCAAAACTAGGACTTTTTCACAAATGGACTTAGCCTAGGCCCTAACCCTAGAACTGCATGCACCTATAGACTTAGAAGCCAGCATCTCACAAGCACCTTAGGATACTTTTGATTGATAACCTAGAAAGGGTTGAGATGCTTAGGTCTTTGCCTTAATTGAAGATGCTTTAAGTTAGTGCATCTGCAGTAATTGGGGCACTAAATACAACTTACACAGCAATCAAGTTAAGTGTCAAGTTTAGAAAATCTAACTTGAACAGAAACACTTAACTTGACTAACCCTAGCAAAAGCTACTGTTTATAACAGTTAGTGAGTAGCCAATTGGGTTAGACAGGTCCGTACAAGAGAAAATCAACTGATTTGGTTCATGTCTTATCATGAATTGGTTCAGTACAGCAAAATCAGCAAATATTTTCCTTTATGAAAGTCATTTCCTTTAATTTCTGCTTTATTTATCTGTTTTTTGATATATGGCAAAGGGGGAGAGATAGGAAAGGAGAGAATTTAAAATCTTTTTAAAATCTTCTAGCTCAAAGCTCAAATATTTTTCTATCCTTTATTCAAAAAGTACCTAGTTTCTCAAAGTACTTAAGTTCTCAAATTTTCAAAATTTTACTAAGTACTTAAGCTTCTCAAATTTTCAAAATTTTACTAAGTACTTAAGCTTCTCAAATTTTCAAAAATTTTACTAAGTACTTAAGCTTTTTCAAAAATTTACTAAGTACTAGAGCCTGTCAAAAATTTAAGTTTTTTTGGTACTTAAGTTAAAACTTGCAAAAACCTTTTGAGTACTTTAAAAACTTAAGACTTCAAAATTTTTTTCAAAGTACTCTAAACTCATGCTTTCAAAAACTCTTCTATGTACTTTTAAAACCTTAAGTTGTTAAAAGATTTCCAAGTACCTACACTTAAGTTTTCAAAAGTGCAAAAATCATCTTTGAAAATACAGAAGCTTTCTGTGAAAAAATACTAAGTAAAAATTTTTCCATAAACTTAGAACCCTACGAATTTTTGAAAAATCTAGGGGGAGAATCCTTCCAGGGGGAGGGAACAAAACTTAGTGTTTTAACATGCTTTGATTAAACTTAACTTTTTGAACTAGAGTTGCCATAAATCAAAAAGGGGGAGATTGTTGGTGCAGAAAGCACCCAAGTCAAACCTGTGTTTTGATAATGGCAACAGGGTTCAAAAGTTAAGTCTTATTTGTTGTCTAACAAGTTACTCTAGTGTGCAGGCTAAAAAGTCCTAGCAAAGGACTACTAGGCACTGGCGAAGGAATGCCAGAGCAAAAAGCCCTAGTGAAGGAATACTAGGCACTGGCGAAGGAATGCCAGAGCAAAAAGCCCTAGTGAAGGAACACTAGGCACTAGCGAAGGAATGCCAGGGTAAAAGCCCTAGCGAAGGACTGCTAGGCACTAGCGAAGGAATGCCAGGGACTAAAAAGCCCTAGCGAAGGACTGCTAGGCAACGGGCGAAGGACAGCTCTGTATCCAAGACCTGGCAAAGGACCGCCAGGCAAAAGTCCAACCAAAGGAGCGGTTGGCATTAGGTACATTCTCCCGAGAGGAGTAGGTGAGGACGCGTTCCCCGTCGAGGGAACAGTAGGCGTCGGTTCGACCTAGGGTTCCATTTTGGAGACCCAAAGTCAGAACCAAGACAGCTAAGGCTGTATAAACTAATATTTTATTGTTTTATTGTGTTTTGAACTAACCCTGGATGCAGGACCGAAGGAACGAGTGTCTGCAGCTCAGAGAGCTTCAAAGGAATGAGGCAACAGCTGACCAGGGCGCCCGGAGTGTCCCGGGCGCCCCCAAGGTGAACACAAAACACAAGAAAAGCAAAGCAGCTTCGACAGTGCAACTCCCGGGCGCCCCCGTGCTCCCGGGCGCCCCGTGCTCCCGGGCGCCCCCGTACTCCCGGGCGCCCCCAGTGCTCCGGGCGCCCCCAACAGCAAAGCACCAAAGCTCACCCCAGCGAAGCCAAGGGATAAAGTTTGACCCAGTCAACCCTGGCACCCCCAGCGCTCCGGGCGCCCCGGTCAAGGTCTGATCCCGAATTTGAGGGGATCAGAATTGACCGAGACCGAGGCGGATCATGTGACACGTGGGGGGGCGCCCCCGACGTTCCGGGCGCCCCCAGGCCCTATATAAAGGGCCCTCGACCCCAAGGCTCAGCAACACTTCGAATCAACGCTTCTACGCTCTTCTGCTCTCGCGCCTCGCTCCGGAAACTGCCCAACTCGAGCCGACGACGTCCCGCTGCTCCGAAAAAAGTCAACCTACAATCGGGCGTCGGTAAAAGAAGAGCCTTTTTAATTATTAAAGTTTACTGAGC
Organism: Boesenbergia rotunda; assembly: GCA_024364735.1. Classification (NCBI taxonomy): domain Eukaryota; kingdom Viridiplantae; phylum Streptophyta; class Magnoliopsida; order Zingiberales; family Zingiberaceae; genus Boesenbergia; species Boesenbergia rotunda. The sequence goes on along the minus strand of JAGFNQ010003951.1, from coordinate 140,576 downwards.
AATATTTGTAAATCAATATTTGTAAACTGTTTTTGCGCCTCATAGAGAATTGCCTAAAGTAAACGATCAACGATCGTGGGCCTTGGAGTAGCAGTCGACCTAGGCTCCGAACCAAGTAAAAAAGTATTGTGTTCGCGTATTTGCTTTTATCTTCCGCTGTACAATTGCTCTTTCCCTAAATCCGAACGATTTCCGATATTCACCCCCCCCCTCTATCGGTTCTCTCGATCCAACAAAACCACATCACAAAAGTCCAACAAAGGACTCAAAATACAATACCGCACGAATAAATCCAATACAAGCCCACGGTAACAAAACGAATACAAAACATATACTATGCTATCAAAAGAAAACCAAAACCAGTGGAAGCTCCCATCCAAATGGAGTCGTGGGGACCCGGGACTGGCAACTGGGCTCCTCCGGTAAGCTATCGACCTGAAAACAAAAAAATATTACGACGGGTGGTGAGTCCAAGTGGACTCGTGGGTATATAGATAGATATGCATGGCTCAACAGAAATAGCTGAAATAGCTATACAGAAACAACAGGATACAATCTCAACAGGAATATCAGAATATGCATAACTGAAAATAACAACTGACTGTACATACCAGAAATCAGTCTATCTATACCATAAAAGACTCGTACCGACACGAGTCAGTGCAGGGTCATCATACCACACATAAGCATATCCTGTACATGCATGTCAAACAAGTGTAGCAAATAAATGCAGCAATCACAATCAAAATGCACAATGCATCATATGCACATGATGCAATGTCATGGTCACCCCTGACGCCAATCAAGCCACCGAGACAGGCGATACTGTTTCGGTCGAATGGGTAGAGTTGTGACACTGTACGCGCCCTGCTATCATTGCTCCTGAGTGACCGAGTGGACAGGATGCTGGCGGGGGACCGCCCCCTACCCCATGTATATATGAGGGAGCGTCGCTCTCATCTCCTCTGGTCTATAGGAAGAGAAGGGATCTCCGCCTGCTACCACGCTCCGAAACCACTACCCCTGAGCGGTCGAGCGGAGTAGTACAGAGCAAATGCACACACCCAACGGTGTCCACTAACCCATGAGTGGTCGTGTGTGCATATCATGTACCGGAAGACGATAGACTCAACCACAAGGGTGTCGCTGATCGCCGGCATGCAACAGTGCAGGTATGGTGCATGACTCTGACACATGCAACCCCTACCAGGTCATCATACATAACTCAACCTCACATGCACAGGTCGATCACAGGTATAATAACCTAACCATCATGCATCTAAGTGGACATGCAAGTAATAACAGAATCAACCAATGCAAATATCAGATGATATGCCACAATAACCCAATCAGTCCATCTCTAGACACACGTGCAAGTATGACTGGAATCAACCAATGCAAATATCAGGTGATATATCACAATAACCCAATCAGTCCATCTCTAGACACACGTGCAAGTATTACTGGAATCAACCAATGCAAATATCAGGTGATATGCCACAATAACCCAATCAGTCTATCTCTAGACACACGTACAAGTATGACCAGGATCAACCAATGCAAATATCAGGTGACATGCCACAATAACCCAATTAGTCCATATCTAGACACACGTGCAAGTATGACCAGGATCAACCAATGCAAATATCAAGTGACATGCCACAATAACCCAATCAGTCCATATCTAGACACACGTACCAGTATGACCAGAATCAACCAATGTAACCATACAATAGTATGCTAATCCCTATCCACAAACTCATGCTCATACCAATGCTATACAGAATCAGATAACAAATAAACGAGACTGTATAGAAGAAAATTTAGATCATATCCAAGGTCAAGCATAAGTATCAAGCAAGATAACAAAACGGTAGCAGATAAAGGTCAATATCAGCCTACTACATCAATAACAAATAGTCATGCATAAAGATAACGTGGATCTAAAGAAGACAAGCAAGAAGTACCCGCCTCAAAAGTAAGAGTTCGTATATGAAGAGAACCTCCCGTTTGATACTCCGCCGCCCAAAAGTCCCAATCAATGTCCTATATCAAAGGGCATATTTAATAGCTATTACAAAATAGAATAGCAACTAGGCAGAAAATCCCTAAACCATATCAGGGTTTACCTAATCATTCTCTTTCCGTTTAATTACTTCTAATTAAATGGAAGATTCCTAATTACCCAACAGTTTAAAAATACCTTCAACATACGGTAGCAACTCCTACAATTTCGGAAAAACATATCCACAAATAAAGTTAACCACATAATCACCATTCTATACAAACTATAGCCTCAATTACCTCAAAATTCCTTCACATGTTAAACATAACACTGAGAATTTATTAACTCTAATCCATACTCAAATTCTGATTAATCCCTCTAATCCAAACATCAAATGCATTCATAACTAAATTAGTTGATACAATCCAAAATACCACATGTACACGCTGATTTAAATTCCAACGACACAATCCAACTCAACCCTAAGATCCAAATTCAATCAAGAGCAAACATTATCATGCTATCCTTACCTGGTCATATCACAACCCCACAAATCCATGATCAAATCAACAAATACCAATTCGATTTCTACTGATCAAAGCACCACAAGAACAGAACACATGATTTCTGTTTTGAAAACCACAAACCAAATCATCATCTCCACCCATTTGTTTTCTAGCAAAACATCAACAGAACCCAAATAACTCCTACAACTTGAATTCACGTCAAAACTAGCCATCCACACAAATCCAATTCGTACCCCAAGATCAAAAGGACCAAGCTAATGCCTAATCCAAACCAAAACAACCTCATGATCAACCCTCAAATTCAACAGAGACAGAACCATACAAAATTAAACTTCATCAACTCTAGAACCATTAGAATTAACCAAAGCATACCTTCTTCCTCCCCATACGCCAAATCTGTGTTCACTGGAAAACACAATCATGCCCTTAGTCTTCCAATCTCAAGGTAAAGCTGCAAATCAAAGGAAGGGTCAAGCCCAAATTGGTCACCTTTCCTGTGGGGATTGGAAGAAAAATCAACCAAACTCAAGCTAGGGTTCTGACTCACCTTCAACCGGCCAAAGTTGGTGATCACCGACGTACATCTTTGTCCGCAAAGGGGAAGGAACAAAGAAGATCGATAGGCTTTGGGATGGCCTCGATCGCACGTGGAGAAGGGCGCAACGGTCGTTGGCACTGAGAGCTCGCTGAAGAAGGCGCTCGACATCGACTAGCTTGCCGATGTGGACGTCACAGAGAAGGGAATCTCGGAGGATGTTCCGAGGAGGAGAAAACGAAGAGGAAGGGGATGGCGTCAACGCTCGATCGGGAGAGGAGGCTGTGACTAGGGTTCACGGAATGGGGTGAAGAGAAGGCTACGGGATTTTAATCCATGGTCTTTTGCATTTAAGCCCTCATTTTTTTTACTAATCCCACATCAGCCCTTAACAATTATTGCATATTCACAAATCAACCCTTAAAACTTAAGTTTCAAAACGATTTAACCTTCTAATTCCAATTTGGGTCTCAAAAACCCTAAACCTTTTTCCGAAAAATTTTCTCGATCGCGTCAAAAGTGTCGGATTTAATACTAAGATTTGATTCGAATTGGATTAATTGAGTCACACTCAAGTGAATCCAATTAGATTATGGGATTGAGTCTAATTTGAGTTAGACTCATCTAGATTAGACTCAACCACTTAATTATGGATAATATTCATTAAAGGGTTTAATTAATATTATTTAAGAGGAAGGCTAAGAGACATTGTATTCATTAGATGAATAGAATATTAAGAGTCTCAAGGATACCAGGAGGCTTGGTATTCATTGGGTTTTGTTAGCATTAAGATGAGAGGAGCTCAAGGGACATAGACCCTTGGTATTCATTAGATGAGTATAAATACCCCCCCCCTGTCAAAGGCTAGAGGGTGAATCTCTCTTTGTCTTCTTTCTTCCTCCTTGTCCATAACTCCCTAGTGGAGGTTCTTGTGCTTTATGTGAAGGATCGTCTAGGTGTGCTAGAGGGGGGGTGAATAGCACTTTATCGTCGTTTGATCTCTACAGAATTGTTAGCGCAGCGGAAATAATATGCAAAGGAAATCAAGACAATGCTAACAACAATATTTTTACTTGGTATCCACCCAGATGGGTGACTAGTCCAAGGATCCACGCTGCGAGCACCACTTTCACTATCGAAAACTCTCCTTCAGGTGGAGAAACCTTTACAGTCGATCTTCCTCTTTACAGGATGAAGAAATATGAGAGAGGAAATATGAAACAATCTTCAGATGAGCAGCACTTCGTCTAGGTAGCTCATTAGGCGGGGCGCCCCCATGCTCCCGGGCGCCCCTAGCGTCCCGGGCGCCCCCAGTGCCCAAGGCGCCCCGGGCTTAAGCCAACGAAGCGGATAAAAATCATCCAGCCGAGAAGCCCGCTGAAAGAGTCAACCGGGGCACCCCCAGCATCCCGGGCACCCCCACAGTCGACCCTCAGCCCTATTTGAGTGGGATAAGGACTGACCGAGAGTTGCTCGGATCGGGTGACACGTGGGGGGGGGGGCGCCCCCAACGTTCCGGGCACCCCAGGAGGCTATAAAAAGCCCCTCGACCCCAAGGCTTCATTACTCACTGCTTCCAACGCCAATACGCTCTTCTACGCAAACGCTTTGCTCCGGAAACCTCCCAACTCGAGATACAAGCGCCGACAACGTCCCTATGCTCCGAGATACATACCACATCGGACGTCGGTAACGAAGAGCTATCCTTTTAAGTTTACTGTACTGCAATTGTAATACTTGTTTGTAAACCGTTTTGCGCACATATAGAATTGCCCGCAGTAAACGGTCAACGACCGTGGGCCTTGGAGTAGGAGCCGACCGTGACTCCGAACCAAGTAAAATCTTAGTGTTTGTGTGTTGTCTAGTTTTTATTTTTCCGCTGCATATTCTCTTTTTCAATCCGAAACGTTTGACGATATTTACCCCCCCCCCCCTATCGTTTCTCTCGATCCAACAAGTGGTATCAGAGCGGGGAAGCTCAAATTTGGTGCAACCAACAGTTTGAGAATTTTTCAGATTTTCCTCGAATTATTTCTTTTCTTCTTTTTTAAATTTTTATCGTTAATCGAGACCGGTGCAACACCCCTCGATAATTATTTTTCTTTATCCCGCATTACTAATCCAAGACCAAGTCTTGGGACAGAGTTTTCTTTTCTTTTCTCTCTTTTTCAGATAAACTCCTTAATGGCCATGCAAGAAGGCTTCGGCACCGCAAGACCACTGCTCTTCAGTGGGGAGGACTTCTCCTACTGGAAGAGCAAAATGGAGGTCCACCTGATAACTCAGGTCGACATATGGATAATCATCAAGTCCGGACTGGAAATACCAAGGAATGCTGATGGAGTACAACAATCTTACACTGAATGGGACACGACACTCAAAAAGAAAATTGAAGCCGATGCCAAAGCGACCCAAACACTCCAGTGCGGCCTAACAAAAGAGGAGCTGAACCGGGTGGGTCCATTCAACAGCGCCAAAGAACTCTAGGGTAAGCTGATCGAATTACACGAAGGAACCTCCGACACCCGAATCAGCAAGAGGGACCTTCTGCTGAACAAGTTGTACACCATAAAGATGAACGAAGGCGAATCAGCAGCTCAGCTTCACGCCAGAATTCAGGAGCTGATGAACGGTCTACACACTGTTAGTGATATGAGAGAAGTGTCCTAAGGCAATCGCCTTATGGTTGTAAACATTTATTTTAATAAATGATAATTCACTATTTGAGTATACATGTTTGTGTATTTGATTGGGATCTTAAACTCATCTACTGAATGTCTGTAATACAATTCATAGCATAAGAGAATTTGTGATGGGATCACAACTAGTGATTATCTCTACATGTGCAATTGTGAAGTATTGAAAATATCCCTAGTCGATGAATTGATAAAAACGGACACTATCAATTCTGTTGAGACTAGCATGGGTTATTCTCTAATCAGCTGATTCTCACTGGCTGGTGACATTGGGATGTCCGGAGATAAACATGGATGCTAGTTAAGGGAACTAGTTCATTGGAGTGACTAGCTGTAAAACTTCATATGGTAATCTACATATAGATATGTCAATGAAGTTCTTACCGCAGCTTAAGTCCGATGTTCCTTTGACTTGCGGTGTTCAAGTCATCTTGGTCATGGAGACTTATACTTTAACATCTTAAGCAAGCATCTCCAAGGAGGTGTGGACCCAGGATGGTTGGGTATAAGCCGAAGTGCCCGAAGATGTTTGAACAGCCTACAAAGGATTCACCACTCCTTGCGAGGAGATGTATACCAGGCCTATCGTCGGATTGTTACTCAAAGCCTCTGGCCAGAGCATATCATGTTTAGAGTGTGAGTCTCTTAAATACATGAGAGTAATTCGAAATCCAAAGGACGAGAAAGACACTACTTGGGCTAGGTGTGACGTAGTCAGCCTAGTGGGAACTGACACACACAGACCATGTCCTGAACCAAGTGGGTATAAGATGGTGAAGGGAATGAGGCACGATTCATTAGAGCTGCTGAAGGGTTTCAGAATTATATCTGAGGTCAACCGTTGATCTTTCGATTAATTGGGGGTCATGATATACTACTAGGTGCCACTCATGATCGTTCTATAATTAGTTGATTATAGACATCCAACATAAATCGAAAGCCTATTTAGTCACACGCACTACGAGCAATCCGAGGGATTTAAAACGAGTTGAAAATTGGATTTTTCGATCAAGAGAAATAAGTCGAATCTGAGTTAATCAGAGGCGCGACGGAAGCTAAAAATGGCTAAGTCTTTTGAAGGCTTATTGGGTGAATTAAATGAGTTTAATTCGCGATGGGTTCGGCTCGGTTTGGCTGGCCAAAGAGGGTGCCCACCCTCTTTGTTTTGGCGGGCCACCACTTGGGGAGGAAACCAATTTATTTGGTTTAATTAATAAAACAAATCTAGCGCGATTTGTTTTATTAATTATGGATAAATAAATTTGTATAAAGAAATTTATATAAAGAAATTTATAGAAATTTATTCTTTTTATGGAAATTAAAATGATCCATGGAATGGTTTATTTTAATCAATTATGAATTGATTTTTCCATAATAAGAAAGTTTATAAATTTCTTGTAAAATTTATTCCATAATTAAAGGAGAGATGTATTTGTTTTATTATAAAGTTAGTTATAATAAAACTAAGCATAACGGAATAATTCATAAGTAAATTTATAAGATAAATATCTTATGAAAAATTATTCCGTTAATTTCGTTAAAGAGGAGACTTAGCAAGGGAGATGCTACTATATAAAGGAACCAAAGGCAAGCCTTGAATCCCGAATAGAGTAATCAAGAGATTAATTCTCTCCCTCTCTCTCTCTTATTCTCTTCCTCCTCTTCTCCTTCCCACCTAGGGCCGGCACCCCTTAGTTTACCCTAGGGCCGGCGCCTCCTCCTCCAAGGGCCGGCGCACCTTCTTCTCCAAGAGTTGGCGTGAGCAACCACCATCAAGAAGGAGCCAAGGAAGAAGAAAAAGAAGCGGAACGCAACTCCTTCCTTCCCGGAATTTAGATTCCGTTTCTTGGTGGTTAGTTTCCTTTCTTCTCTCTTGATCTTCTAGTTGTGCCTTCCAAGAATCTAGTAGTTCTCGTCGGCACAAAACTCGTGACTTTGCGAAGTCATCCCGAAGAGAACTCGGCGTGGACGTGAATAGAGGCGGAGCTTCCAAGGGACGCTACCGTTGGATCTTGTCCCTTACTTCGAGTTACGCGAGGTACTAAGTAAATTAGTTTACTTTTCCACAAAGTTTTAATTTATGATCATGTCCACACATCATAAGGTTGCATGCTAGATACGTGGTTAAAATAATTTGAGGAATTATTTCATGCTAATTCTTCCACTGCACATAAAAAATTTAAAATTTTACGAACCCGTATCCTTGTCAACATGCACCCGGTCCCAACACACACCATTGGTCACAAGGTAGAAAACTGTGACCTAATAAGGTACGCCCTTAACGCTTTCCCAAGAAACACCTTGTAGGCATCTATGGTAGATGCTTACAAAGTTTCTAGGGATCTTTCCAAAATCAAGTTAGATGAACTTTTTTCTAAACTCAAATTACATGAACAGATTAACGGCAATCTGGCCGAGAAAGGCATTGCTTTTGTTACAGGTAAAGCTGGAAAGACAACCAAGAAGAAGCCTCAACCTGCACCCGAGTCTGATTCAGACTCAGACTCAGAAGATAGCGAGGGAAATCGACCGAAGCTGGTTCGGCTAGCCCGAGACTACTACAAAGAACTAAAGAACCAGACTAACAGAAAGAAAGCCAGCCAAAGAAAGGAAGAACCAGCTGAACCCTCAAATGACAAGAACAAACCAAATGTGACCTGTTACGAGTGCAAGAAGAAGGGTCACTACAAGACGGAGTGTCCGAACCTAAAGGAGACCAAGAAGACAAGAAGGAAGAAACCACTCCAAGCAACATGGGACGAATCCTCCTCCTCCTCAGATGAAGAAGTCCCACAGTCGAACCTGCTCGCACTAATCGCCACAGAAGAAATCGAGACCGAGTCAGAGTCGGAGCTGGACGACGGCAAACTTACATTCTCAGAGGACAGCGAAATAACTGTAAGTGGTTTTTCAAGAAATCAATTAAATGAATTAATTTCCTATCTTTCTCGAGATATGGCGAAAGCTAAATTCCGAGTCGAATCTCTCAGACAGGAAGTAAAACTCCTGAAAGAGAGAGCAGACTCTGAACCCTTAACTGAGAAGGTTCAAGAAGGAACCTCTGCTCAAGTTGAAAAACATGAATCAGAGAACTCTTTCTTTAAAACTCAAGTTAAGGATCTTAGAGTTGCTTTAGAACGATTCACTTCTGGTTCCAAAGGTCTTGACATGATTCTTGGAAAACAGAAGTCGGTTCTAAATCAATCCGGACTAGGCTATAAAACTAATCTAGACAAAGATCCTACTATGCTATACTGAACCAGTCCAGACCTAAAGTTCAGGCATGGGTACCCAAACTGTGCCTGAACAAACAAACTGGATCAAATCAGTATTGGATCCCCAAGGACAAGATTCACATCATGCCAAATCATTATCATGGATTTAGTCCAGGGGGAGCCAAATTAAAAACAATATTTATTATTAGATAAAATTCAATTTTTTTGCAAATTGCATGATTGATTATTTATTTAATTCCTGCAATTTACTATGCTTAGACTTAGGAATGGTTAGAATAAGGACTCAATCAATTAATTGAAATTTGAACCACATAGTATTGGGTGGCAGTGAGATGATAGTACGTTAGGGAAGCCAATTCTAATAAGGTCAAGTATACTCTACTTGGTCTCTTTAGACTGGTGAAACTAGCCGAAGCTACCGATCCAAGACCCAAGCTAGTTAGACCAGAATTTTTCAAGAAATAGTTTTGAAAATGAAATTTCATTAAAAGCTTTGTCAAGGAAATGGTTGATGATCCAATAAGGCTACGGCCAAAGAAGGCCTAGTGCCTTGCCAAGACCTGGAAGCCGATTTCTGAAATTCAAATTCATACTATTCTTTGTCAAATTCAAATCTAACCCAAATTGTCAGTTAATTATAGATTTAAATATTTTTTTAAAATAAACTCAAAATCAACTATTTTCAAAATTAATTTAACTTTTTCAAAATAAATCATGATTCTACAAAATAATTTTAAAACCTGTCTCACAAAACCTATAAGGCTAACGTGATTGATAACCCTAGATTGGGTGAGACAGACTAGGCTGTGAAAATCAATTTAGGCTATTCCTAATTCTAATTGGATCCAAATCAGCAAAACTCTTTATGTGTAGGAACATAAAGATTTGGACCAATGGATGTTGGATAGCGGTTGCTCCAGACACATGACTGGAGATAAATTGAAATTCACCAAACTCAAGTTCAAGAATCTAGGCTTAGTGGCATTTGGTAACAATGCTACACTCAAGGTAATTGGGTCAGGTAATATTGAACTTAAATCTGACTTTGTTATTAAGAAAGTGCTTTTGGTTGAAAATTTTAATTTTAACTTGCTTAGCATAAGTCAGTTGTGTGATTCTGGTTATGTAGTTACCTTCAATGATTCTAATTGCCTGATTAGAAACCTACAAGACTCGGAAATCATGCTTAAGGGCACTAGAAAAAATAATGTTTACACTATAAACCTACCCCTAGTACCTAAATGTATGTTAACTCAGTTAGAACAATCAAACCTCTGGCATAGAAGATTAGGTCACACTAATCTGAGAATTATTTCAAAAGTCACCCAACTCGGCCTAATTAAAGGTATCCCTAAAATTAAAAATCATGAAAACTTAATATGTGAATCATGTAATCAAGGTAAACAAACCAGGTCTAATCACAAACTAATCCAATCTGATCAAACTCAAACCACACTTGAGCTCCTGCACCTTGACCTATTTGATTCACATGGAGCCAAGTCACTAAGCGGAAACCGGTACTGCTTAGTAATAGTTGATGATTACTCCAGGTTTACCTAGGTTAGATTTCTAAAGACCAAAGATGAAACCCTAAACCTATTTAATGAATTTTGTAAGTTAATTGAAAATCAAAACGATACTAAAATTAAAAGACTTAGGAGTGATCACGGGGGAGAATTTGAAAATCAGCGGTTCGAGGAATTCTGTAAGGCAAATGGGTACATACATGAATATTCATGTCCTAGAACCCCCCAGCAAAATAGGATAGTCGAAAGAAGAAATAGAACCCTACAGGAAGCCGCTAGGGCTATGCTCAACGAATTCAACCTAGTCAACCAATATTGGGCAGAAGCAGTTAGCACGTCATGCTACATCCAAAATAGGGTTCTAATTAACAAACGACACAATAAAACAACCTATGAATTATACTACCATAGACTTCCAAACCTACACTACCTAAGGGTCTTTGGGTGCAAAGTCCATATCCTAAACACCAAAGACTATCTAGATAAATTCCAATCTAAGTCAACCCCAGGTATCTTCTTAGGATACTCAACGACAAGTAGAGCCTATAGGTTTACAACAAACAAACTAAGAAAATTGAAGAAACAACCAATCTAATATTTGATGAAGAAATTAAGTCAAAGTCTGATAATTCAGATCTAACTTCATCAAATACTGATCAAGAAGATAATGAACGAGCTATTGAATCTTTAATTGAACTCATAAACGAACTAACTATTAAACCAACTAATGAGTCAATTGAATCAACTATTGAACCAATAATTGAACCAACTCAAATAGTTGAATAAAATAGTGAACCAAACCGATCAGCCGGACTTGAGGCTGAACCAAGTTCTAGAAAAACCAAGAAACCCAGACTCAGTCACCCAACCGATCAAATTATGGGTGATCCAACTCTAGGAGTCAGAACTAGGTCCTCCTATAGAAATCTTAGTCAGATAGCAATGATTTCAAAAATTGAACCTAAGACTATAGAGGAAGCCTACTTGATCCTGATTAGATCATAGCTATGCAAGAAGAGTTAGCCCAATTTGAGAGAAACCAAGTCTGGGAACTAGTGCCTAAACCTGAGGGCAAATCCGTCATTGATACTAAGTGGGTTTTTAGGAATAAGTTAAATGATCAAGGAGAGATAGTTAGAAATAAAGCCCGCTTAGTAGCGAAAGGATTCAGCCAAGTAGAAGGGTTAGATTATGATGAAACCTATGCCCCGGTAGCTAGACTTGAGTCCATTAGGATGTTATTAGCCTTTGCATCCCATAAAGGATTTAAACTATACCAAATGGATGTAAAGTCAGCTTTTCTAAATGGATTCATTAAGGAAGAGGTCTATGTAGGACAGCCCCCTGGTTTTGAGGACTTAGAAAGACCTGACCATATTTACAAACATACTAAAGCACTTTATGGACTAAAACAAGCACCTAGGGCCTGGTATGAACGCTTATCAACTTACCTAATTTCTAAAGAATTTAAACAAGGACAAATTGATTTAACCCTATTTATTAAAACCCTAGGAAAAGAAATCTTTATTGCCCAAATCTACGTCGACGACATAATCTTTGGGTCCACCAACTCAAACTTTTTAAAATAATTCGTTAAAATAATGGAAAATGAATTTGAAATGGATAATTCAACTTTTTCCTAGGGTTACAAATTAAACAAACTAGGGATGGAAACTATGCCCATCAATTCAAATATGCTAAAGAGTTAATAAAGAAATCTAAAATGGATAACTCTAAAAGCATAAGTACCCCCATGGCCACAAACATAAAAATAGATAGTGACCCTGATGGTAAACCAGTAGATCTTAAACTCTATAGGAGTATGATTGGAAGTCTACTGTATCTTACAGCCAGCAGACCTGACATCCTTTTTGCTGTAGGAATGTGTGCTAGATACCAAACCTGTGCTAAGGAAACACACTTAGCAGCCCTAAAAAGAATATTAAGATATGTTAAGGGCACCTTAAATATAGGGATTTGGTATCCTAGGACTTCAACCTTTGACTTGTCAGGATACTCGGATTCTGACTACGCTGGTTGTAAATTAGATAGAAAGAGCACAAGTGGAAGCTGTCAACTATTAGGAAATAGTCTAGTAAGTTGGTGCAGCAGAAAATAACACTGTGTAGCTCTATCCATAACTGAAGCTGAGTATGTTGCCTTAGGAGAATGTGTAGCACAACTTTTATGGATGATGCACACTCTTAAGGACTTCCAGTTGAACTACACCCAAACTCAAGTCTTCATTGATAATATAAGCTCAATTAATCTAACTAAGAACCCAATCCAACATTCCAAAACTAAACACATAGAAGTTAAACACCACTTTGTAAGAGACCATGTAGCCAGGGGTGAGATAGTCCTTAAACATATAGATTCTAAATCTAACTTAGCTGACATATTCAGCAAACCCCTACCTGAATCTGAGTTCAGCTCACTAAGAAGGCAGTTAGGATTATGCTTGGTAGAATAGGGTTACTCTACTTTTGGGTTTTCTTACTGCTTTATCTGATTTGAAAAATCAATTTCTGAAATAGTTTTAAAACTGCGTTACTTGATTTCAAAATCAGCTTTTACTTAATTTAAAAAAAATTTTAACTTAGTTTTATTTTAAAACTACCCCTACAAAACTAGGGCTTTTCCGCAAATGGACTTAGCCTAGGCCCTAACCCTAGAACTGCATGCACCTATAGATTTAGAAGCCAGCATCTCACAAGAACCTTAGGGTACTTTTGACTGATAACCTAGAATGGGTTGAGATGCTTAGGTCTTTGCCTTAAATCAAGATGTAGATCAGTGCATCGGCAGTAATTGGGGCACTAAATACAACTTAAACAGCAATCAGGTTAAGTGTCAAGTTTAAAAAATCTAACTTGAACAGAACACTTAACATGACTAACCCTAGCGAAAACTACTGTTTATGACAGTTAGTAACTAGCTAATTGGGTTAGATAGGACCCTAAAGAGATAATTGAAATTGGTTTGGTTCAGTTCATCTTGTATTGGTTCAGTACAGCACATTATGCAATTTATTTTCTTTCGCTATATTGCTTTGTGATTGATATATGGCAAAGGGGGAGAGATAGGAAAGGAGAGAAGCTTTAAAATTTTTTCCAAAATTCAAATTTTCAAAACTTTATCCTTTCTTCAAAAAGGTACTTAATCTATCTATTTTCAAAAGTACTAAGTTTTTTTCAAAGTTTCTCTAACTTAAAGTTGCTTTCAAATCTTTTGTTAGTACTTAAAACTTAAAGCTGCTTTTAAAATTAAATCTACTTTCAAAACTTTCTTTTAGTACTTAAACTTAAAGCTGCTTTCAAATCTTTTGTTAGTACTTAAACTTAAAGCTGCTTTCAAAACTTTCTTTAAGTACTTAAACTTAATGCTGCTTTCAAAACTTTCTGTTAGTACTTAAACTTAAAGTTGCTTTCAAAACATTCTTTAAGTACTTAAACCTAAAGCTGCTTTCAAATTTTTTAAGTACTTAAACTAAAGCTGCTTTCAAATCTTTTTAAGTACTTAAACTAAAGTCGTTTTCAAAAATCTTTTTAAAGCACTTAAAATCAAGATGGTTTTCAAAAAGTTTTTCTAAGTACTTAAAACTTAAGCAGTTGTAAATTTTGCTAAGTACTTATCTTAAACTTAAAGCTGTGGTTCTAAGAACTTAGAACTTCAGAAGATGTTTCTTTTCTACTAATTTGAAATTTTTTAAGTATAAATCTTCAAAAGTACACAACCAATTTTTTGGAAAATATGTTTCTAAAGTTCTTTTGAAAATTGTTCTAAGTGTTTGAAAAATTAATTCCATCTTTAGACTTAGAAGTTTTTTAAAAAACCCCATGAACTTTTGAAAAACCTAGGGGGAGATTCCTTCCAGGGAGAGGAAACTAAAAGTTTACATCATCTGTTCTGATTAACTTAACTTTTTGAACCGGGTTGCCATAAATGAAAAAGGGGAAGATTGTTGGTGCAGACAACACCTAAGTCGAACCTGTGTTTTGGTAATGGCAAAAGGGTTCAAAAGTTAAGATGTTATGTTTATCTAACATGCTACTTGAGTACGCAGGAAAAGTCCTAGCGAAGGGTTGCTAGGCACCTGGCGAAGGACTGCCAGGAAACAAAGTCCTAGCGAAGGGCTGCTAGGCACCTGGCGAAGGACTGCCAGGATACAAAGCCCTAGTGAAGGACTGCTAGGCACCAGGCGAAGGATTGCTTGGAAGACCTGGCGAAGGACTGCTGGGCACCAGGCGAAGGACTGCCTGAAACTAAAGACCTGGCGAAGGACTGCTGGGCACCAGGCGAAGGACTGCCTGGAACTAAAGACCTGGCGAAGGACAGCTGGGCACCTGGCGAAGGACTACTGGGCAAAAGTCCAACCGGAGGAGCCGGTTGGCAACAGGTAAATTCTCCCGAGAGGAGTTGTTGGAGCAATCGACCCTAAGATGGTCCGGAGTGACCATATGTTTTGATGTTTGGGCAAAGTGTTTAAGTTAGGTTTTCCCTTGTATTCTTATATGTGTATGTTGAGTGTGCAGGTTGTACAGGTTACACATATGGACTTGACTGGACAGCCTCGGTACGGTGAAGGATGGCATGGAGGCAAGCTAAAGGCTTGCGTGCGCATCCGAGGGACTTTGGTAAGCAGGGACGATGAGCTGAGGGGCACGGACTTCGAGGCATGCGTGAAGGATGGCATGGAGGCAAGCTAGAGGCTTGCGTGCATCTGAGGGACGGGAGCCGAAGATGAAGAGGGCGCGAAGGCAACAGTCGAGGCTGCGATGAGGAGTCAGTCGAGTCGTGAGGATTGAGTGCTGTCTGAATGTACTCATGAAGGGATTCAGCTGGGGACCAGTCGACTGCTCTGGGAGCAGTCGACTGGTAGGTGGCTGGTGAGCTGGCAAATTCGAACGTTGGGGGTGTCAACGGTCGAATTTGGCTGGCACCAGTCGACTGCCTTGGGGGCAGTCGACTGGTAGCGAGAAATCAGCCCCAAGTCCTATTTAAAGAGGACTTCGTGGGGGCTGAGTTTCTTGACAAAACTTGCTTGGATAGGGCAAGTTAGTAGTCTTGTATACTCAGGAAGTGTCCTTGGTGTTGTGGCGAGGTTTCTCCACCCACAAGGAGCGACGAGTTCTAGCCGGAGGTTATCCGGGGTTTGATCCACCGACCGATTGTTGGATTAGTCACCCGACCGGGGTGGCTACCAACTAAAATCGCCGTGTTAGCATTGGTTAGTAATTTTATTATTGTTTTACTATTATTTCCGCTGTGCAAACTAACCGTGTAAGAACAAGAATTTGGCGAAATGCTATTCACCCCCCTCTAGTGTACGGACAAACGATCCTAACAATTGGTATCAGAGCAAGGTTTGCTCTTGATCGGACTAACCGCCGAGGGAGCACACGCTAGAGGAGAAGAAACAATGGAAGATAAGTTGGGGGACAACATCTACACCCCACCGCCCTACTACAATGAGGATTTCGACTATTGGCAGGCGAGGATGAAGAATTGGCTTAGCATGGAGTGGGAGTGCATGGTCATGCTAGAAGAGTCCTTCGAAGTTCCAAAGGACAAGCATGGAAAGAGGCTTCGTCCTAGATATTGGACTCAAGAGCAACAAGACTACTCTAGGGCAAACAAGAAGGTAATAGATGTATTAATTGATGTTTTTCCTAACAATGTTTTGAGTATTGTAGGGAATTATAAAAATGCACACGAATTATGGACCAAGTTGGTGGAATATCACAAGAACCCTACACAAATTCAAGGACTAGATGAACTCGAGGAAGTGAGCTCAATAGCTCAAGAGGAGGAAGAAGTGTCCACATCCTCAAGTGAAGAAGAAAGTGAGAGGTCATCCACCTCATCTAGAGAAGAGGAGGAGGTCACCACCTCAAGGATTGAGGGGGAGGAGAGACCCTCACCTACACATGATCAAGAGGAAGTCTCCACTTCATCCAAGGGTGAAGAGGAAGTCAACCAAGCCTCAACCTCCACCAAAGCAAGGACTAAAGACCACATTGTATGCTTTGGTTGCAATGAAAAGGGGTACTACAAGGATAAGTGCCCACTAGGTAAGAAAAAGAGGTACACCCTAAACCCATTATAAATTCCTTTAAAGCTAATGTGGGTTATAGAATTGGTGAAGCTCAAGCTAAAAGGAAGAAGATTCGATGCTTCACATGTGGAGAACTAGGGCATTATCACACTAAATGCCCTAGAAAAGGTGAGCTAAAGAAGATGGAAAATCTAAGAAGATGGGAAAAAAAAGAAAGAAGGAAGAGAAGAAGCTCACAACAAGGAAGGACTACAAGGGTAAGGGAGGTACCCTCTAACCCTAGTTTAAAAAGAAATTAGATTTTAAGTTCTTCTTTACATTTCAAGAATCATGTTAATTACCCACCCATGCATGCTAGAACTCATGAGAATTGTTTATTTGTGCATAATCATGGATTTAAGTACAATGATAGGACTAAGGGTAACAAGATAGATCATAACCCTAAGAAAAGCATGCATCATGATAGACCTAAGACTTGGGTACCTAAGGATCAAGGCATTGACCCCAAGAAGGGGAGACAAATGCCTAAGAAAATGGATAGGTCTAGGAATGTCCAAAATGGACATATGGAATCCAAGGTTAGAGGGCTAAAAAGGGAAAATCAAGCCTTAAGGGCAAGGCTTGATACTTTAGAGAAGACCTTAGAAAGATTCAAGATTGGATCTAAAGGTCTAGACATGGTGTTGGGTAGCATCAAACCCAACTATGATAGGTCGTGTTTGGGCTATCAATCCAAGACCTCCAAGGGCAATGGAAATAAGTATGCTGGGAAAGCATACAATCTTAGTAAGGAGGGAAAGTCTAACGATGGCAAGGGGATGCCATCCAAGGGTAAAAAGAGTGACCTAACCAAGGACAAGGTATCCAAGGTTAAAAAGGTCAATTTTGTAAGCCAAGAGTCACCGGTGGCACACCGGTGTGGCCTAGTGTGGATGGAGTCACCTAGGGAGGTGGCTAAGGCTAAGAGCTCAAGGGGGAGCTCTAGGAGCCTTTGGAGTCCATGGTAAATGGATCTCAAAAGTTTCTCCATTAGGAAATTTGATGAAATGTGCCAAAAATGGTTGGAAGACTTAGGTAAGTCTTAATCTTAGATTTTGGCACATTAAAAGAAGAATTTAAGGGGAAAAAGATGAAAAAGGAGAGTTAATTGATAAAATTGAGGTTTAATGGTGGAACACCATATAATTCAATGATATAAATGAGTTGTGATCAAGGAGAAGAGGATGCATTGAAGAGAAGTGAGAATTAGCACTTTTAGGATGAGCTCATTTGATACTTTTTAGAAGAAGTAGGATTTCGTGCCAATCTTGGGATTTGGAGTACATTTATTTGGAAACATATTTTTCGCAAGTAGATATTGGCTTCACAAATCTCCCCACAAAATTTCAAAATTTTTGGAGATTTGTGAAATTTCTAAGGCATTACTGAAATTGGGCTGAAAAACCTGAAAATCAGGTATCAGTCGACTGCCATGGGGCAGTCGACTGGTAAGAGCCCAGAAACATTTTGTGAGTTTTGGGAGTCGACTGCCACAGGGGCAGTCGACTGGTATGTAGGCTGAAATAGGAAAATGGCTATTGGATGATAGAATATGATGTCTAAATTAAAATCCTTGATTATATTGGTTGAGTTAAGGTTGGACTCATGGTTTAATGGATTGCATGAAATAAAACTATATGGGTATCATAGAATTCAAGGGAGACTTTCATCATATTAAGGATATGAATAAGGAAATGAATTGAGGACAATTCCATGTGTCGGATTATGATGGGCAGTTTTGACAAACACATGGAATCAGAGATACATTTGAAAACTGATACAAAATGCCAATCTTTTTAGGAAATTAGGAGTCATACCAAAAGTCAAGCACATTTATGGTTTTCATGAATTCATATTTCTCTAGGATAGAGTATATCCTAGCAAGTGCGCTTGCAAACCCTTAGAGTGTTTAAGGTTGTGTTGAGTTCTTGTGGCACCAAGGATAAGGTTGCTTGGGGGCAAGTCTTAAATGGTGGCCAAGGGAGAAGAACTTGGTTGTTAGGTTTGGTAGAACCTAACTTGGTGTTAGGGTGGTAAGTTGGGTAGAACTTTACCTTGGAAAATGGAAATTGGGGGAAGGCATGGGTGTTTGCCTTAATTTTCATAAGAAAAGTTTTGGGTTTTGTGTCGAACTAGGGATTGGTGAGAGATACGTGGTGAAATGTATTTTTCCCAAGTAGGTATGGGTTCCACAAAGTTGTCGAGGAAATCTGGGAATTTTTGAAAATTATGGAATTTCTGGCGCATTTCTGAAAAATGGCCAGAAAAGACTGAAATCAGAGTATCAGTCAACTGCCACTGTTGGCATTCGACTGCCCATGGCTGATTTGGGTATCAGCAGCTGGTTTGTGATCCAAATGGTGAAAAACAATTGTATGGGGGGGGGGTGAGTACACGTTCATTAGGATCATTGGGGATTAAAAGAACCAATAATTGGGTAATTATTGGGGTCTTTTTGAGGTATGACAAAGGGGGAGAGAAGTTTGGGTTTATGTTGGGAAACCAAACTTACCGTTGCTAGAAACCCTAGGTTTAGGGGGAGTTAAGATTAAGGGGGAGCATGTTTGCTCCATTCTTGGCGTAAGGGGAACCTTGGAGAGGTTCTTAAAAAAAAGCCTTTGTAAGTCCAGTGTAAGGGGGAGCTTGGGAGAAGCTTTAAAAAGCCCGGTTTGGTAGAAAATCCTAACTTGGAGGGTTAGGTCGTAAAAGTCCTAGCTCGGAGGGCTAGTTGTTGGAAAATCCTAACTTGGAGGGTTAGGTGGTGAAAATCCTAGCTTGGAGGGCTAGGTGTGGAAAAATCCTAACTTGGAGGGTTAGGTGGTGAAAATCCTGGCTTGGAGGGCTAGGTGTGGGAAAATCCTAACCTGGAGGGTTAGGTGGTGAAATCCCTAAGCTGGAGGGTTAGGTGTGGGATGCCTTGGGATAGGATCCAGTTATGCATTGCATATGCATTCAGTTAGCATGGTTTTTGCTATTTACTACTATCTTGCTTTCCTAACTTAAACGGATTGCCAAACATCAAAAAACGGGAGATTGTTGGAGCAATCGGCCCTAAGATGGTCCGGAGTGACCATATGTTTTGATGTTTGGGCAAAGGGTTTAAGTTAGGTTTTCCCTTGTATTCTTATATGTGTATGTTGAGTGTGCAGGTTGTACAGGTTACACATATGGACTTGACTGGACGGCCTCGGTACGGTGAAGGATGGCATGGAGGCAAGCTGGAGGCTTGCGTGCACATCCGAGGGACTTTGGTAAGCAGGGATGATGAGCTGAGGGGCACGGACTTCGAGGCATGCGTGAAGGATGGCATGGAGGCAAGCTGGAGGCTTGCGTGTATCCGAGGGACGGGAGCCGAAGATGAAGAGGGCGCGAAGTTAACAGTCGAGGCTGCGGATGAGGAGTTAGTCAAGTCGTGAGGATCGAGTGTTGTGTGAATGTACTCAGGAAGGAATTTAGCTGGGGACCAGTCGACTGCTCTGGGAGCAGTCGACTGGTAGGTGGCTGGTGAGCTGGCAAATTCCAACGTTGGGGGTGTCAACGGTCAAATTTGGCTAGCACCAGTCGACTGCCCTGGGAGCAGTCGACTGGTAGCGAGAAATCAGCTCCGAGTCCTATTTAAAGAGGACTTCGTGGGGGCTGAGTTTCTTGACGAAACTTGCTTGGATAGGGCAAGTTAGTAGTCTTGTATACTCAGGAAGTATCCTTGGTGTTGTGATGAGGTTTCTTCTCCCACAAGGAGCGACGAGTTCTAGCCGGAGGTTATCCGGGGTTTGATCCACCAACGGATTGTTGGATGAGTCACTCGACCGGGGTGGATACCAACTAAAATCGCCGTGTTAGCATTGGTTAGTAATTTTATTATTATTTTACTATTATTTCCGCTTTGCAAACTAACCATGTAGGAACAAGAATTCGGCGAAACGCTATTCACCCCCCTCTAGCGTACGGACAAATGATCCTAACAATTGGTATCAGAGCAAGGTTTGCTCTTGATCGGACTATCCGCCGAGGGAGCACACGCTAGAGAAGAAGAAACAATGGAAGATAAGTTGGGGGACAACATCTACACCCCACCGCCCTACTACAATGAGGATTTCGACTATTGGCGGGCGAGGATGAAGAATTGGCTTAGCATGGAGTGGGAGTGCATGGTCATGCTAGAAGAGTCCTTCGAAGTTCCAAAGGACAAGCATGGAAAGAAGCTTCGTCTTAGATATTGGACTCAAGAGCAACAAGACTAATCTAGGGCAAACAAGAAAGTAATAGATGTATTAATTGATGTTTTGCCTAACAATGTTTTGAGTATTATAGGGAATTATAAAAATGCACACGAATTATGGACCAAGTTGGTGGAATATCACAAGAACCCTACACAAACTCAAGAAGTAGATGAACCCGAGGAAGTGAGCTCAATAGCTCAAGAGGAGGAAGATGTGTCCACATCCTCAAGTGAAGAAGAAAGTGAGAGGTCATCCACCTCATCTAGAGAAGAGGAGGAGGTCACCACCTCAAGGATTGAGGGGGAGGAGAGACCCTCACCTACACATGATCAAGAGGAAGTCTCCACTTCATCCAAGGGTGAAGAGGAAGTCAACCAAGCCTCAACCTCCACCAAAGCAAGGACTAAAGACCACATTGTATGCTTTGGTTGCAATGAAAAGGGGCACTACAAGGATAAGTGCCCACTAGTTAAGAAAAAGGAGATACACCCTAAACCCATTGTAAATTCCTTTAAAGCTAATGTGGGTTATAGAATTGGTGAAGCTCAAGCTAAAAGGAAGAAGATTCGATGCTTCACATGTGGAGAACTAGGGCATTATCACACTAAATGCCCTAGAAAAGGTGAGCTAAAGAAGATGGAAAATCTAAGAAGATGGGAAAAAGAAGAAAGAAGGAAGAGAAGAAGCTCACAACAAGGAAGGACTACAAGGGTAAGGGAGGTCCACTCTAACCCTAGTTTAAAAAGAAATTCGATTTCAAGTTCTTCTTTACATTTCAAGAATCATGTTAATTACCCACCCATGCATGCTAGAACTCATGAGAATTGTTTATTTGTGCATAATCATGGATTTAAGTACAATGATAGGACTAAGGGTAACAAGGTAGATCATAACCCTAAGAAAAGCATGCATCATGATAGACCTAAGACTTGGGTACCTAAGGATCAAGGCATTGACCCCAAGAAGAGGAGACAAATGCCTAAGAAAATGGATAGGTCTAGGAATGTCCAAAATGGACATATGGAATCCAAGGTTAGAGGGCTAAAAAGGGAAAATCAAGCCTTAAGGGCAAGGCTTGATACTTTAGAGAAGACCTTAGAAAGATTCAAGATTGGATCTAAAGGTCTAGACATGGTGTTGGGTAGTCCAAGGGCAATGGAAATAAGTATGCTGGGAAAGCATACAATCTTAGTAAGGAGGGAAAGTCTAAGGATGGCAAGTGGATGCCATCCAAGGGTAAAAAGAGTGACCTAACCAAGGACAAGGTGTCCAAGGTTAAAAAGGTTAATTTTGTAAGCCAAGAGTCACCGGTGGCACACCGTGTGGCCTAGTGTGGATGGAGTCACCTAGGGAGGTGGCTAAGGCTAAGAGCTCAAGGGGGAGCTCTAGGAGCCTTTGGGGTCCATGATAAATAGATCTCAAAAGTTTCTCCCTTAGGAAATTAGATGAAATGTGCCAAAAAGGGTTGGAAGACTTAGGTAAGTCTTAATCTTAGATTTTGGCACATTAAAAGGAGAATTTAAGGGGAAAAAGATGAAAAAGGACAGTTAATTGATAAAATTGAGGTTTAATGGTGGAACACCATATAATTCAATGATATAAATGAGTTGTGATCAAGGAGAAGAGGATGCATTGAAGAGAAGTGAGAATTAGCACTTTTAGGATGAGCTCATTTGATAGTTTTTAGAAGAAGTAGGATTTCGTGCCAATCTTGGGATTTGGAGTACATTTATTTGCAAACATATTTTTCCCAAGTAGATATTGGTTTCACAAATCTCCCCATAAAATTTTAAAATTTTTGGAGATTTGTGAAATTTCTAAGGCATTACTGAAATTGGGCTGAAAAACCTGAAAATCAGATATCAGTCGACTGCCATGGGGGCAGTCGACTGGTAAGAGCCCAGAAACATTTTGTGAGTTTTGGGAGTCTACTGCCACAGGGGCAGTCGACTGGTATATAGGCTGAAATAGGAAAATGACTATTGGATGATAGAATATGATGTCTAAATTAAAATCCTTGATTATACTGGTTGAGTTAAGGTTGGACTCATGGTTTAATGGATTGCATGAAATAAAACTATATAGGTATCATAGAATTCATGGGACACTTTCATCATATTAAGGATATGAATAAGTAAATGAATTGAGGACAATTCCATGTGTCGGATTATGATGGGCAGTTTTGACAAACACATGGAATCAGAGATACATTTGAAAACTGATACAAAATGCCAATCTTTTTAGGAAATTAGGAGTCGTACCAAAAGTCAAGCACATTTGTGATTTTCATGAAATCATATTTCTCTAGGATAGGGTATATCCTAGCAAGTGCGCTTGCAAACCCTTAGAGTGTTTAAGGTTGTGTTGAGTTCTTGTGGCACCAAGGATAAGGTTGCTTGGGGGCAAGTCTTAAATGGTGGCCAAGGGAGAAGAACTTGGTTGTTAGGTTGGGTAGAACCTAACTTGGTGTTAGGGTGGTAAGTTGAGTAGAACTTTACCTTGGAAAATAGAAATTGGTAGAAGGCATGGGTGTTTGCCTTAATTTTCATAAGAAAAGTTTTGGGTTTTGTGTCGAACTTGGGATTGGTGAGAGATACGTGGTGAAATGTATTTTTCCCAAGTAGGTATGGGTTCCACAAAGTTGTCGATGAAATCTGGGAATTTTTGGAAATTTATGGAATTTCTGGCGAATTTTTGAAAAATTGCTGGAAAAGACTGAAATCAGAGTATCAGTCAACTGCCACTATTGGCAGTCGACTGCCCAGTGCTTATTTGGGTATCAGCAGATGGTTTGTTATCCAAATGGTGAAAAACAAGTGTATGGTGGGTGAGTACACTTTGTTTAGGATCATTGGGGATTGAAAGAACCAATAATTGGGTAATTATTGGGGTCTTTTTGTTGTATGGCAAAGGGGGAGAGAAGTTTGGGTTTAAGTTGGGAAACCAAACTTACCGTTGCTAGAAACCCTAGGTTTAGGGGGAGTTAAGATTAAGGGGGAGCATGTTTGCTCCATTCTTGGCATAAGGGGAACCTTGGAGAGGTTCTTAAAAAAAGCCTTTGTAAGTCCAGTGTAAGGGGGAGCTTGGGAGAAGCTTTAAAAAGCCCGGTTTGGTAGAAAATCCTAACTTGGAGGGTTAGGTGGTAAAAGTCCTAGCTCGGAGGGCTAGGTGTTGGAAAATCCTAACTTGGAGGGTTAGGTGATGAAAATCCTAGCTTGGAGGGCTAGGTGTGGGAAAATCCTAACTTGGAGGGTTAGGTGGTGAAAATCTTAGCTTGGAGGGCTAGGTGTGGGAAAATCCTAACCTGGAGGGTTAGGTGGTGAAATTCCAAACCTGGAGGGTTAGGTGTGGGATGCCTTCGGATAGGATCCAGTTATACATTGCATATGCATTCAGTTAGCATGGTTTTTGCTATTTACTACTATCTTGCTTTCCTAACTTATACGGATTACCAAACATCAAAAAGGGTGAGATTGTTGGAGCAATCGGCCCTAAGATGGTCCGGAGTGACCATATGTTTTGATGTTTGGGCATAGAGTTTAAGTTAGGTTTTTCCTTGTATTCTTATATGTGTATGTTGAGTGTGTAGGTTGTACATGTTACACATATGGACTTGAATGGACGGCCTCGGTACGGTGAAGGATGGCATGGAGGCAAGCTGGAGGCTTACGTGCGCATCCGAGGGACTTTGGTAAGCAGGGACGATGTGCTGAGGGGCACGGACATCGAGGCATGCGTGAAGGATGGCATGGAGGCAAGCTGGAGGCTTGCGTGCATCCGAGGGACGGGAGTCGAAGATGAAGAGGGCACGAAGGCAACAGTCGAGGCTGCGGATGAGGAGTCAATCGAGTCGTGAGGATCGAGTGTTGTGTGAATGTACTCAGGAAGGGATTCAGCTGGGGACCAGTCGACTGCTCTGGGAGCAGTCGTCTGGTAGGTGGCTGGTGAGTTGGCAAATTCGAACGTTGGGGGTGTCATAGGTTGAATTTGGCTGACACCAGTCGACTGCAGTAGCGAGAAAACAGCCCCGAGTCCTATTTAAAGAGGACTTCGTGGGGGCTGAGTTTCTTGACGAAACTTGCTTGGATAGGGCAAGTTAGTAGTCTTGTATACTCAGGAAGTGTCCTTGGTGTTGTGGCGAGGTTTCTCCACCCACAAGGAGCGACGAGTTCTAGCCGGAGGTTATCCAGGGTTTGATCCACCGACAGATTGTTGGATTAGTCACCCGACCGGGGTGGTTACTAACTAAAATCATCGTGTTAGCATTGGTTAGTAATTTTATTATTGTTTTACTATTATTTCCGCTGTGCAAACTAACCGTGTAGGAACAAGAATTCGACGAAATGCTATTCATCCCCCCTCTAGCGTACGGACAAACGATCCTAATAGGAGTAGGTGAGGACGCGTTCCCCGTCGAGGGAACAGTAGGCGTCGGTTCGACCTAGGGCTCCATTTTGGAGACCCAAAGTCAGAACCAAGACAGCTACGACTGTAAGACTCACTAACATTATTGCTTTATGTTGTTTTGGACTACCCCTGGATGCAGGACCGAAGGAACGTATTTCTGCAGCTCAGAATGACTCAAAGGAGAGAGGCAACAGCTGAGTAGGGCGCCCCCAGTGTCCCGAGCGCCCAAGGCCAATACAAAACAAGTTAAGCAAAGAAGTGCTTCGGTAGGTCACTGGGCGGGGGGCGCCCCGTGCTTAAGCCAACGAAGCGGATAAAAATCATCCAGCTGAGAAGCCCGCTGAAAGAGTCAGCCGGGGCACCCCCAGCGTCCCGGGCGCCCCCACAGTCGACCCTCAGCCCTATTCGAGTGGGATAAGGGCTGACCGAGAGTTGCTCAGATCGGGTGACACGTGGGGGGGGGGGGGGGGGGGCGCCCCCAACGTTCCGGGCGCCCCAGGAGGCTATAAAAAGCCCCATGACCCCAAGGCTTCATTACTCACTGCTCCAATGCCAATACGCTCTTCTACGCAAACGCTTTGCTCCGGAAACCTCCTAACTCGAGATACAAGTGCCGACGACGTCCCTCTACTCCGAGATACATCCCACACCGGACGTCGGTAACGAAGAGCTGTCCTTTTAAGTTTATTGTACTGCAATTGTAATACTTGTTTGTAAGCCATTTTGCGCACATATAGAATTGCCTGCAGTAAACGGTCAACGACCGTGGGCCTTGGAGTAGGAGCCTACCGCGACTCCGAACCCTGTAAAATCTTAGTGTTTGTGTGATGTCTAGTTTTTATTTTTCGGCTGCGTATTCTCTTTTTCAATCCGAAACGTTTTACGATATTCACCCCCCCCCTCGATCGTTTCTCTCAATCTAACAGAGAGTATCTTTGACATACCTTAGGATCCTCTTAACTACAACCAAATTGGACTCTTTGGCACAAGATTGGTACCTTGCACACATACCTACCGCAAAAAGTATGTCGGGTCTACTAACGGTTAGGTATAGGAGGCTACCAATCATGCTCCTATATTGTTTAGAGTCTACCATTTTCCCTCAAGGTCACTATCCACTTTTACATTGGATCCTATGGGTGTAGATGCTACCTTAGCATTTTCTAAACCAAATTTCTTTAACATTTCCTTAACATATTTGGTTTGAAAAACATGTGTACCTTCATTAGTTTGCTTAACTTGAAGGCTTAAAAAGAAGGTTAACTCTCCTACAAGACTCATTTCAAATTCATCTTCCATACACTTGATGAATTCTTGTAAGAAGTCATTATTTGTTGACCTAAAAATGATATCGTCTACATAGACTTGGGCAACAAATATGTCCTTGTCCTTAGATTTTAAGAACAAAGTAGGGTCAATTGTTCCTTTCCTAAACCCCTTAGACACCAAAAATGAAGAAATCCTTTCATACCAAGCCCGGGGAGCTTGTTTCAATCCATACAAGGCTTTTCTTAATTTGAACACGTGTCATGGATAGTTAGGGTCCTCAAACCCGGGGGGTTGCTCTACATAGACCTCTTCCTTAATGATCACATTAAGAAATGCCGACTTCACATCCATTTGGTGGAGTGTAAAACCCATGTGAGCGGCATAGGCTAGTAGAATTCTAATAGATTCTAACCTGGCTACGGGGGCATAAGTCTCATCATAATCTAGTCCCTAAACTTGGTTAAACCCTTTAGCTACCAATCTAGTCTTGTTCCTAGTGATTTTACCTTGGTCATCTAGTTTGTTCCTAAAAACCCATCTAGTGGTTACAATGGTGCAATCATTGGGCCTAGGAACTAACTCCCAAACTTCACTTCTCTTAAATTGATTTAGCTCTTCTTGCATGACTAAAACCCAATCAGCATGTCCCAATGCTTCATCAATGGTCTTGGGTTCTAATTGGGAGATTAGAGCTATTTGACTAGTTTGATCGCTAAAATAGGACCTAGTCCTTACTCCTTGAGTTACATCACCAACTATTTGGTCAATAGGGTGATCATGGTGATGTCTCAAGGGCCTAGAGGTTGTGGGTTCATTTACTCATTCTTCCTCATCCTCTAGGGTACTTCTTACTCCCCCTTGATCATTGCCCTCCAAATGTATGTCTTGGATTCTTTGGGCAAAGGGTTGGACCTCTTCTATATCCTTATCAATTGAGGCTTTTCTAGGGTAGGTACTAGTTGTTTCATCAAATTTAACATTCGAGGACTCTTCAATCACTTTTGTCCTCTTGTTGTAAACTCTATAACCCCTACGAGTCAATGAGTACCCTACTAGAATTCCTTCATCGGCTTTTGACTCAAATTTCCTTAGGTCATCTTTGGTATTTAAGATGTAGACTTTACATCCAAAGACCCTAAAATAGTGGACTTGAGTTACCCTTCCATTCCACAATTCAAAGGGTGTTTTTCCTAAAAACCTATGTACCAACACCTAGTTTTGAATATAACAAGCGGTGTTAACCGCTTCGGCCCAAAAGTAGCTAGGAAGGGAATATATATTAAGCATAGTCCTAGCAGCTTCTTGTAGGGCTCGGTTCCTTCTCTCAACTACCCCATTTTGTTGAGGAGTCCTTGGGCATGAAAATTCATGCTTGTATCCATTTTCAACACAAAATTGTGTGAAACTTGTGTTTTGGAACTCCCCACCGTGGTCACTCCTAATTCGGTTTATTTTGGTATGTTTTTCATTTTCAACCCTTTTACTAAATCCTATAAAGATCTCTAGGGTATCATGCTTATGTTTCAAAAAAATAAACCCATGTAAACCTAGAAAAATCATCTACTATGACTAGACAATATTTACTCCCCACAAGTGAGGGAGTACTATGACAATCAAAAAGATCTATATGCAAAAGCTCTAAAGGTAAAGAAGTAGTGGTTAGGGTTTTACCTTTGTGTGATGATTTTGATTGCTTACCCTCTTGGCATGCATCACACAATTTGGTCTTCTCATACTTGATCATTGGTAGCCCCTTCACCAACTCTTCCTTGGCCACTCTTGCAATGCTTATCATGTTGACATGTCCAAGTCTCCGGTGCCACAACCATCCTTCTTCTTCTTTGGACATGAAACAGTTAGCAACATTGTTAGTAGCATAAGTAAGATCAAGATAATATAATTTGCCTCTCTAAACCCTTCTAATATGATAGTATTTGATTCATTATGTCTTATTATACATTTCCTAGCATGAAATTCAACTCTGAAGCCGGCATCACATAATTGACTAACACTTAATAAATTGAACTTCATATCTTTGATTAGAAATACCTTATGTATAGAAATAGTGGAAGATACCTCAATTGTGTTAGTGATATGAGAGAAGTGTCCTAAGGTAATCACCTTATGATTGTAATCATTTATTTCATAAATGAATATTTACTATTTGAGTATACATGATTATTTGATTAAGATCTTAAGCTCATTTACTGAATGTCCGTAATACAATTCACAGCATGAGAGAATTTGTGATGAATTCACAACTAGTGATTATCTCTACATGTGCAATTGTGAAGTATTGAAATTGTCCCTAGTCGATGAATTGATAAATACGGACACTATCAATTCTATTGAGACTAGCATGAGTTATTCTCTAATCAGCTGATTCTCACTAGCTGGTGACATTGAGATGTTCGGAGATAAACATGAATGCTAGTTAAGGGAACTAGTTCATTGGAGTGACTGGCTGTAAAACTTCATATGGTAGTCTACATATAGATATGTCAGTGAAGTTCTTACTGCAGCTTAAGTGCGATGTTCCTTTGACTTGCGGTGTTCAAGTTATCTTGGTCATGGAGACTTATACTTTGACATCTTAAGCAAGCATCTCCAAGGAGGTGTGGACCCAGGATGATTGGGTATAAGCCGAAGTGCCCGAAGATGTTTGAACAGCCTACAAAGGATTCACCACTCCTTGCGAGGAGATGTATACCCGAGGCCTATCGTCGGATTGTTACTCGAAGCCTCTGGCCAGAGCATGACATGTTCAGAGTATGAATCTCTTAAATACATGAGAGTAATTAGAATCCATAGGACGAGGAAACGTTACTTGGGCTAGGTGTGACGTAGTCAGCCTAGTGGGGACTGACACACATAGACCATGTCCTGAACCAAGTGGGTATAAGATGGTGAAGGAATGGGGCACGATTCATTATAGCTGCTGAAGGGTTTCAGAATCATTTCTGAGGTCAACCGTTGATCTTTCAATTAATTGGGGATCATGATGTACTACAAGGTGCCACTCATGATCGTTCTATAATTAATTAGTTAATTATGGACGACCAACATAAATTGAAAGCCTTTTTGGTCACACGCATAACGAGTAATTCGAAGGATTTAAAACGAGTTGAGAATTGGATTCTCCAATCGAGATAGACTATTTTTGGTAAGTCCAAACAATAGTCAAAACTGAATTCATTTCAGACGCATCGGAAGCATAGAATGACTAAGTCTTTTAAAGACTTAATGGGTGAATTAAATAAGTTTAATTCATTAAGGGATTTGATCCAATTGGGGTTACATGGGCTGGCCAAGGAGGTGGCCTTTGTTGGTGCAGAAAGCACCAAAGTCAAACCTGTGTTTTGATAATGACAACAGAGGTCAAAAGTTAAGTCTTACATGTGTTTCTAACAAGTTACTCTAGTGTGCAGAGATAAAGTCCTAGCGAAGGAATGCTAGGCAACTGGCAAAGGAGTGCCAGTAGCAAAGCCCTAGCGAAGGACTGCTAGGCAACTGGCGAAGGACTGCCAGTAGCATAGCCCTAGCGAAGGACTGCTAGGTAACTGGCGAAGGACAGCCAGTATCCAAGCCCTAGCGAAGGACTGCTAGGCAACTGGCGAAGGACTTCCAGTATCCAAGACCTGACAAAGGACCGTCAGGCAAAAGTCCAACCAAAGGAGCGGTTGGCATCAGGTAAACTCTCCCGAGAGGAGTAGGTGAGGACGCGTTCCCCGTCGAAGGAACAGTAGGCGTCGGTTCGACCTAGGGCTCCATTTTAGAGACCAAAGTCAGAACCAAGACAGTTAAGGCTGTATAAATAAATATTTTATTGTTGCATTGTGTTTTGGACTAACCCTGGATGCAGGACCGAAGGAACGTGTGTCTGCAGCTCAGAAAGCCTCAAAGGAGAGAGGCAATGGCTGAGTAGGGCGTCCGGAGTGTCCCGGGCGCCACCAAGGTGCATACAAAACAAGTCAAAGAAAAAAGGGTTCGAACAGCTGCTGGGCGGGGCGCCCCCGTGCTCCCGGGCGCCCCCGCTGCTCCCGGGCACCCCCAGCGTCCCGGGCGCCCCCATGTGCATGCCTCGGACCAGAAGCCTTCGAAGCCAGAAGATAAGATTTGACCCGGTCAACCCGAGCGCCCCGAGCGCTCCGGGTGCCCCGGTCAAAGCGGATCCCAAAGATAAGGGGATCAGACGATGACCGAGATTGAACCGGATCGAAGGACACGTGGGGGGCGCCCCCGCCGTCCCGGGCGCCCCCTAGCCCTATATAAAGGGCCCTCGACCAAGGCTTCGAAGCATCAATTCTTTCAACGCCTCAAAGCTCTTCTACGCTCGTGCCTTGCTCCGGAAACACTCCAACTCGAGCCGATGACGTCCCGCTACCCCGAAAAAGTCAATACACTCTGGATGTCGGTAACGAAGAGTGCAATTCTTTATTATTATTTTCGTGCACTTACTTTGTAACCAAATTCTGTAACTATTATTGCGCTTCATATTGAATTGCCCAAAGTAAACGGTCAACGACCGTGGGCCTTGGAGTAGGAGTCGACACAGGCTCCGAACCAAGTAAAATCGACTGTGTCTCTGTGTTGTGTTTATTTTTACTTCCGCTGTGCAATTGCTCTTTACGAAATTCCGAACGATTTCCGATATTCACCCCCCCCCTCTATCGGTTTTCTCGATCCAACAAGTGGTATCAGAGCGGGGAAGTTCAAACTTGGTGCAACCACCAGTCTGAAAATTTTTCGGATTTTCTTTATTTCTTATTCTCATTCGAATTTTTTTAAAATTCTTTTTAATATTTTATTATTCTTATCCCGCACTACTAATCCAAGACCAAGTCTTGGGACATTTTCTTGTTAGTTTTCTTTTACAGATCAAATGGCCATGTAAGAGGGATTTAGCACCGCCAGACCTCAACTCTTCAGTGGAGAAGACTTTTCCTACTGGAAAAGTCGTATGGAGGTCCACTTGAAAACTCAGATGGACATGTGGATCATTATCCAGTCCGGTCTGGAGATCCCCAGAAACGCCGAAGGACTTCCTCAAAGCTACTCTGAATGGGACAACACCCTAAAGCGCAAGATAGAAGCCGACGCAAAAGTGACTCAGACGCTTCAATGTAGATTGACGAAAGAGGAGCTGAACCGCGTGGGCCCCTTCAACAGTGCGAAAGAGCTCTGGGCAAAACTGATCGAGCTACACGAAGGGACATCAGATACTCGAATCAGTAAGAGGGATCTACTACTGAACAAACTCTACACCATCAAGATGGCCGACAACGAAACAGCAGCCCAGCTCCACGCATGAATCCAAGAGTTAATGAACGGTCTTCACACAATAGGTCACAAGGTTGAAAACCGTGACTTAATAAGGTATGCCTTAAACGCGTTCCCTAGAAACACCTTGTGGGCATCTATGGTAGATGCATACAAGGTCTCAAGGGATCTTTCAAAAATAAAATTAGATGAATTATTTTCTGAACTAGAACTGCACGAACAAACTAACACCAATATGGTCAAGAAAGGTATTGCTTTCGTTGCAGGTAAAACTCTAAGGACAACGAAGAAGAAGCCTGAACCTGAACCCGAGTCTAACTCAGACTCAGAAGATGAAGAAGGAGATCAAACGAAGCTGGTCCGACTAGCCCGAAGCTACTACAAGGAGCTGAAGAACCGAACCAACAAACGGAAAATCAGCTGAAGAAAGGACGAACCAGCTGAACCCGCAAGTGATAAAAACAAGCCCAACGTAACCTGCTACGAGTGCAAGAAAAAGGGCCACTACAAGACAGAATGCCCAAACTTAAAGGAAGTCAAAAAGACAAGAAGAAAGAAGGCGCTCCAAGCAACCTGGGACGAGTCTTCCTCGGAAGAAGAAGAAGAAGCACCCCAATCAAACCTACTAGCTCTGACCGCCTCAGAAAAAGTCGAGACTAAGTCCAAATCAGAACAGGACGACGGCGAGCTGACATTTACAGAACACGGCGAAATTAAGGTTACTGGTTTTAATAGATGTCAATTAACTGAATTAATTTCATTTCTTTCTCGAGATTTGGCAAAAGCCAAACTCCGAGTCGAATCCCTCCAACAGGAAGTAAAACTCCTGAAAGAGGGAGCTGACTCTAAACCCTTAACCGAGAAGGTTCAAGAAGGAACTCCTACTCAAGTTGAAAAACTTGAAAAGGAGAACTCCTCCCTGAAAACTCAGGTTAAGGATCTTAGATCAGCTTTAGAACGATTTACATCTGGTTCTAAGGGTCTTGACATGATCCTTGGAAAACAGAAATCAGTTCTAAATCGATCCGGACTGGGCTATAGAACCAAATCCCGGCAAAGATCTTACTTTGCTGTACTGAATCAGACCAGAGGTAAAATTCAGGCATGGGTACCTAAACTATACCTGAACAAATCGACTGGATCAAATCAGTATTGGATCCCCAAGGACAAGATTCACATCTTGCCTAACCATCACCGTGGCTTTAGTCCAGGGGGAGCCAAACTGAAAACAATATTCATTATTAGATAAATAATTTTAATTCTTGATTGCAATTGCTTGTTTGATTGTTTATTTAAAATTCCTGCAATTTACCATGCTTAGATTTAGGAATGGTTAGTTAAAGACTAAACAAACTTAACTGAAACTTGACAACATAGTATTGGGTGGAGGTGAGATGATAGTACGTTAGGGAAACCAACTCTAATAAGATCAAGTTCACTTGGTCTCTTTAGACTGGCGGAACTAGCCGAAGCTACCGATTCAAAACCCAAACTAGTTAGACCAGAAATTTTTCAAAGAATAATTTGAAAATGCAATTTCATTAAAAGGCTTTGTCAAGGAAAGGGTGAATGATCCCATAAGGCTAAGGCCAAAGAAGGCCTAGTGCCTCGCCAAGACCTGGAAGCCAATTTTTTAAATTCAAATTCAAATTAATTTTTGTCAAATTCGAATCTAACACAAAATTTCAGTTATTTGTAGATTTAAACATCTTTTCAAGAATTTAATTGTTATCAAAATTAATCAAAATTTTCAAAACAGTCTTAACTATCAAAACCTGTCTCACGAAACCTATAAGGCTAACGTGATTGAAAACCCTAGATTTGGGTGAGACAGACTAGGGAGTGAAACTCAATTTAAGCTATTCCTGACTCTAATTGGATCCAAATCAAGAAAACTCTTTATGTGTAGGAACATAAAGATTTGGACCAATGGATGTTGGATAGCGGTTGCTCCAGACACATGACTGGAGAGAAATTGAAGTTCACCAAGCTCAAGTTCAAAAACCTAGGCTCAGTAGCATTTGGCAATAATGCTACACTCAAGGTAATTGGGTCAGGTAATATTGAACTTAAATCCGATTTCATTATTAAGAAAGTTCTATTGGTTGAAAACTTTAATTTTAACTTGCTTAGCATATGTCAGTTATGTGATTCTGGTTATATAGTTACTTTTAACAATTCTAACTGCCTGATTAGAAATGTACAAGACTCGGAAATCATGCTTAAGGGCACTAGAAAAAACAATGTATACACTATAAATCTTCCCCTTGTACCCAAATGTATGTTAACACAATTAGAACAATCAAACCTCTGGCATAGGAGATTAGGTCATACCAATCTGAGAACTATCTCAAAAATTACCCAACTTGGTTTAATCAAAGGTATTCCCAAAATTAAAAATAATGAAAACCTAAAATGTGACTCATGTAATCAAGGTAAACAAACCAAATCCAATCACAAACTAACCTAATCTGATTTAACTCAAACTACACTTGAGCTCCTACACCTTGACCTGTTTGATTCACATGGAGCCAAGTCACTAAGCGGGAACCGATACTGCTTAGTAATAGTTGATGATTACTCTAGGTTTACTTGGGTTAGGTTTCTAAAAACCAAAGATGAAACCCTAAACTTATTTAATGAATTCTGTAAACTAATTGAAAATCGAAACGACACTAAAATTAAAAGACTTAGGAGTGATCACGGGGGAGAGTTTGAAAATCAACGATTCGAGAAATTCTGTAAGGTAAATGGGTACTTACATGAATTTTCATGTCCTAGAACCCCCCAACAAAATGGGATAGTTGAGCGAAGGAATAGAACATTACAAGAAGCCGCTAGGGCTATGCTCAACGAATTTAATCTAGCAAACCAATTTTGGGCAGAAGCAATTAGTATGGCTTGTTATATCCAAAATAGGGTTTTAATTAACAAGCGACACAACAAAACCCCCTATGAACTGTACTACCATAGACTCCCAAACCTACACTACCTAAGGGTCTTTGGATGCAAAGTCCATATCCTAAACACCAAAGACTATTTAGGAAAATTTCAGTCCAAGTCAAACCCAGGTATCTTCCTAGGATACTCAACCACAAGTAGAGCGTATAGAGTTTATAACAAACAAACGAAGAAAATTGAAGAAACAACAAACTTAATTTTTGATGAAGAAATCAACTCAACATCTAATAATCCTGATTTAACTTCATCAAACTCTGACCAAGAAAATAATGAACCCTTAATTGAACCCTTAATTGAACCCTTAAACGAGCTAACCATTGAACCAATTAATGAGTCAACTGAACCAAGTATCGAACCAACAAATCAACCAGCCCAAAGAGTCGAAACAAACCAACCAGCCGGACCTGAGGCTGAACCAAGCTCCAGGAGAACCAAGAAACCCAGACTCAGTCACCCAACCGATCAAATTGTGGGTGATCCAACTCTAGGAGTCAGGACTAGATCCTCCTATAGAAACCTTAGTCAAATAGCTATGATATCAAAAATAGAACCCAAAACTATAGATGAAGCCCTACCTGACCCTGATTGGATCATAGCTATGCAAGAAGAATTAGCCCAATTTGAGAGGAACCAAGTCTGGGAACTAATGCCTAAACCTGAAGGCAAATCCATCATAGATACTAAGTGGGTTTTTAGGAATAAGCTAAATGATCAAGGAGAAATAGTCAGAAATAAAGCCCGCTTAGTAGCAAAAGGTTTCAGCCAAGTAGAGGGATTAGACTACGATGAAACATATGCCCCAGTAGCCAGACTTGAGTCCATTAGAATATTATTAGCCTTTGCTTCCCATAAAGGATTTAAATTATATCAAATGGATGTAAAGTCAGCCTTTTTAAATGGATTCATTAAAGAAGAAGTTTATGTAGGACAACCCCCAGGGTTTGAGGACCTAGACAAACCTAACTACGTTTACAAACTAACTAAAGCACTATATGGGTTAAAACAAGCACCTAGGGATTGGTATGAACGATTATCAACTTACTTAACTTCTAAAGAATTTAAACAAGGCCAAATTGACTCAACTTTATTTATTAAAACCCTAGGAAAAGATATATTTGTTGCCCAAATTTACGTAGATGACATAATCTTTGGATCCACCAACACCAACTTCCTAAAAGAATTTGTCAAGATAATGGAAGAAGAATTTGAAATGAGCTTAGTTGGTGAGCTTACCTTTTTCCTAGGCTTACAAATTAAACAAACTATGGATGGTAACTACGTTCATCAATTCAAATATGCTAAAGAGTTAATAAAGAAATTTAAAATGGATAACTCTAAAAGCATAAGTACCCCCATGGCCACTAATGTAAAAATAGATAGTGACCCTGATGGTAAACCAATGGACCTTAAACTCTATAGGAGTATGATAGGTAGCCTACTGTACCTTACAGCCAGTAGACCTGATATCCTCTTTGCTATAGGGATGTGTGCTAGATACCAATCCTGTGCTAAGGAAACACACTTAGCAGCCCTAAAAAGAATTCTAAGATATGTAAAGGGCACCCTAAATGTAGGGATTTGGTATCCTAGGAACTTCAACTTTTGATTTAACAGGATACACAGATTCTGACTATGCAGGCTGTAAATTAGATAGAAAGAGCACAAGTGGAAGCTGCCAACTGTTAGGTCAGAGTCTAGTTAGTTGGTGCAGCAGAAAACAACACTATGTAGCTCTATCCACAACTGAAGCTGAGTATGTGGCCTTAGGAGAGTGTGTTGCTCAACTTTTATGGATGATGCACACACTTAAGGACTTCCAGCTCAACTACACTCAAACTCAAGTATTTATTGACAATATAAGTTCAATTAATTTAACTAAGAACCCAATTCAACACTCCAGAACCAAACATATAGAAGTCAAACATCATTTTGTAAGAGACCATGTAGCCAGAGGTGAAATAGTACTTAAACATATTGACTCTAAATCTAACTTAGCTGATATATTCACAAAACCCTTACCTGAATCTGAGTTCAGTTCACTAAGAAGGCAGTTAGGATTGTGTTCTGTAGAATAGATTAACTTTATTACTTTTGCTCTACTTGATTTAAAATTAAAATTTGAAAAACTGTTTTACTTAATTTCAAAATTAGTTTTCATTTTCGACTTAGTTTTATTTTTTTTAACTACCCCCTTTCAGAACTAGGTTTTTTTCGAAAATGGACTTAGCCTAGGCCCTAACCCTAGAACTGCATACACCTATAGACTTAGAAGCCAGCATCTCACAAGTACCTTAGGGTACTTTTTGAGTGATAACCTAGAAAGGGTTGAGATGCTTAGGTCTTTGCCTTAATTCAAGATGCTTTAAGTCAGTGCATCTGCAGTAATTGGGGCACTAAATATAACTTATACAGCAATCAAGTTAAGTGTCAAGTTTAGAAAATCTAACTTGAACAGAAACACTTAATTTGACTAACCTTAGCAAAAACTGTACACACAAGGTTCGTCAGGATTTTGTGAGAAATCAAACTCTTTGATTGTCTCATCAAAACGGATGTTCCAGCTCCTAGATGCTTGCTTCAGTCCATATATGGATCGTCGAAGCTTGCATACTTTGGTTTTATCAACCGATGTGAAACCTTCAGGTTGTATCATGTATACATCCTCAAGCAGGTTTCCATTAAGGAAAGTTGTTTTCACATCCATTTGCCATATCTCATAATCATAATGAGCTGCTATGGCTAGGAGCATCCGAATGGATTTAAGCATGGCTACTGGCGAGTAGGTTTCGTCATAATCAATTCCTTATTTTTGACGATATCCTTTTGCCACTAATCTAGTCTTAAAGGTAACTACATTACCTTCCATGTCGGTTTTCTTCTTGAAAACCCACTTGCACCCTATGGGTTTAATCCCTTCAGGTGGGTTAACCAAGTCCCATACTTGGTTTTGGTACATGGAATCCATTTCCGACTTCATGGCCTCAAGCCATTTGTCCCTTTCTGAACTTTTCAGAACATCTTCATAACTGATAGGTTCGTCATCGCCAATGAGCAACACGTCGTTCGATTCACTTACGAGAAATCCGTATCTCTCTGGAATATTGCGTGCCCTATCAGACCTACGAAGAGGTGGTGTAGTTTTAGGTTCAACTGATAGCTCATCACTATGAGTTCTCGGTTGTGGGTCTAGACTAAGTGTCTCTGTAATGTCTATTGGAGTTTCTTGAACTTCATCAAGCTCAATGCCACTCCCACTGTTTTCTTGTAAAAGAAATTCTTTTTCCAGAAATACAGCATGCCTTGAAACAAACACCTTTTGTTCCAAGGGATGATAGAATTGGTAACCCTTCGTTTCCTTAGGGTATCCAATAAATAGACATTTATCAGACTTAGCATCCAATTTGTCTGATACAACCCGCTTCACATAAGCAGGACAACCCCATATCTTAAGGTGAGTTAAGTGAGGTTTCTTACTATTCCAAATCTCATATGGAGTAGTAGAGACTACCTTGGTCGGGACTCTGTTTAGCAAGTAAACAGCTGTCTTAAGTGCATAGCCCCAAAAGGATTTTGGAAGAGTTGCATGATTCATCATCGACCTAACCATGTCCATCAAGGTTCGGTTGCGCCTCTCAGATACACCATTATGCTGTGGTGTATATGGCGGAGTCCATTGGGATAATATCCCATTGTCCCTAAGATAATCTTGGAACTCTTGACTTAAGTATTCTCCACCCCGATCGGATCGAAGTATTTTAATACTTTTGCCAAGTTGTTTCTCTACTTCATTTCTGAATTCTTTGAATTTATCAAAAGCTTCAGATTTGTGTTTCATCAAGAACACATAACCGAATCGTGAGTGATCATCGATAAAGGTGATGAAGTAGTTATAGCCTCCTTGTGCTTGAGTTGACATTGGTCCGCATACATCGGTATGTATTAGACCAAGCAACTTTCCCACTGGATTACCTTTTCCGGGAAAGGGTAATTTGGTCATCTTTCCTTTCAAGCACGATTCGCATGTATCAGATGAACCGGGTTCAAATGATTCCAAAATTCCACATCGGTGTAATTCGGTCATGCGTTTCTTACTTATATGGCCAAGACGACAGTGCCACGTGTAGGAGTCTATTTGATTATCTATTCGAGCACGTTTATTACTAACTTCGATATTGAAAATGTCACTGGATAAATCTAACATGTAGATGCCATTGCACAAAGTTCCATTTCCATAAAGAACGCCATTTAAAGTTATGTAACAACAATTGTTACTAAAAGTTAAATGATAACCTTTTTCATTCAAACATGAAATAGATACAATGTTCTTATTAATGAAGGAACAAAATAACAATTATCCAATTCTAAGATACGTCCGGTAGGGAGCTTCAGCAAATATGTTCCGATGGCAACAACAACAATCTTTGCTCCATTTCCAACTCTCAAATTCGCTTCTCCTTTGACGAGTCTTCTTCTATTCCTTAGCCCCTGTATGTCATTACATATATGTGAGCCACACCCAGTATCAAGTACCCAGGTATTTGAGGAAATAGAGTGACATTCAATAACGAAGATACCTGAAGAGGATGGGGCATCGGATGCCTTCTTCTTCATGGACTCAAGATAAATCTTGCAGTTTCTTCGCAAGTGACCCTCCTTGCCACAGTGATGGCAAGTGCCTTTTAGGGTATTTTCAGTCTTTTTGGCCTTTTTCTTCTTTCCCTTATTCTGTTCTTTGGCCTTCCTCTTAGAACCTTTCTTCGAGGAACCAACTAACAGTACCGTCTTTAGATCCTGCTTTACAGAAGGCTCTAAAGTCTTCAGCAGGTTGAGCAACTCAGGAAACTGGTCTGGAGTTGCATTTTCGGGAGGACGGTTGGGAAGTTGATCTTCAAGGACATAAGTAAGCTTCTCCGCCTTGAGGACTATCCTCAGGTTTCGAAGCCAGTCCATGAAGTTCAGCCCAGTCAGTTTATTGGTGTCCAAAATGGAACGCAAGTTTATGTAAGACATGATCGAGTGATTATCTTAGAAATACAAATTGAGATTATGTGAGAAGATTGATTAAATAATGTATCAACATACATAAATTAAATCCTATTTATTTTTTGAATTGAATCACCCTTATTATCAATTCGGGAGATCGTAGGAACATCTCCAAATAGGTTGATATCCAACCATAGATAAGAACCACCATGGCTGTGGCCATCAAGTTTTTCTTAGCTATGAAGGTAGGTAATTATACCGATTACACATCACATATATGTAACTATCACCTTATGCTATCAACTAATTGAATGTTTGCATAAATCATTAGGTTGTTAACTCATTAACAAGTATGTATCATTATACATAGCACCTAACTGCACCTCTTTTTACATCGACCTTGGCTGTGGCACAACAAATCGATGCTCCAAGCTTAAGGCTGACCCATTAATCAAGAAATAGTTTTAATATGGTTGGAGCTCATTCAACCGTTTAGTCAGGCTTGGATGTGTCCAACAACCAAAACTAAGGATTGACCTCTGATTCCAACTATATTATACATAAACTAATTCCATGGTTTGAACATGTTGAGGTTCAAGTTGGGCATGGATGTGTCCATCAACCCTAGCGAGAAACAAAACTCCGGTTCTAAGCATATTAATGGAAGGTGTTAGCCTTAATATTTTTGTAAGGGGTGTTTGGGTCTCATTCTTTTCTAAGCACATTCATGACATAAAATTATGTCATGACTAACGATTTCCTTAATAAAGTATGTATGTGACTTAATTTATCAAGTCTCATGAATTAAATTAGGAACCGGATTTCCTAATTATAATTTCATACTTTATTAAAGGAATTGTTTTGGGAAACAATTTCCTAAATTGTCATAATTAATTTCGGAAATAATATGTTCAAGATTTTGGTTTCTCTAAATCAAGTCTTATTAAATTAAGAGACAAATCCCTTAATTCAACTACATATTATTTTCATGAAAATCTTATTTAAGAAAACTCTATAGGAAACCATTTTCCTAATTAATTTTGGAGACAACAATATGTAAGAGCATCACCTCTTCAACATATTTTATTCATGGATTTAATTAATTACAACAAATCGTTTTCTAAGGGTGGCTCCCCGAGGCTCAGATACCCAAAGAAAAGTAATTTGTCGTAAATCCAATTTGGACGGCTCCCCGAGGCTCAATCCAAATCAAACATGACAATTTCAATTAAAAATTGGGAAATTAAATTACAACAACTAACTTTAAATTGGACGGCTCCCCGAGGCTCAATCCAAAATAAAGAATTTTATTGTCAATTTAAAGACCAATTCAAATTTAATTGTCAATTAACTATCCATGAATTTGTCTAGACTTTCTCAAAAGAAAGTGCCCAAAATTGCGAGATTTCAAAAATAATTTTTCAGAATAATTGTAAGTTTCTGGTAAAAAGAAAACTTACATATTTCCAAAAATTAGAAAATTTCTAAAATAGAAAAATTTCCAAAATTTGGAAAGTTTCCAAAGATGGGAAGTTTTCACAATTATCATAAAATTTTAGAAACTAGAAAATTCCAAACGTTTGCGAAATTTCATGAAGATTTCCAAACTTTGAAATTTCTAAATCTAAAATCTATTATAATTTGAAAGTTTCCATAATTGAAAATTTTTTCCGAAATTGAGATCATGACAAAGTGTTCTGCAAAACAATTATATGATAATGTCGAACACTAACCGGCTCTGATACCACTGTTGGGACTGGGTGCATGTTGACAAGGATACGAGTTCGTAAAATTCAAAATTTTTCGTGCAGCGGAAGAGTTTGCATAAAATAATTTCCTAAATTATTTTAACTTCGTATCTAGCATGCAACCCTATGGTGTGTTGACATAATAATAAAATAAAATTTTGCAGAAAAGTAAACTAATTTACTTTTATACCTCGCGTATCTCGAAGGAAGGGACGAGATCCAACCGTAGCGTCCCTTGGAAGCTCCGCCTCTATTCGCGTCCACGCCGAGTTCTCTTTGGGATGACTTCGCAATGTCACGAGTTTTGTGCCGACGAGAACTACTAGATTCTCGGAAGGCACAACTAGAAGAATAAAAGAAAATAACGGAAGACTAACCAACGAAGTAACGGAATCGAATTCCGGGAAGAGAGGAGTCGCTATCCACTTCTTCTTCTTCGTGTTCGGGTTCTCCTTCTTCTTCAATGCTCACGGCAACTTCACCTTCTTGGATTTGGTTGGGCGCCGGCCCTAGAGGAGCTAGGGTGCGCCGGCCCTAAGGGAAGAAGAAGAGGAGGAGAGGAGAGATTAAGAGAGAGAGGGAGAGAGTAATTAATCTCTTGATTAATTGATTGGAATAAGGGCTAGCCTTTGGTTCCTTTAAATAGTAGCAACTCCTTTGCTAAGTCTCCCTCTAAACCGAATTAACGGAATTAGTTATAAGAAATTTATCCCATAAATTTTCTTATTAATTATTCTGTTTAAACCGAGTCTTTATTATAAACTAATTTATAATAAAACTAATTCTTTTTTCTCTTTAAATTATGGAATAAATTTTTATAAGAAATTTATAAACTTTCTTATTATGGAAAAATCAATTCATAATTGATTTTATAAAATTAAAATAAACCAATTCATGGATTATTTTAATCTTCCATAAAAGAATAAATTTCTATAAATTTTATTCATATAAATTTCTTTATACAAATTTATTTATCCATAATTTATAAAATAAATCGCACTAGATTTATTTTATTAATTAAACCAAAATTAATTGGTTTTTCTCCTCCATCTTGGCCGGCCACCAAAGAGGGTTTTGACACCCTCTTTGGCCGGCCAAACCAACCCGAACCGCCGCGAATTAAACTCATTTAATTCGCCCAAAAAGCCTTCAAAAGACTTAGCCATTTTAGCTTCCATTGCGCCTCTGACTAACTCAGATTCGACTTATTTCTCTTGATCGGAAAATCCAATTTTCAACTCGTTTTAAATCCCTCAGATTACTCGTAGTGCGTGTGACTAAATAGGCTTTCGATTTATGTTGGCCGTCTATAATTTAACTAATTATAGAACGATCATGAGTGGCACCTAGTAGTACATCATGATCCCCAATTAATCGAAAGATCAACGGTTTGACCTCAGAAGAAATTATTCTGAAACCCTTCAGCAGCTCTAATGAATCGTGCCTCATTCCTTTCACCACCTTATACCCACTTGGTTCAGGACACGGTCAATGGTGTCAGTCCCCACTAGGCTGACTACGTCACACCTAGCCCAAGTAGTGTCTTTCTCGTCCTTTGGATTTCTAATTACTCTCATGTATTTAAGAGACTCGCACTCTCAACATGATATGCTCTGGCCAGAGGCTTTGAGTAACAATCCGATGATAGGCCTGGGTATACATCTCCTCGCATGGAGTGGTGAATCCTTTGTAGGCTGTTCAAACATCTTCGGGCACTTCGGCTTATACCCGATCATCCTGGGTCCACACCTCCTTGGAGATGCTTGCTTAAGATGTCAAAGTATAAGTCTCCATGACCAAGATGACTTGAACACCGCAAGTCAAAGGAACATCGCACTTAAGCCACAGTAAGATCTTCATTGACATATCTATATGTAGATTCCCATATGAAGTCTTACAGCTAGTCACTCCAATGAACTAGTTCCCTTAACTAGCATCCATGTTTATCTCCGGACATCCCAATGTCACCAGCCAGTGAGAATCAGCTGATTAGAGAATAACCCATGCTAGTCTCAACAGAATTGATAATGTCCGTATTTATCAATTCATCGACTAGGGATATTTCCAACAATTCACATTTGCACATTTAGAGATAATCACTAGTTGTGATCCCATCACAAATTCTCTTATGCTGTGAATTGTATGGCGGACATTCAGTATATGAGTTTAAGATCCCAATCAAATACAAACATGTATACTCAAATAGTGAATTATCATTTATTAAAATAAATGTTTACAATCATAAGGCGATTGCCTTAGGACACTTCTCTCATATCACTAACAAAAACTACTGTTTATAATAGTTAGTAAGTAGCTAATTGGGTTAGACAGGTCCCTATAGAGAAAATTGAATGATTGCGGTTTAAGTCTAATTATCATTTGGTTCAGTACAGCAAAATCTTACTTATTTCCATTATTTCTGCTATATTTATTTGTTTTGATATATGACAAAGGGGGAGAGAAAGGAAAGGAGAGAGTAAAATTAATTTTCTTTATTTAAAAAGTTTTCAAAATTTAATTTTCTTAACTCTATCCTTTATTCAAAAAGTATTCAAAAGTTTTTTCTTTATTCAAAACTTTTTTGAAAAATACTTAAGCTTTCAAAATTTTGCTAAGTATTTAAGCCTTTCAAAATTTTTACTTAAGCATTCAAAATTTTGCTAAGTATTTAAGCCTTTCAAAATTTTTACTTAAGCATTCAAAATTTTGCTAAGTATTTAAGCCTTTCAAAATTTTTACTTAAGCTAACACTTTCAAAACCTTTGAGTACCTTGAAACTTAAAGCCTCAAACTTTTTAAGTACTCAAAAATCATGTTTCAAAAATCTTCCTATATACTTTTAACTTAAGATTCCTAAGTACCTAAAACTTAAGTTTTCAAAGTACTAGTAAAGTTTTTTTAACCGCACGAATTTTTGAAAAATCTAGGGGGAGATTCCTTCCAGGGGGAGGCAACAAAGTTTAACATTTTTTCATGCTTGCTTAAACTTAACTTTTTGAACTAAGGTTGCCATAAATCAAAAAGGGGGAGATTGTTGGTGCAGAAAGGGCCAAAGTCAAAC
Organism: Boesenbergia rotunda; assembly: GCA_024364735.1. Classification (NCBI taxonomy): domain Eukaryota; kingdom Viridiplantae; phylum Streptophyta; class Magnoliopsida; order Zingiberales; family Zingiberaceae; genus Boesenbergia; species Boesenbergia rotunda. The sequence continues at coordinate 96,025 of JAGFNQ010003951.1, read as the reverse complement.
CTGTGTTTTGATAATGGCAACAGAGGTCAAAAGTTAAGTCTTACTAGTGTTTCTAACAAGTTACTCTAGTGTGCAGTGATAAAGTCCTAGCGAAGGAATGCTAGGAAACTGGCAAAGGAGTGCCAGTAGCAAAGCCCTAGCGAAGGACTGCTAGGCAACTGGCGAAGGACTGCCAGTCGCAAAGCCCTAGCGAAGTACTGCCAGGCAACTGGCGAAGGACAGCCAGTATCCAAGCCCTAGCGAAGGACTGCTAGGCAACTGGCGAAGGACTGCCAGTATCCAAGACCTGACAAAGGACCGTCAGGCAAAAGTCCAATCAAAGGAGCGGTTGGCATCAGGTAAACTCTCCCGAGAGGAGTAGGTGAGGACGCGTTCCCCGTCGAAGGAACAGTAGGCGTCGGTTCGACCTAGGGCTCCATTTTAGAGACCAAAGTCAGAACCAAGACAGCTAAGGCTGTATAAATAAATATTTTATTGTTGCATTGTGTTTTGGACTAACCCTGAATGTAGGACCGAAGGAACGTGTGTCTGCAGCTCAGAAAGCCTCAAAGGAGAGAGGCAATGGCTGAGTAGGGCGCCCGGAGTGTTCCGGGCGCCCCCAAGGTGTATACAAAACAAGTCAAAGAAAAAAGGGTTCGAACAGCTGCTGGGCGGGGCGCCCCCGTGCTCCCGGGCACCCCCGCTGCTCCCGGGCGCCCCCAGCGTCCCGGGCGCCCCCATGTGCATGCCTCGGACCAGAAGCCTTCGAAGCCAGAAGATAAGATTTGACACGGTCAACCCGGGCGCCCCGAGCGCTCCGGGCGCCCCGGTCAAAGCGGATCCCGAAGATAAGGGGATCAGACGATGACCGAGATTAAACCGGATCGAAGGACACGTGGGGGCGCCCCCGCCGTCCCGGGCGCCCCCTGGCCCTATATAAAGGGCCCTCGATCAAGGCTTCGAAGCATCAATTCTTTCAATGCCTCAATGCTCTTCTACGCTCGTGCCTTGCTCCGGAAACACTCCAACTCAAGCCGACGATGTCCCGCTGCCCCGAAAAAGTCAATACACTCCGGACGTCGATAACGAAGAGTGCAATTCTTTATTATTATTTTCGTGCACTTACTTTGTAACCAAATTATGTAACTATTATTGCGCTTCATATAGAATTGCTCAAAGTAAACGGTCAACGACCGTGGGCCTTGGAGTAGGAGTCGACACAGGCTCCGAACCAAGTAAAATCGACTGTGTCTCTGTGTTGTGTTTATTTTTACTTCCGCTGTGCAATTGCTCTTTACGAAATTCCGAACGATTTTCGATATTCACCCCCCCCCCCTCTATCAGTTTTCTCGATCCAACAGCCTCCTCTCTTCTTGTCATGGCCGACCACCACTATAAGAGGATAAGGCTATTTTGGTTTGTTTTATCAAAAAGACTAAAGGTTGGTTTATTTTATAAAAGGTTATATAAATTTTATAAATTTTTATATAATGAACCATGAGTTGGTTTGTTTAATAAAATTTATATAATGAACCAATGGTTGGTTTGTTTATAAATTTTTATATAATGAACCAATGGTTGGTTTGTTTTATAAATTTTATATAATCATGCCAAAAGAAAGAGAGCCTTGATTATGGATTGATTGAGAAATTATTCCATAATCAAGAAGAGGAAGCTTGATCATGAGAGCCTTGATTATGGATTGATTGAGAAATTATTCCATAATCAAGGAGAGGTTTGCTTGGGAATTAAGAAACCTCTACCTATATAAAAGACCCAAGGGGTGCCATGGAAGATGATCCATCCAAGAATTGCTTGGGCTCTCTCCTCTTCTTCTCTCCCTCTCTCTTGGTCGGCCATAGGCCTCCCTTCTTTCTTCTTACCGTGAGCACAAGGAGAAGCATCAAGGCGACGAAGTTCTTCCTTGCGACGATCATACTCTTCGGCCAACCTTGGTGGTGAGTTTTTCGATTTGATTACTCTCTCGATTTTCGTCATGTTCACGGGGAATCTAGTAGTTCTCGTGAACACGAAACTCATGGCTTAGCGAAGTCATCCCGACGATACTCAGCGTGGATACGAATAGAGGAGGAGCTTTCAAGGGACGCTAACGGTTGGATCTCGTCCCTTCTTCCAAGTTACGCAAGGTAATTCGTAGAGTAATTTCCTTTTCTGTAAAAATTTTATATTACGATTATGTGAACACATTGCATGCTTAGGATATGTGTTAGAATAATTTAGAAAATTATTCATGCTTTTGTTTCTGCTGCATGTAATTATGTAACAATTACAACACGTGTCCGCGTCGGCATGCACCCGGTCCCAAACAGTCGTATTTATTTTGAATGGAGGCGCAATAAGCTGGAAAAGTTCCAAGTACGACATCGTAGCGGATTCTACCACGGAAGCGGAATATATTGCAGCTTCGGAAGCAGCAAAGGAAGCAGTCTGGATCAAGAAGTTTGTCTCAGAACTTGGTGTGGTTCCAACCATTGATGAAGCAATACCAGTTTACTGCGACAACAATGGAGCTATTGCACAAGCAAAGGAACCAAGGTCTCATCAGCAATACAAACATGTGCTTCGCCGCTATCATCTGATCAGAGAGATTATAAGTAGGAATGATATACAAATTGAGAAAATTCCCACTGAAAGGAATTTAGCGAATCCTTTAACTAAGGCCTTGCCTCAAAGTAAGTTTGAGGGTCATGTTAGAGCCTGTGGTATTGGGTACCGTAGCGATTGGCATTAGGCCAAGTGGGAGTTTGTTAGTGATATGAGAGAAGTGTCCTAAGGCAATCGCCTTATGATTGTAATCATTTATTTCATAAATGAATATTGACTATTTGAGTATACATGATTATTTGATTAAGATCTTAAGTTCATTTACTGAATGTCCGCAATACAATTCACAGCATGAGAGAATTTGTGATGAATTCACAACTAGTGATTATCTCTACATGTGCAATTGTGAAGTATTGAAATTGTCCCTAGTCGATGAATTGATAAATACAGACATTATCAATTCTGTTGAGACTAGCATGGGTTATTCTCTAATCAGCTGATTCTCACTAGCTGGTGACATTGAGATGTCCGGAGATAAACATGAATGCTAGTTAAGGGAACTAGTTCATTGGAGTGACTGGCTGTAAAACTTCATATGGTAGTCTACATATAGATATGTCAATGAAGTTCTTACTGCAGCTTAAGTGCGATGTTCCTTTGCCTTGCGGTGTTCAAGTCATCTTGGTCATGGAGACTTATACTTTGGCATCTTAAGCAAGCATCTCCAAGGAGGTATGGACCTAGGATGATTAGGTATAAGCCGAAGTGCCCGAAGATGTTTGAACAGCCTATAAAGGATTCACCACTCCTTGCGAGGAGATGTATACCCGAGGCCTATCGTCGGATTGTTACTCGAAGCCTCTGGCCAGAGCATGACATTTTCAGAGTATGAATCTCTTAAATACATGAGAGTAATTAGAATCCATAGGACGAGGAAACATTACTTGGGCTAGGTGTGACTTAGTCAGCCTAGTGGGGACTGACACACAAAGACCATGTCTTGAACCAAGTGGGTATAAGATGGTGAAGGAATGGGGCACGATTCATTATAGCTGCTGAAGGGTTTCAGAATCATTTTTGAGGTCAACCGTTGATCTTTCAATTAATTGAGGATCATGATGTACTACTAGGTGTCACTCATGATCGTTCTATAATTAATTAGTTAATTATGGACGACCAACATAAATTGAAAGTCTATTTGGTCACACACATAACGAGTAATTCGAAGGATTTAAAACGAGTTGAGAATTGGATTCTCCAATCGAGATAGACTATATTTGGTAAGTCCATACAATAGTCAAAACTGAATTTATTTCAGACGCATCGGAAGCATAGAATGGCTAAGTCTTTTAATGACTTAATGGGTGAATTAAATAAGTTTAATTCATTAATGGATTTGATCCAATTGGGGTTAGATGGGCCGACCAAGGAGGTGGCCTCCTCTCTTCTTGTCATGGCCGGCCACCACCATAAGAGGATAAGGCTATTTTGGTTTGTTTTATAAATAAGACCAAAGGTTGGTTTATTTTATAAAAGGTTATATAAATTTTATAAATTTTTATATAATGAACCATGAGTTGGTTTGTTTAATAAAATTTATATAATGAACCAATGGTTGATTTGTTTATAAATTTTTATATAATGAACCAATGGTTGGTTTGTTTTATAAATTTTATATAATCATGCCAAAAGAAAGAGAGCCTTGATTATGGATTGATTGAGAAATTATTCCATAATCAAGAAGAGGAAGCATGATCATGAGAGCCTTGATTATGGATTGATTGAGAAATTATTCCATAATCAAGGAGAGGTTTGCTTGGGAATTAAGAAACCTCTCCCTATATAAAGGACCCAAGGGGTGCCATGGAAGATGATCCATCCAAGAATTGCTTGGGCTCTCTCCTCTTCTTCTCTCCCTCTCTCTTGGCCGGCCATATGCCTCCCCTCTTTCTTCTTGCCGTGAGCACAAGGAGAAGCATCAAGGCGACAAAGTTCTTCCTTGCGACGATCTTACTCTTCGGCCAACCTTGGTGGTGAGTCTTTCGATTTGATTACTCTCTCGGTTTTCGTTGTGTTCACGGAGAATCTAGTAATTCTCATGAACACGAAACTCGTGGCTTAGCGAAGTCATCCCGACGATACTCGGCGTGGATACGAATAGAGGCGGAGCTTTCAAGGGACGCTAACGGTTGGATCTCGTCCCTTCTTCCAAGTTACGCAAGGTAATTCGTAGAGTAATTTCCTTTTCTGCAAAAATTTTATATTACGATTATGTGAACACATTGCATGCTTAGGATATGTGTTAGAATAATTTAAAAAATTATTCATGCTTTTGTTTCTGCTGCATGTAATTATGTAACAATTATAATACATGTCCGCGTCGGCATGCACCCGGTCCCAATAAATTGTGCCCCTACCAATGATTTTCAACTTTTCACTATTCCCAAAGGAGACCGTCCCTTCTCTTAAGTTGCTAATAGTGGTGAATTTGCTCACATCCCCGGTCATGTGTCTTGAGCATCCACTATCTACTATCCACATAGTTGAGGCCTCCTTCACCTTTACCTAAACAACATGGAAAACATACTCTTTTGGTACCCATATCTTTGATCCATAAGCATCATTTAGAAATCTCTTAGGTACCCATGCCTTCTTTGTGTTTCCCCTAGCCCCTAGTCTCCTAGATGCACCAATCCTATCGGTAAGTGAGACAAAGGCCACTTCCTTTGTCTTAGGCCTATAACCCAACCCGACCTTGTTATACATAGCCCTTTGACTGTTGATGATCATGTCCAGGTTACTAGATCCTAATTGGAATTTTCTAAGGGCCTTTGTGAGGTCATCTACTTGTTTCCTTACTTCCCTATTTTCAATTTCAAGATGTAAAGCATGTGAAGAAGTAGAACTAGCATGCACTTCTTTAAGTTTGGTGGATTCTACTCTAAGCATGGCAATTTATTCTTTTAGATCCTTAATTTTACTTCTAGCCTTAGCTAAGTCCATGTTAGTGCTAGAGATGATCTTTACTAAAGTGGATGAGGGTAAGTGATATACTCACTTACCGAAGCATCTGACTCTGATGATGAAGTGGATGAGCTCTCATCTTCACTACTTGAGCTTCGTTCATCATCTGATGAATCTGAGTGGTCTTGTGCCATAAGAGCGAAGTGGGAGACTTGCACTTCTTCTTCCTCTGAGGATGATGGATCATCCCATGTCACCTTTAGGTTGGTGGCACCCTTTTCCTTTCCCTTTGACTTCTTCTTGTCACTCTTCTTCTTCTCCTCCTTCTTGTCATCTCTTTTCTTCAATTGCAGGCACTCGTTCTTCATGTGTCCCTCTTGGTGGCAGTTGTAGCATATGATATCTTTGGCCTTACCCTTACCTTTGGACCCTTTCCTAGCATCGGACTTGTTAGACAAATTTTTAAAAGCTCTACGAAATTTTCATACCATGAACGCCTCTTGATCGCTATCCAAGGAGGCGCTGGATTCCTCTGAGTCTAATGAGGATGAGTAAACCACCTTCTTCTTCTCCTTCCTCTTCTTCTTCTTCTCCTTCCTCTTCTTCTTCTCCTTTTCTGCAATAAAGGTAATACCTTTCTCTTTGGCCGAGACATTAGCTTGCTCGTGTAGCTCAAATTCACAGAAAAGGTCACCTAATTTAACAATTGACAAATCCCTTGATACCTTATAAGCATCAACCATAGATGCCCACAAGGTGGTTCTCGGGAAGGCTTGTAGAATATACCTGACGATGTCCCGGTTCTCGATCTTCTCTCCAATCACATGGAGCTCATTGATCACTTCCTTTACCCTTCCATGTAGCTGGCTGACGGTTTCGTTGCTCTACATAGATAGGGATTGTAGTTGGGCCACTAGCAAGTCCTTCTTGGCTCTTCTGGACCCATTTGACCCCTCGTTCAATTCCACCAGTTTGTCCCACAGTTCCTTGGCGCTCTTGAACCGCCCCACCTTGTTCAGTTGCTCCTTCGAGAGCCCGCACTGCAGTGTGGTGGTGGCCTTGGCATTGGATTGCACCCTTTTCATCACCTCCTTTGACCAGGATCTCATCGGTGTTGGTTCTCCTCTTTCATCGACGGGTGCCTCGAAGCCATCCGTGACACTAATCCAGTTCTCAATATCATTCATAAGGTAGTATTGCATCCTACCTTTCCAATAAGCGAAGTTATTCCCGTCGAAGAAAGGTGGTCGTGCGGTGGAGTATCCCTCTTGAAACGCCATTAAATTTGCTCCAGTTGATGGTTAGTTCTTCCGAAACGCACCGGCTCTGATACCAACTGAAGGATCATCTAGGCGTGCTAGAGGGGGGTGAATAACACTTTATCATCATTTGATCTCTACAGAATTGTTAGCGCAGCGGAAATAATATGCAAAGGAAATCAAGACAATGATAACAACAATATTTTTACTTCGTATCCACCCAGATGGGTGACTAGTCCAAGGATCCACGCCGCGAGCACCACTTTCACTATCGAAAACTCTCCTTCAGGTGGAGAAACCTTTACAGTCGATCTTCCTCATTACAGGATGAAGAAATATGAGAGAGGAAGTATGAAACAATCTTCAGATGAGCAACACTTCGACACTGTACGGAACCGTACCGTGCTCATGCAAAAAGGTGCTCCTTTTATAGGTGAACAGGACAAACTTGTAGTCTGTCCAGCTCCGCATCAGTCGATTGTCCCAAGGGCAGTCGACTGGTCTAGCATTAATTGCTAGTCAACAGATAGTTTTCGGGGTATACCAGTCGACTGCCCCATGGGCAGTCGACTGGTCCGAGGCTGAAAACATTCTGTGGGTTTTGGCAGTCGACTGCCCCATGGCCGGTCGACTGCCCTGCCTCTCAGCTCAGCTCCAGCCACTCCAGACCTTCTCCTTCACGTATGCCTTCAGGTCTGCTCCCTTGGCTTGCCTCTTGAAGTCCTCTTCCTCTGGCTATCGTCCCTCGGATGCGCACGCAAGCCTTCCCTTGGCTTGCCTCCATGTCACCCTTCACGTGTGCCCTAGAAGTCCACTTCCCGGCTTACCCTTGGAGCTCTCTGATAAGCACCATTTTATTGATTATTTTAATTGCTAAAATCCATGTTTGATCCATGTTTTTATTGCTTAATTATGATTTTACCCTAGGTTTTGGAACTTTATCTTATTTTGGACTTAATTGCAAAATTACATAATTTTTGGATTATTTGGCCACTAATTTTCTGATATATTTTTTGTAGGCATGAAAGGATCCTGGACCTAGGGCATACTGGGTCAAACCTAAGTCGGATGTGAACCGGATCAAATTATCAAGCCTACGATTAATCCGGGCCGTCCGATTCAAGAGCGGCTAGATCTGAGCCATCCGGGACGATCTGAAGCAATCCGAGCTAGGGTTAGGGTTGATCAAGCTCTATGATCAAGATCTGAAGGTTTCATCCCAATTAGAGCTAAATCAACCGTTGGATCAAGCAAGGAGGGCTCTAGAGCGTCCATTCACAGATAGAGTTGATCTGGACCATCCGTTGCACATCTGGAGGATCCGAGCTACCACAAGGCAGATCCTGACCCCAGATCATCATCATCAAAGTTTGGCTCAAATCAAAGCAAGATCAGCCGTTGGATCTCCTCCGATCAATCTGAGTCGTCCATTGGTTATTACTTAAGGAAAAATCCCAGCCTTCTTCTCGTTGTCGCGTCTCCGCCGCATAGTTTAGCTCCTTCTTCGTCTTCTTCAGTTCTTCAGAGTTTTTCTTCAATTCAAAGGGGCGCGACCCCTTGATTTCTTCACTAGATCGAGTTCTAGGTCAGTGGAATGGTTCTCGGTGAATTTCCAGCTCTCAACTGCCCAAGAACAGAGCTTTTGTGAGGTCTCCGGAGTTCTACCATTTGATTTCGTCAACATCGGCTGCGCACCATTTCATCCACCTGAGTAGTTCAGAGGGGTTCCCTGGAGTGCTCGGATCAATCCCAATCCATCATCGCAGCTGAGTTGAAGGAATTGGATGAGTTTCGGATTTGAGCAGATATGAGCTGATTTTGAATCGCAGATGCCGTTTTCCATCGATTTGCTGAGCTTGCGGGTTCGAGGCTCACACTTGCATGACGAACAAGGAGAATTCGAGCTAGAGAAGGATCGAGGATTAGTTTACCGTAGTTAATTTCTGTTTCATTAGCTGAATTTTCGTTTCTGTAGTTAAGTTTCGTTTCTGCAGTTTCTAATTTCTGTTTCATTAGCTGTATTTCCGTTTTGAATGGTTTTTGCAGTAGTTAAGTTCAATTCAGTAAGTAAATTTGTTAGTTAGTTAGTTAATGCACAAAAGTTTCAGATTACAGCTTATTACTTTGTCCATTTCTTGCGTGCCAATTCCTGTTAGCATTTCTGAATTTTTGTTCATGCGTGCCAATTTCTTTTCTGCAACTCCACCTTATTTCTGAATTCTTTAGTTTATTTCACATTTGGTGAGTTAATTTAGTTGATCTAAGTTGTTTTACTTTTAGCTTCGTTTTTGAAGTCTATGTAGTTTAGGAATCCTGCGTTCAAACCCTTGTTCCATTTCTGCATTTCTTCCATTAATGTCCTGCAATTCTGAATCCACTTCTTCCATTTAATTTCTGAATCTTGTTCAGCTTGGTGACTCTGAATCTCAGTTTGTTCCCTACTTAAATCCTTGCGTATCAGAATCGTTTTTTTGCGTAACAGTTTTTAGCTGCGTTTCAGCCTTTGGCTTGCGTTTCAAACTCTATTTCTGAATCTTTGCATTGAATTTGTGCCGAACTGGTCTGAAATTGTTTGGATCTGAATTTCTGCATTTCTTTCTTCATTCGGTAGCTCTGAATTAATCAATCTTGCTCCCTATGTATCGAGTGAACTGAAGTTATTGAATTGTGCAGTTTACTTGTGCTCAGTTGGTCTTGATTTCGATTTCTGAAGTAAACCACACAATTCAGTTTATTCCTGTGCTGGAAGTCAACTCCTTCTTGTTCAGTTGGTTTTCATGGTCAAAAGACTTACATTTGCTGAATTCTATTGCATTTACTTCTGAATTCCTGCTCTAATTCATAATTAGTTTTAATTCGGGATTTTCAATTGAATCTTTGGTACTTAGTATCATTTTGGCACACAAGTTTCTTTAATTTTCATTGCGATTTCATTTCATGATTGCAACCCAAAACCCGAATATCTATTTGAAACCTGAAAACACAAACGACACATAAATACAAGCGCGAATCAAATTATATCAACTAGTCCCTGAGAAAAATACGACCTGTGGCCCCTTTGCTACATTTTCATACTTCTGATTGTAAAAAGGGTTTCCATCTTTCATTTATAAATTCTAAATCTGATAGTCCCACAATTCGTGACAACTTTAATTAGTAGATTTGGGGCTGTCAAATTTTTGGCGCCGTTGCCGGGGAAGCAACTAGTTGATTTGTTTGATTTTTGCTTGTATGCTTTTTGACATATCATTGGGTTCTAATTTCTGTTGCTTTATCATTTGTATACGGTTGCTGCCATTTTTCTTGTTTGTTTTGTGACAGGGTTGCAAAATTCAAAATGGGGTCAAAAGAGATAGAAAAGACATTGGAGGAGTTAAGAAATGTGTTAAAGGAGTTGGACTACCAACAAAAATGGAAAGCTCAATCATCTACTTACCAGAAGCTACCTCAGCCACAATTTCAGCCTCTCCAGCAATTTCAGCAACCAAATCAGTTTTTTCAGCCACCACAACAACAATTTGAGCAACCACAACAATTCCAACAATTTCAGCCAAATTCCAGCAATTTCCAGAATTTCCAGAATTTTCAGAACGGGCAGCCAATTTTCCAGAATTTTCAGCCCAATTTTCAGCAACCTTATCCACAAGATCAACCATTATTTCAAAATTTTCAACTAAATCAGAATTTTCAGAACGGGCAGCCACCATTTTAGAGTTTTCAGCAGCCCAATCATAGTTTTCAGCAAGGTCTATCAAATTTCCAAAGCAATTTCCAGCACCCTTTTGAAAATTTTCAGCATGGAAATAATCAATTTCAACTTCAATTCCAGCCATATCAACAGGGGAAACAAGTGTGTCAAACATTTCAGCAAGAACCGCCTCAAAACCAGCCATTTTATCAGCCCACACAGCCCTTGAATCAAAATTTTCAGCCTTACAACCAAGGGTTTCAAAATCAGAATTTTCAGCCCTTGCCACAGAATTTTCCACACCAAAATCAGAACTTTCAAGGCTACAACTCCCAGCAAAGTTTCCAAGAATATCTGCTCTCCATAACCTCTGATAGCTGCCAAGAATATCAGCCCTTTAATCAGCCTCAACAGCCATGTTTTCAACCAAATCAGCAAGCTCAAAATTTTCAGCCTACTTCATCCTTTCAAAATCAGTCAAGGAGCTATGCTAACCAAGGAGGCTTTGAGAATCTTAATGAGAATGAGGCACAACAACAAAGAATTGAGGAGATTTATCAACTAGTTGTACAATATCATCAAAGGCAGCAAAGACTTCAAGACATTGAAAGAGGCGTTGGACAAATTGCTAGTCAAATGAATCAAATGCAAGTTCAAGGTGACCTTAGTGCAGGGCCAAATCTTTCTTTAATGGATCTTTCAATTTTAGAAGAAGAAGAAGAAGAATACATTAAAGTCTGGGCACCTACAGCATGCATCCCTCCGGAGATTCCTACTCAAAATCCAATTCCAAATTTTTCAGCTCCAGAAGAAGAAATTGAAGCTCCACAGGACCCTTCTCATTTTCTATTTTGTGATGATAGCATTATTGATGGTCCTAATTTTGCTAATATTGTTGATGCAGATATTTTAGAAGAATGCATAGGAGATGATTCCATAGGTGTAGGGGATTGCACTAAGCCCTAGGGACCACCACAAGATTTAGATGATGAACCAGAAAGTGTAGGGACTTGCATGGTGGAAGCAAGCACCCAAGAATCACCAGTTGATTGTCCACCAGAGTCTGAGGCTGAAGAGGAGCATGTACTTGACTAGGAGGAAGCCATGGATACATCTACCCTTGTAGAACCTCCAGGTATTCTCCAGCACGCTCAGGTAAGTATTTCTCCCCTTTCTTCAGAAAAATGCAGTGAGGTACCTAGTGCTGATGTTATTGATTCTGATGAGTTTATTGATATACCTTGTGTAGAGATTGTTTGTGAAAATCCAATAGAGGTACCAAACATTGATTTTATTGATCATCATGCATTACTTGACACATCCATTGTAAATATGAATTGCGAAATAATTTTAGAGGCACCTATAATTAATGTTGTTTGCTATGATGAATCACTTGATACATCTTTTGTAGATATGGATAGTGAAAATTTTTTAGAAGTGCCTGAAATGGATGTTATTTATTTTGATGAATCTCTTGCTATATCATATGCTGAGGTTGAATGTGAGAAACTTATGGAAATATCTGAGATTGATTTGATTGGCTGTGATACATTGCTTAATACACCCTTGATTGAAAATAATTGTGAAATTTCTATTGATGAGCCAGAAATTGATTTCTTTATTTGTGATGAGTATTTGGATGAAAATTTTATAGGAAATGATTTTGAAAATTTTATTGAGGCACCAGAATTTGATTTAATTGAATAGATGCAGTTTTGGATTCATTTAATGCAGAGACTGAATTTATATCATTTCTTTCTGACCCTGAACACTTGAGAGAGGTATTACATTGTTTTGCAGGGTCCAGAAGACTCCAGGAGTGGGTGCTCCAACTGAACAGACTTCAGCCTCCTGGAAGGACTTCTGAAGGGCATCAAGAAGGAGGAGATGATCTTACTTTAATTAAAAGCACTCCACCCCTTGAATGGCTCTTGAACCTGAATCGCCTTCGGCCACCGGAGAAATTTTTAACAAAGTTTAAGTGTGGGGGAGCCCGAATTCACTCAGCTACCCATGTCCCTCCACTACCAAGATGGAGGCTACTGCTTGATAGACTCCGCCCACCCGAATAAAGGGGAGTTTATTTTTCTTGCATTTTCTTTTATCATATGTTTCACTTTTATGTTTTCTAGAGTAAATTGAATAAATAGACATTGTAAATACCATGTTTTTTCTTTTAGCACTTTTTCTTGCATGAGTGGAAATAAAAGTATCCCTCTAGGTTATCTCTATAGCATTTTAGAGTCTTTTGAAAATAAATTAAATTTGGTTGTTAAGACTTAAGGTTTGAGCTAATGGATGAAATCTTGGATGCTTGAGTACTACTTGCTTTAGATTCTTAATTGAGGACTTGGGATGAATTATTTTGACCTAGTGAGACTTAGCCTTATTTTTGTGACACACCTATGTTATTGTACTCTAGAACTTGCTTAGGTTCTTTCAAAACCATATTTCAATGATTGGATCACATCTATAGAGGCTACTCCATTTGTTTTCCTTTCCACATCAATTTTTAGCAATAATCATGTTTATCCTATTTGTCCTTACTTATTTCCTTCTCTTCCCTTCACTTTTCTTTGGACTTGTGTTTGATATGTTTCTAATGCTATTTTGCCCGAGACGGACAAAGATTCAAGTGTGGGGGAGTGACTAAAGTTTTGGATGCATTTCAACTCGAAAAAAAAAATTTTCATGTGCCAAGATTGAAACCAAAAGGTGCCAAGTGAGTGAGTTTGGTACCAAGAATGGGCAAGGGAGATGGAAGCAAAAATGGAGATCTAGATTCCTTATCATACTTTGAAATCCAAGTGGCATGCAATAAATGAAAGTAAAGTTGTGAGCAGAATGTTTTGGGCAGAAATGTTTTTCTTTGCTTGCAGTTTTTCTTTGCTTAAGAAAGCAAAACCTCTTGATAAATACTGAATTGGAGATGGACAGATCTGAGGAAATGTAGAGAATCTGTGCCAAAAACAGAGAAAGGAAGGAAAATTTGTGCCAAAAGAAGAAAGTAGCCATAAAGTTGTTTAGCCACCCTTCTAGAAGCTGATTGCGGCTGATCATTGTTGTAGAAATCAGCCACACCTTGTTGGAGGCCTGAAATCAGCTGTACGAAAAAAGAAAGATCTGAGAAGAAGCTGAACACAGCTGGAAAACATGAAGCTAAACAAATTCTGTGCAATGCAGAATTGAAGTGCTGATCTGAATTGAGTTGCAAAAGTGGGTTTCAAGGGCTGCTAATCAAGGATTAAGTGATCCATCTTCACCAGCCATTAGATATTTTGAAGAGCAGCAAGCTGAGAATGCAGCTAGGGAAGAAAAAGAAAAAAAATCAGGGTCAAAAGGGCTGAGAATGCAGTTTGTATCAACCTAGGGTATGAAATTGAAGCACACGACAAGGGTTGAGTTGAAGCTGATATCTGATAGGAAATTGGAGCTTAATTGAGGCTGATCAGAAGCTGACCATAAGCTGGAAAAATCTGGGCTGAGCTGCAAGAAAGAGGTTGCTGCCGAGTGTTGAAATAAGAGCTACTGAAGTTAGATAAACTGAAGCAAGGGAAACTGTAAAAATCTGGAATAGAATCTGTTGAAGAGCTGATGTGAATCTGCTGAAAAGAAAAAAAATATCTTCAAGGAACCAAGTGGCACGCAATCATTTAAATGAAGAAAATTTTGTGCCAAGGACTAAATAGCACCCAAATGCAGTTATGTAAAGAAAATTCAGTAGCTCTGAAGACTGAATTGAAGCTGAGAGTAATTCGAATTGAAGCAAAGGAGAATTGTAATCTGCTGAGGTTGATTTGGAGCTACTGAAATGATGAAAACTGAACTCGGAGTAAGCTTTAAATGCTGAATTCTGTTGAAAGAATGTTGTTGAACATGTATTGGAAAATTCAGAATTGAATTACAAGGACTTAAATGATGATATCCCAAAAACAGTTTGTATCAAGAGGAGCTGAAATTTGGGTTTACAAGGTTGTGCATTATAGAATGAAGAACTTGCTGAAGCCAAATTCTGAATTGGCTGCGTGGATGTTCTCTTCAGAACAGAGAAAGGAAAAAATGCAAGGAAGCTGGGCAGATTTGAAACTTAAGCAGTCCTAGCACAGTTTTGTATCAATACAAAACTGAACTTGGTTTTCTTAATTCAGCAAGGCATAGCTGAAGTTAAACAGAATTGGCCAAATGTTTCTAGCTGAATTCAACTTCTTGGGGAGCAAATTTCAGTGCAGAAAAGAAAGAAAAAAAACAGTTTGAGAAAAGAAAAGAAAAAGAGAGAAACAAAGTGGACACAAGTGAACTTTGGCACCATGAATTTAAGTGAAGTTTCTCCCATCCGAATCAAAAGCTTTATTCCATTTCGTTTCTAACCTTGTTAGAAGATAAAAGAAGAAGAGAAAAATCTGAGAAAAGAGTGAAAGAAGCAAGGTTGGCACAAAAATTGAAACTTGGCACATTGAGATCAAATGGAGTTATTTTTCATCCAAATCAAAGGCAATTACTTAAATTTGACTTCACCACACTCTTGATATCATTAGAGGACTGTCAAGATGGGGCAAAGCACATTGGAAATATTTTTGAGCAACCAAGTCTCCCACTCCATCAATTTTTCCATTTCCTTGATTTTTACTCCATTTCTTATTATTTTCCATGTTTTCCTTTGTTTTTATAGTTGTTGATCCTAATCATGAATAATGGTGGAGATTAGATAATAAGCAAGCCTATGGTAGTGCAAGAAGCATATGTGTAAGAGTGAGCTCCACTTCCATCACCAACTTAGAACTTAAGAGAGAGCCACCAAAACTTCCCTTGAAAGGCTAGTGATTTAAATTCATCTCAATGACTCATGATAGATGAGAAGGGCTAAGTTGTTGATTTAAGGACAAGATACTAATCCATAGAGCTTAGATTTATGAGAACTGACAACCTTAGGTAATTTCTTTTCATTTGCTTCTAATTATACTTAAGAAAGCCTAAGGGATACATATTTAGTAGTTTCGCGAGACGCTCAAGCTTAAGTGAGGGGGAGTTGATAAGCACCATTTTATCGATTATTTTAATTGCTTAAATCCATGTTTGACCCATGTTTTTATTGCTTAATTATGATTTTACCCTAGGTTTTGGAACTTTATCTTATTTTGGACTTAATTGCAAAATTACATAATTTTTGGATTATTTGGCCATTAATTTTCTGATATATTTTTGTAGGCATCAAACGTTCAAGGACGTAGGGCATACTGGGTCAAACTTGAGTCGGATGTGAGCCGGATCGAATTATCAAGCCTACGATTAATCCGGGCCGTCCGATTCAAGAGCGGCTAGATCTGAGCCATCCGGGACGATCTGAAGCAATCCGAGATAGGGTTAGGGTTGATCAAGCTCTATGATCAAGATCTGAAGGTTTCATCCCAATCAGAGCTAAATCAACCGTTGGATCAAGCAAGGAGGGTTCTAGAGCGTCCATTCACAGATAGAGTTGATCTGGACCATCCGTTGCATATCTGGAGGATCCGAGCTACCACAAGGCAGATCCAGACCCCAGATCATCATCATAAAAGTTTGGCTCAAATCAGATCAAGATCTACCGTTGGATTTCATCAAATCAATCTGAGCCGTCCATTTGTTTCTATTTAATCAGAAATGCGTAGCTCCTTTCTCCTTGTCGCGTCTCCGCCGCTACAGTTCCCTTCATCGAGTTCTTCATTTTTCTTAGTGTTTTTCTCCATTTCCGGGGCGCGACCCCTCGATTCTTCATCAAGATCATCTTCTGGAGCTTTGGAGGTCAGTTTGGTTGGAGAATTAAGCTCGAATTCGCGCCGGACAGAGTTATTTGAGGGTTTCGGTGGCTCTGTGGTCTGACCGCTGAAATCTCATCCACAAACCATTTCCGAGCTTCTGGGCAGCTTGTAGGGGTTCTCAAGTGGTCTCAGAAGTTTCCCAATTCATCATCGAAGCTAAACAAACTGAGATCGAAGCGTTTGGATTGGAAATTCCCAATTTGCGCAGTTTGAGCAGAGTTCACTAATCCAATCTGATTTCCACTGATTTGCTGTGCTTAGGGGTTCGAAGCCAGCTCTTGCTTGACGACCAAGAAGAATTTGAGCTTAGGGAGGATTGAGGAGTAGTTTAATTGGTTTAAATTCATGTTTCGTAGCTGTAGTTTCATTTCTGAAATGTTTCGTTACTGAATTTTCTGTTTCATTAGCTGCAATTTCGTTTCTTGGTTGTTTTGCTTAAGTTAGGTGAATTTTCTGCAAGTATAATAGTTAGGAAATGTTTGTAATGGATAATTGCTTTTAATTCTAGTTTAATTGTAGTTAATCTTTGTGTATTAGCTGTGTCTCTATTTTTCAGATTGCGTATCAAAATTTTTGCAGTAATTCCTATTTCTGAATTTTTGTACCAGCTGTTTAAGTTTCTTTCTGCATTGTTTCTGTTTTAGTTAGTGTTTCGATTATATTTCTATGTAGCTAGATTACTAGTGTAGTGATCAATTGTTTCAAATTCAGTTTATTCCCTGATTTCTGCATCTTGTTTCCCTTTTATTGCTTGTGTATCAACTCATTCGCTGCGTGCCAAGCTTTGTTTCATTTCTGCACTTGTGCCAAATGACAAATCAGCATTAGATTAGTGCCAAGTTACCTGTAATTCTGGTGTGCCATTGCATTGAATTCAGATTACTTTGTTCAATTGTTCTGCATCGAAATTCCCCTTCATTTCTGCACACTTAAGTTCATCCCTCTTGAAGTTGGTTTTGAGCAATTATCTACAGCTGATTTGTTAGAGTTTGTATCCAATTTGAGCTGAAATTCATTTCTGCGTGACCTCAGTTGGTGTGCTCGATTCTTCATCTAAATTGTTACTGCATTTCTGCTGTCATGCTTATCAAGTTCCCAGATTTCAATTCTTCACTCAAGAATTTCTGCACATCAACTGAACACTGAACTTTTGTTTCTGAGTTCAGTTGGTTCTGAAATTACATTTAGTTTGTTTGCTTCATCATTAATTGCTTAACATCAGTTGGAGTTTTGTTATTATATCAAGTAACACTTCAAGACTGCAGCTTATCATCTTTGAACCTTGTCTTAGCTTCCTCTTGCGTATCAGCTCATCAAAGTGAATTGAGTATCAAATTTTTTTTTTATTGGATTTTCAGATATCATTTCTACATTTTGGTTATAGAGGCTGCTCTTGTATCAAGTACACTTTAGCACTGATTAGTACAAAGTTTAACACAATTGTCAGTGAACTATAGAATTTGATTTAAGCTTGTTAGCATTCCGCTCGATTCGAGTTTCCATTGTCCATTTCTGCATTCCAGTTTACAGCTTCTGCAGTGGTAACAATTGAAACCTTACATTGAATGGTTGCTGCATACTTAACATTAGAATGATTTTGAATGGCAATTACCGAAGTTGAACACAACTTTTCCTCTCTTTTTTTTGCTTTTCCGTTTCCAACTTAAGACCCAAACCCAGATTTAATTCGAAACCCAAAATATAAACGACATCTAAATACAAGCGCGAATCAAACAACGTCAACTAGCCCCGAGAAAAAATACGACCTGTGGCCCCTATATTACATTTTCATACTTTTGATTGTAAAAGGGTTTCCAGCTTTCATTCATTTATAAATATTTAAATTTGATGAGCCCATACATTTCGTGACAAATTAATTAGTATATTTTGGGCCCGTCAATGTACTCATAATAGGTGGAGCCCATATGAAAATATGGGGGTTGGTGAGGAAGTTCAATGGAGATCCTTTAGTGAAATGGATCTTCATTAATAGATCGGTTTTAGATCCATTAGCAGACCAAGACCCAACTCCTCCTCATGGTCCCTACCTTAGCCCTATATATACCCCATGGAATCATGAAAACACACACAATAATTCCTAGGCTTCTCCCTCTCTCTCTCTCTATTCTTCTCTCACCTAGGTTAAGTGGGGTTGGCGGGTGTGGAAGGAAGAAGACCTTCTTTGCTTCTCTTCTCTCTTTTCTCTCCACTTGGGGCGTGGTACAAGGAAGGGAGGAGACTTCATCTCCTTCCTCTTGGCCGGATGCAAGCAAAGGAGGACAGAAGAGGGTCCGTCGGCAGTAGCACTTTCACCCTAGGTCACCGGCGCCGCCAACCTCCAAGGGAGGTTTCCGGTGGTGTTTGGAGGAGAAAGAACAACCCTTCTCTTCTCTCCTTGGTTGGCAGCAGCTAGTAGAAGAAGGAGAAAGGTGGTCGACAGCCGGAAAACAAGGAACTCCCTTCCTTGTTGGCGTCGACGGAAGCAAGAGACAAGAGAGGATTCGGCGGCTAGGTTTTGGTGGTGAGGAAGAGATCTCTTTATCTCTTCTTCTTCCTCTTCTCCATCTTCCTTTCTTCATCCTCTGAGCTGGCGTGAAGAAGGTGGACCTTCTTTGGTGTTTGGCCGGCGGTGCTTAGGAGAAGAAGAGGAGGTGTGCCGGTTACCCTAGTAGCTAGGGTTTTGGTGCGTGCTAGAGAGGAAGTGTTGGTGCCCTTGGTGATTCCAGTTCTCGGTAGCTTATCGCCCACACGACGTCCGGGAGGGAAGGGACATAAGGTAGAAGGCTATGAGGTAAAGAAAGGTATAATTTTCTTCCTTGGCTCCTTTGTTTTAGTCTTGTCATTTCATGTGTGTTAATTGATTATTATTGTTTTGATTATTTGTTAATCATTGATAATAATTAATTAATTAGACGCCAATAATAAACATAAAAACCAGCGATCCACTCGTCGTCTTTTTCGCGGTCGAACGGTTAGTCAAATTACAAGGCTCGATCTTTGAGATTGGCCATGTTGTAATTTGAATCATTCGATACGATGACGAGATGGTCGTTGGGAGACAGGTCTCCATTCATATTAATTTTTAATCCGTGGACATGGAGAGGTCTCTTAAGCACGACCAAGTATTCGCTTAGGAAACCCGCCAAGCCATACCCAGCAATTGGTATCTGAGCTGAGGTTTCCGGTTTTGTGTGTTTAGGATTGGTTAAATTTTTATACATTATCATGTATGATTATTTTTGGTGTATGATATATGGATGTGCATAGGCTAACTCTTTGTTGCAGGCACAAGATTCCAACTTATCATGACTTAGATAATTGTGTTATGTGATTGATTGTATAATATTGTAATTAATTAAATCCTCGGGGTTGACGAGGCAAGATAGTATTTAATTTTTGTAATTAAATATGGCACGTGTTTAGCTGAGCTTTTTGTTTATTTTCAATCTAGATTTTATGTATACTCCTTCATGGAGTATAGGATCGATGGATGTAAATAATTAGCTAGTCATCTCGGCTTGGAGATCCCTTCAATGGTGGCTTGCGCATGGTGTAGGGAGGAGCAGACGAGGTGACGACACGACTGGAGGCGCATTGGAGACCAAGGCCATGAAAGTTGAAAAATCTAGGATTTTTCTATTTCATTATGTTGGTTTATGTGCTTGTCGTGTATGTGCATGTAAAATTCCTCAAATTAAATAACTAAGTGGGAGAGGGACCCTAAGGGTCCTGTGGCCTCCATTACAATCTGAAAAGTGATGCGAACAAGCCCCCACGTCGGCTCTGAGTGCCTTCCTCCACAACGGATAGGCTTGTTCTGCGGATCACCGGGTCAAAAAAGATTATAAAAAATTATTGAAGAGCGTGTGTTTTTTCCCAACGGAAGACACATAATCGGAAATAATTTTCTTAGTGTCGTGTAACGGTAAACACTTAGATACAAATATTAGTATCCTCCCCAACGGAGTCACCGCTATTATTTATAGGGCCGAAGTGAACCAACTATTAATCTTATTTGTCAAAAAGTTAGGTTGACAAGATAATAAGATTAATGGGTAAAACCTCCTCTAACGAATGTAGAATTCGTATACGTCCACACTAACGTGGCATATGAATTCTCGGTGTTTGAGGTGTTGGTTGATTTCAAAAATTTATTGTTTGAGGAATCAATTTATTTTAGAAATCTAAAGTTGTGATTGTTGTGATTCTCAGGAATTTTCCAAAATAACCTTTAACCTACTAGTGACCATACTTAAGCAAAATAAGCTTACTAATCCTAACTATATAGACTGGAAAAGGAATCTAGACATTGTCCTTATTGCTGAAAAGTACAAATATGTGCACTTTGAGGACTGTCCTGAAAAGCCTAGCAGAACTCTGGTGAAGAGCAGAGGAAGCGTTACAAAAAGTGGATCAAGGCAGATGAGAAGGCGCAGTGCTACATTTTGACATCTATGTCAAATGTATTACAACATCAGCATCAGGCCATGCCCACTGCTAGTAACATTATGCTAAACCTCAAGGAGCTCTTCGGGCACCAGGGCCAGGCCGCTAGGCAGGTTGCGATGAAGAGCTTGATGACGACTACTATGGTCTAAGGGACACCCATAAGGGATCATGTCCTTAAGATGATGGCTCACCTCAATGAGATTGAGGTACTGGGAGAACAGATCGATGGGGAAACCCAGGTCGAATTATACTGCATTCTCTGCCTAGGAGTTTTGAGTAGTTCCGACTCAATTACAATATGAACAAACATGATTATACGTTGGGGGAATTGCTAGGAGAACTCCAGGCGGCAGGGGAGCTCTTTCATCAGAGTTCACAGACCTTGGTTACTCAGAAGGTTTCTACTTCTGTGCCGAAAGGCAGGAAGAAGAAGAAACAAGGTGGGTACAAAAAGGCTGTAACACCCCAAAATTTTCCCATATGAAATATTATGAATTCATGAAACATTATTATTATGAAATGTTATGATGGGCTTGGTTTAATGGGCTTTGATATGAATTAGTGCAAAATGTAATAAAAAGAAGATGTAGAAAGGAGGAAGCAAGGATTGAACCTTGAACCTCCTAGTTGCACTAATCATGTCATAACCAACAAACCAAGCAATGTTTCATGTTGAGAGAATAAGAAACATGCTTGTTAAAGCTAGGGAAGTGAAGAGACATGTCTCTTCATGAGAAAAGTATAAATAAGAGATGAAGAGGTTGGAATAACTTCCTCTCTTCTTCTTCCTCACTCTCCCCACTCCAAAACCGAAACCTAAGCCTCCCTTCTCCTTTTCAATTTTCGAAAAAACACAACCCTAGGGTTCTAACCCTAGGGAATTGGAAGGAAGAAGAATCATTCAAGGATTTTGCCCTCTACTAGGGCCAAGAGTGCTAGGGAAGTCTAACAAGGGAAATTCTCACCTCTCCTTCAACCAAGGGTACCCTAAGGAATAAGAGAAGGAGAAATTCAAGCGAAAGGATGTAAGTATCCCCTCGCCTGCAGTGTAATGGTTATTGTATGAGTTCTTCTCCTTGTAGTTTTCGAAAAATGGGGATTGTTTCCCTTTAGTGAGTTTCGGCCACCCCCTTAGAGGAGGCCTTGGTTACTTCTTGTTACATGAGTAGACCCTTGGAACTTAGGGTATATGTATATGTTGTTTCCTTCATGATGTTATGAACAAAATTTTAGGGTTTTGCCTTGTATAAGTTTCGGCCAACCTCAAAGAGGAGGCCTTGGTTACTCCTTGTTGCATAGGAAGACCCCTTGGAATTTAGGGTATACTTATATGTTGTTTTCCCTACATGTTGTGATGACAAGAATTAGGGTTGAACCCCCTATAAAGTTTCGGCCAAATCATGAAGAAAAAAGGGTTTAGGGTTGTATGATTTCCTATGATGTATCCATGTTTAGTAGTGTAGACAAAGTGTTTGTGTAAATGTTTGTGTGAAACCTAAGTTCAAGAACCCTAGTTCCCCTACCCTTGACTTTCGGCCAACCCTAGAAAAATTAGGGTTTAGGGTACATGATTATCCTAGGATGTATTCTAGGCTTAATATGTTGCATGATATGTATGTGAAGGTTAAACTACCCTACGAGACATGATTATGTTTAGTAAGATGATATGTATATGCATGTGATGTCTAAATGAAATGCTTGATTGGAAATCTTAAGGTTCCCTAGCATGTGATATTCGGCCAAGGCATGAACATTAGGGATTGTGAAGGTTAAATTACCCTACGAGACATGATTATGTTTAGCAAGATGATAAGTATATGCATGTGATGTTTAAATGGAATGCTTGATTGGAAATCTTAATGTCCCTAGCATGTGATATTCGGCCAAGGCATGAGCATTAGGGTTGTGAAGGTTGATTACTCCATGATGTATGCTATGCTTAGTATGATACATGATGTATATATATGTGATGCTTGTATGGGATGTTTGATGTCAAAAATCTAAGCTACCCTACCTTTGATTTTCGGCCAAACCCTAGGTTTAGGGTTAGGAAGGGTTAAATTAAACCATGAAGCATGTTAGGATATGAATATGATTGATGTGACCAATTTTGTCATATATAAGTATGCTTAAGTGGTTGAAATATGATGTATGTATGAGCATGTTTTATAGCCCATGGGGCACCCTTTATGAATTGCATGTGATATGTATAATAAAACCCATGGGGCACCCTTTATGAATTGCATGTGATATGTATAATAAAATGCTTGAAAGGATACTCCACTAAGTTTGGGATCAAGAGCACCCTTATGTTGTGTGGTGTGTCCCTACGGGATCATGAGCACCCTTGAAGAGTGGTGTGTCCCTTAAGAGTGGATTTGGAGTACTCCTTAGCATATATGTAAAAGCATGATAAGTATTTTACTTTGGAAGTTGTGTACCCGACTCGGAAGGGGGTCGTTAAACAAATCTGGGGTGCATGTTAACGTAAGGTCATGACTCCGGTAGGACGGAAGGGTCTTGCTCTAATGGGTTGGTGGCTCGCTACCCCAATTCATTAGGGAACGTGCAATAGGTAACGCGCGATATGTGGTACACAACCGGGCCCAATATGATATGGATGTATTTTTATGTAATACCTTTATGGAATTGTTTTGAAAACATTCATTGAAAACATTTATTATATGTGAAGGGTATGCTTAAGGTACTTTATACTGCATGCTTAGAAACTTGGATATTTAGTATGCTTTGATGAACTCATGCTTATGATTTATTATGTGTACATGTTGTATGCTTGCGTATGGATTTTGCGAGTAGGACAGGATCCTTACTAAGCATTTGAGCTTACTAGTTTATGTGTTGTCTTATGCTGTAGATAAGGGTAAGGAACACTTAAACTAAAGGAAGAGGCAGGAGGCTGAAGATGTGTGGGGTGGTGGCTCGGGAAAGAAGGATCTTTATATCTACATTACTATGTTTATGATGATGTTTTCTTCAACAATGAATGCTAGTGATTAGGTTTGATATTGCATGATAATGATTACACTTAGAATTCTCTTATACTTGATTTTGGTTGGTTATGTTGTGAGCTTGAAATAATATGCGAACCTATCATGTTATAGAATAACTATTGATTAAAATATTTCCAATGATGTTCTAATGATTCAAGCATGATATTTGATTGACATGCACTTACTAGCATGCTTATCACTTAGTCCTTGCATTGTTGTTTGTTTTAATTTTATGCTAGAAGAAAAGAAAATAATTATATGAATGAATGATTGTACGTAACCCCGCCCCGAGAGTAGATATAAGGGCGGGCGTTACAAAGGCAGCTGGATCGCAGGGACCTCGGACTAGTGTGAAGAAGCCGAGAGACAAGTGCTTCACGTGTAAGCAAACTGGACACTGGAAGGCGAACTGTCCCCGTCGTCAAGAAAAAGGTATATCTTTTTCTTTTGTCGTTGTAACATGTTTAGCGGTGTTATCTACCGGTACCTGGTGTGTAGATACAGATGCCACTAATCATGTCTGCAATTCTTTGCAGGGGTTCCAGGAAGCCCAACGACTAGCTGAGGAAGAGATTACTATCTACATGGGATATGCTACGGAGGTGGCGACTATTGCAGTGGGAGTTATCTATTTGTCTTTAGATAGGAAAATAAAGTTTTAGTTTTAAGAAAATTTCTTTTATGTACCTAATTTTTAGAAAGAACTATGTTTCAGTTTCTGAAAATATAAAGGATGGATATTCTATTGCTTTGTAGAAAGATTATCTGTTCAGGTACGTTGATAAGAAATTAGTACACTTTAGAACCAAAACCTCCCATGATGCGAATAGATGTTAATAAGCTCATCATCTAACCAAAATAAGAGAATGATTTCTTCTAAGATGAACCAAACATACCTTTGGCATCTAAGACTTGGTCATGTTAACCGTAGTAGGGTTCAAAAGTTGATAGCCAATGGGCCCTTGGGTTCATTGGTAGTGGAAAACTTTCTAACCTTTGAATCTTGCTTAGAAGGTAAGATGACCAAGAGGCTTTTTCAAGACCATGGGGTATAGAGCCAAAGATATGTTAGAGTTGGTTCATTCTGATTTGTGTAGGTCCTTAGTCTATCAAGGATAGAGATAGCCTTGAATACTTCATCTATTTTATGGATGATCATTCAAGATATAGGTACATTTACGTGATGTACCGCAAGTCTGAATACTTTGATGAGATCAAAGAGTTCAAGGCTGATGCAGAGAAACATCAAGGTAAAAGTATCGCGACACTACGATCAGATAATGGTGGCAAGTACCTCTTGGGAGAGGTTTAGGACTTACTTATCAGAGGTTGAGAGTCAATCCCAATTGACTGCACCCGGTACGCCTCAACAGAACGGTGCAATAGAAAGAAGGAAGAGGACTCTTATGATGAAAGTTAGGATAATGATCGGATTCGTTTTGGGGATATGCTCTGGAAACGTCAGCGTACATACTTGATACCATCTAGGTCAGTACTCTTTACTCCTATAGAAATGTGGACTGGGCGAAAGCCTAGTCTAAGGCATATTCAGAATTGGGGTAGTTCAACACATGTTCTGAAGGGAGATATTAATAGGTTGGAATCTCGTACAGAAGTGCGTCTGTTCGTAGGCTATCCTAGAGGGACGAAAGGTGGTCTGTTCTATAGTCCTAAGGATCAGAAGGTAATTGTTAGCACGAATGCCAGATTCTTAGAAGAAGACTATGAGATGAACCTCAAGCCCATGAGTAGACTAGTTCTTGAAGAATTAAGAGAGGGCGTTCTGACTTTAATACTAACTGTACAAGAAGATATACCACAAGTTACTGCACCGCGTGCCATATAAGATACACTGGTGGTACCTCGTCGTAGTGGAAGGGTTGTTAGTCAACCAGAAAGGATTCATGTTCTTGGGAAAGTCTTCAGACTCAATCCCTGGGGACCATGAATCAAGATTCCTGGACCTATGACGAGGAACATCTACTTTGAAGAGATAATCCAGTCATATGGATTTGCTCAAAGGACGGATGAGATTTGTGTATGTAAGAAATGTGACGGAAACGTAGTAGTATTCTTGTACTATATGTAGATAATATTTTGTTAGTTGGCAACAATGATAAAGTATTATCAGACGTAAGGGTATGGTTGTCCAAACAGTTGATATGAAGGACTTAGGAGAAGCAGGACACATCCTTGGCAATCAATGTTCGAAGGGATCACTAGAGAAGGATGTTGTGCTTATCCCAAGCTTCATACAGAGACACTGTCTTACCTCGTTTTAGTATGGAAACCTCCAAAAAAGGTTTTTGTACTTTTCAGCTGTGGAGCTGCTCTATCTAAGGAGATGTGTTTTCAATACATCAAAGGAGATAGAGCATGTGAAGACGGTTCCTTATGCATCGGTTGAAGAAAGCCTCAGGTATGCTAAAATTGAGACCGGATATCTGCTTTGCCGTGGGCATGGTTAGCAGATATCAGAGTAACTCTGGTCAAGGAAATTGGATTGTGGTAAAAGAATATATTAATGCCTGAGAAGGACTAAGGATTATAAGCTGGTTTATCGGGCAGACCAATTCCCTATGGGTTATACGGATACAAACTTCCAATCGGATAGGGGAAAATATAAGTATTTCTCAGGGTTTTGTGTTAGATTAGGAGGTGGAATCATAGGTTGGAGGAGTGTCGCGCGGCGGCTGCGTGGCGGACTCCACCATGGAAGCTGAGTATATGACAGCCTCTGAGGCGGCCAGGAAAACTACATGGTTCAGGAACCTCAAGATGGACTTAGATGTGATTCCTGTTTGCCCAGAGCTATCATAATTTATTGTGATAATAATGGTGCAGTTGCAAACTCGAAGGAACCACGAGCCCATAAGGCGAGTAAACACATAGAGCACAAGTATCACCCAGGAGAGGAAAAAGTTGTTGTTGCCTAGATTACATCAGAGGACAACTTTGGGAGATCTTTTCCACTGAGGCCTTGATAGCGAGAGCTTTTAGGCATGTTGTGGATCAGACAGTCTGATGTATGACATTTTGAGGACAGCAAAGTCTTTGAGTATAAGTGGGAGATTGTTAGGATGTATACTAAAAGCCTTGCCTTTTCTGTTTGGACATCCATATTTTGAAAGAGAATCACAATAACACAGATGTGTATTTATATTAGTATATACATAAAAGTCTAATACTCTGCATTGTAGATAACATAGTGTGTGGTGACATATAGAAGATCATGTTTGTTAGTGATATGAGAAAAATGTCCTAAGGCAATCGCCTTATGATTGTAATCATTTATTTTAATAAATGAATATTCACTATTTGAGTATACATGTTTATGTATTTGATTGAGATCTTAAACTCATTTACTAAATGTCCGCAATACAATTCACAGCATGAGAGAATTTGTGATGAATTCACAACTAGTGATTATCTCTACATGTGCAATTGTGAAGTATTGAAATTGTCCCTAGTCGATGAATTGATAAATACGGACACTATCAATTCTGTTGAGACTAGCATGGGTTATTCTCTAATCAGCTGATTCTCACTGGCTGGTGACATTGGGATGTCCGGAGATAAACATGAATGCTAGTTAAGGAAACTAGTTCATTGGAGTGACTGGCTGTAAAACTTCATATGGTAGTCTACATATAGATATGTCAATGAAGTTCTTACTGTAGCTTAAGTGCGATGTTCCTTTGACTTGCGGTGTTCAAGTCATCTTAGTCATGGGGACTTATACTTTGACATCTTAAGCAAGCAACTCCAAGGAGGTGTGGACCCAGGATGATTGGGTATAAGCCGAAGTGCCCGAAGATGTTTTAATAGCCTACAAAGGATTCACCACTCCTTGTGAGGAGATGTATACCCAAGGCCTATCGTCGGATTGTTACTCGAAGCCTCTGGCCAGAGCATGACATGTTCAGAGTATGAATCTCTTAAATACATGAGAGTAATTAGAATCCGTAGGACGAGAAAACGTTACTTGGGCTAGGTGTGACGTAGTCATCCTAGTGGGGATTGACACACATAGACCATGTCCTGAACCAAGTAGGTATAAGATGGTGAAGGGAATGTGGCACGATTCATATAGCTGCAGAAGCGTTTCAGAATAGTTTCTGAGGTCCACCGTTGATCTTTCGATTAATTGGGGATCATGATGTACTACTAGGTGCCACTCATGATCGTTCTATAATTGGTTAATTATAGACGACCAACATAAATCGAAAGCCTATTTAGTCACACGCACTACGAGTAATCCGAGGGATTTAAAACGAGTTAAAAATTAGATTTTCCAATCAAGAGAGATTAGGTTTGGTTGAGCCAAATGATAAGTCGAATCTGAATTTATCAGAGATGCATCGGAAGCGTAAAATGGCTAAGTCTTTTGAAGACTTAATATATGAATTAAATGAGTTTAATTTATTGGGGCGTGGCTTGGATGGGCCGGCCAAAGAGGGTCTCCATCCTCTTTGCTTGGCCGGCCACAACAAAGGGAGAGAACCAAGTTTTTGGTTCAATTTATAAAATAAACCAAGTGTGGTTTGTTTTATAAAATTATGGATGATATAAATTTTTATATAATAAACCAATGTTTGGTTTATTTTTCATGGAAATTAAAATGAACCATGGATTGATTTATTTTATTTTATAAAATCAATCATGGATTGATTTACTATGATAAGAAAATTTATTCCATAAGAAAAAATGAGACTTGATCGGTTTTTATCATGAATTAAAATATAATAAAACTTGGCATGATGGAATACGTCATAGAAAATTAATTTCATAAGAAAAAAGAGACTTGGCTGTTGAGAGACCACTATATAAAGGACCCAAGGCAAGGCTTGGAAATCAATCGAAGTATTCTTGCCTGGGCTCTCTCCCTCTCCTCCCTTCATTCTCTTGGCCGGCCACAAAGTTCTTCTCCCTTCTTCTTGCCGTGAGCACAAGGAGAAGCACCGAGGCGACAAAGTTCTTCCGTTGGGATGATCTTCCTCTCCGGCCATTATCACCTTAGGATTGGGCGCAAGTCATCTTCCTCCTTCTCGCCGGAATTGTGATTCTAGCAAACCTTGGTAGTGAGTTTTTCCGATGTGATTACTTCTTTCTTGGTTTTTCTTGTCGCATTCTCGGAGAATCTAGTAGTTCTCGAGAACACGAAACTCGTGGCTTTGCGAAGTCATCCCGAAGATACTCGGCGTGGACGCAAATAGAGGCGGAGCTTCCGAGGGACGCTTACGGTTGGATCTCGTCCCTTCCTTCGAGTTATGCGAGGTATTAAGTAAATTAATTTACATTTTTGTAAAATTTTAAATATATGATCATGTCTACATAAGATAAAGTTGCACGCTTAGATGTGTGGTTAAATAATTTGAGAAATTATTTATTCTAAACCTTCCGCTGCACGTAATTAATTTTAAAATTACGAACCCACATCCATGTCAACATGCATCCGGTCCCAACAGTGCTATCAGAGCCGGTTAGTGTTCGACATAATCATATAATTGTTTTGCGGGAAACTTTGTCATGATCTCAATTTTGGAAAATTTTCTAATTATGAAAACTTTCCAATTATGGTAAATTTTCGATTTAGGAATTTCAAAGTTTGGAAATCATCATGAAATTTCGTAAACTTTTGAAATATTCCTGTTTCTGAAATTTTATGATAATTGTGAAAACTTTCCATTTTTGGAAACTTTCCAATTTTGCAAATTTTCTATTTTGGAAAATTTCCAATTTTGGAATAACGTAAGTTTTCTTTGTACCAGAAATTTACAATTATTCTGAAAACCTTTTAATTTTGGAAACTTTCCATTTATGGAAAGCTCGCAATTTTGGGCACTTTCTTTCAAGAAAGTCTAGACAAAATTATGGGAATATTAATTGGTATTTAAATTCATAATTAGAAATTAAATTATTTATAAAATTCTTTATTTTGGATTAAGCCTCGGGGAGCCGTCCAATTTAAAGTTAATTGTTATAATTAAATTTCCTAAATTGAATTTAAACTGTCAAATATTTAATTTGGATTGAGCCTCGGGGAGCCGTCCAAATTATATTATCAATAAATTCTTATTTTGGATTGAGCCTCGGGGAGCCGTCCAAATTAAGTTATGATATTAATTTTCCATAAATAAAATATGTGATCAAATCTTGGAAATTTTGAGGTGATTCTCAAACGATAATTTCCTTGTTTGATTTATGAGGTGATGCTCTTACATATTATTGTGTCCAAAATTAATTAGAAAAATTGTTTCCTATAGAGTATATTTCCTTAAATAAGATTTTCATGAAAATAATATGTGGTTGAATTAAGGGAATCTGTCTCTTAATTTAATAAGATTTGATTTAGAGAAATGAAAGTCTTTAACATATTATTTCCGAAATTGATTATGATAATTTAGGAAATTGTTTCCCAAAATAATTCCTTGAATAAAGTATGAAATTAGAATTAGGAAATTTGGTTCCTAATTCAATTAATGAGACTTGATAAATTAAGTGACATACATACTTTATTAAGGAAATCGTTAGTACATGACATAATTATATGTCATGAATGTGCTTAAAAGAAAAAGATGAGACTCAAAACCCCTTACAAAATATTAAGGTCAACACCTTCCATTAATATGGTTAGAACCGGAGTTTTGTTTCTCGTTGGGTTGATGGACACATCCATGCCCGACTTGAACCTCAACATGTTCAAACCATGGAATTAGTTTATGATTAATATAGTTGGAGTCAGAGGTCAATCCTTAGTTTTGGTTGTTGGACACATCCAAGCCTGACTAAACGGTTGAATGAGCTCCAACCATATTAAAACTATTTCTTGATTAATGGGTCAGCCTTAAGCTTGGAGCATCGATTTGTTTGCCACAGCCAAGGTCGATGTAAAGAGAGGTGCAGTTGGGTGCTATGTATATTGTTGCATACTTGTTAATGAGTTAACAACCCAATGATATATGCAAACATTCAATTAGTTGATAGCATAATGTGATAGTTACATATGTGTAATATGTAATCGGTATAATTACCTACCTTCATAGCTAAGAATAACTTGATGGACTCCAGCCATGGTTGTTCTTATCTATGGTTGGATATCAACCTATTTGGAGATGTTCCTACGATCTCCCGAATTGATAAAAAGGGTTATTCAATTCGAAAAATAAATAGGATTTAATTAATGTATATTGATGCATTCTTTATCATTCTCATCACATAACCTCAATTTGTATTTCTAGGATAATCACCTGATCATGTCTTCTCTGAATTTGTGTTCCATTTTGGACACCAATAAGTTAACTAAGGCCAAAAGAATTGAAAAGGCACCAAAAAGGCACTTGCCATCACTGCGGCAAGGAGGGCCACTGGCGAAGAAACTGCAAGGTTTATCTTGAGTCCTTGAAGAAGAAGGCATCCGATGCCCCATCCTCTTCAGGCATCTTCGTTATTG
This sequence comes from Boesenbergia rotunda, assembly GCA_024364735.1. NCBI lineage: Eukaryota > Viridiplantae > Streptophyta > Magnoliopsida > Zingiberales > Zingiberaceae > Boesenbergia > Boesenbergia rotunda. The sequence continues at coordinate 64,862 of JAGFNQ010003951.1, read as the reverse complement.
AATGTCACTCTATTTCCTCGTACACCTGGGTACTTGATACTGGGTTGTAGCTCACATATATGTAATGACATACACGGGCTAAGGAATAAAGAAGACTCGTCAAGGGAGAAGCGAATTTGCGAGTTGGAAATGGAGCAAAGATTGCTGCTATTGCCATCGGAACATANTTGCTCTTACATATTATTGTCTCCAAAATTAATTAGAAAATTGTTTCCTATAGAGTATATTTCCTTAAATAAGATTTTCATGAAAATAATATGTGGTTGAATTAAGGGAATCTGTCTCTTAATTTAATAAGATTTGATTTAGAGAAATGAAAGTCTTTAACATATTATTTCCGAAATTGATTATGATAATTTAGGAAATTGTTTCCCAAAATAATTCCTTGAATAAAGTATGAAATTAGAATTAGGAAATTTGGTTCCTAATTCAATTAATGAGACTTGATAAATTAAGTGACATACATACTTTATTAAGGAAATCGTTAGTACATGACATAATTATATGTCATGAATGTGCTTAAAAGAAAAAGATGAGACTCAAAACCCCTTACAAAATATTAAGGTCAACACCTTCCATTAATATGGTTAGAACCGGAGTTTTGTTTCTCGCTTGGGTTGATGGACACATCCATGCCCGACTTGAACCTCAACATGTTCAAACCATGGAATTAGTTTATGATTAATATAGTTGGAGTCAGAGATCAATCCTTAGTTTTGGTTGTTGGACACATCCAAGCCTGACTAAACGGTTGAATGAGCTCCAACCATATTAAAACTATTTCTTGATTAATGGGTCAGCCTTAAGCTTGGAGCATCGATATGTTATGCCAAAGCCAAGGTCGATGTAAAGAGAGGTGCAGTTGGGTGCTATGTATATTGTTGCATACTTGTTAATGAGTTAACAACCCAATGATATATGCAAACATTCAATTAGTTGATAACATAATGTGATAGTTACATATGTGTAATATGTAATCGGTATAATTACCTACCTTCATAGCTAAGGATAACTTGATGGACTCCAGCCATGGTTGTTCTTATCTATGGTTGGATATCAACCTATTTGGAGATGTTCCTACGATCTCCCGAATTGATAAAAAGGGTTATTCAATTCGAAAAATAAATAGGATTTAATTAATGTATATTAATGCATTCTTTATCATTCTCATCACATAACCTCAATTTGTATTTCTAGGATAATTACCTGATCATGTCTTCTCTGAATTTGTGTTTCATTTTGGACACCAATAAGTTAACTAAGGCCAAAAAGATTGAAAAGACACCAAAAGGCACTTGCCATCACAGCGGCAAGGAGGGCCACTGGCGAAGAAACTGCAAGGTTTATCTTGAGTCCTTGAAGAAGAAGACATCCGATGCCCCATCCTCTTCAGACATCTTCGTTATTGAATGTCACTCTATTTCCTCGTACACCTGGGTACTTGATACTGGGTGTAGCTCACATATATGTAATGACATACACGGGCTAAGGAATAAAAGAAGACTCGTCAAGGGAGAAGCGAATTTGCGAGTTGGAAATGGAGCAAAGATTGCTGCTATTGCCATCGGAACATATTTGCTAAAGCTCCCTACTGGACTTGTCTTAGAATTGGATAATTGTTATTTTGTTCCTTCGTTAATAAAGAACATTGTATCTATTTCATGTTTGAATGAAAAGGGTTACCATTTTACTTTTAGTAACAATTGCTGTTACATAACTTTAAATGGTGTTCTTTATGGGACCAGAACTTTATGCAATGGTATCTACACGTTAGATTTATCCGGTGACGTTTTTAATATTGAAGTTAGCAACAAACGTGCTCGAATAGATAATCAAATAGACTCCTATACATGACATTGTCGTCTTGGCCATGTAAGCAAGAAACGCATGACCAAATTACACCGATGTGGAATTCTGGAATCATTTGAACCTGGTTCATTTGATACATGCGAATCATGCTTAAAAGACAAGATGACCAAATTACCCTTTTCCGAAAAAGGTAAACCAGTGGGAGAATTGCTTGATCTAATACATACTAATGTATGTGGACAAATTTCAACTCTTGCATAAGGAGGCTATAGCTACTTCATTACCTTTATCGATGATCACTCACGATTAGGGTATGTGTTCTTAATGAAATACAAATCTGAAGCTTTTGAGAAATTCAAAGAGTTCAGAAGTGAAGTAGAGAAACAGCTTGGCAAAAGTATTAAGATACTTCGATCCGATCGGGGTGGTGAATACTTAAGTCAAGTGTTTCAAGATTATCTTAGGGACAATGGGATATTGTCTCAATGGACTCCGCCATATACACCACAGCATAATGGTGTATCTGAGAGGCATAACCGAACCTTGATGGGCATGGTTAGATCTATGATGAATCATGCAACTCTTCCAAAATCCTTTTGGGGCTATGCGCTTAAGACAACTGTTTACTTGCTAAACAGAGTCCCGACCAAGGTAGTCTCTACTACTCCATATGAGACGTGGAATAGTAAGAAACCTCATTTATCTCACCTAAAGATATGGGGTTGTCCTGTTTATGTAAAGCGGACTGTATCAGACAAATTGGATGCTAAGTCTGATAAATGTCTATTTATTGGATATCCTAAGGAAACGAAGGGTTACCAATTCTATCATCCCTTGGAACAAAAGGTGTTTGTTTCAAGGCATGCTGTATTTCTAGAAAAAGAATTTCTTTTACAAGAAAATAGTGGGAGTAGCATTGAACTTGAAGAAGTTCAAGAAACTCCAATAGACATTACAGAGACACCTAGTCTATACTCACAACCAATAACTCATAATGATGAGCTATCAGTTGAACCTAAAATAACACCACTTCTTCGTAGGTCTGATAGGACACGCAATATTCCAGAGAGATACGGATTTCTCATAAGTGAATCGAACGACGTGTTACTCATTAACGATGACGAACCTATCAGTTATGAAGATGTTCATGAAGACGGAAATGGATTCCATGTATGAAAATCAAGTATGGAACTTGGTTAACCCACCTGAAGGGATTAAGCCCATAGGGTGCAAGTGGGTTTTCAAGAAGAAAACCGACATGGAAGGTAATGTTGTTACCTTTAAGGCTAGATTAGTGGCAAAAGGATATCGTCAGAAACAAGAAATTGATTATGACGAAACCTATTCGCCAGTAGCTATGCTTAAATCCATTCGGATGCTCTTGGCCATAGCAGCTCATTATGATTATGAGATATGGCAAATGGATGTGAAACCAACTTTCCTTAATGGAAACCTGCTTGAGGATGTATACATGATACAACCTGAAGATTTCACATCGGTTAATAAAACCAAAGTATGCAAGCTTCGACGATCCATATATGGACTAAAGCAAGCATCCAGGAGCTGGAACATCCGTTTTGATGAGACAATCAAAGAGTTTGATTTCTCACAAAATCCTGACGAACCTTGTGTGTACAAGAAGGTTAGTGGGAGTGCAGTCGTATTCCTGGTGTTATATGTCGATGACATATTACTTATAGGAAACGATATATCAGTCTTACAGTCAGTTAAAATTTAGTTGTCCAAAACTTTCTCCATGAAAGACCTGGGAGAAGCAACCTATACCCTTGGGATTAGAATCTATAGAGATAAATCAAAACGGTTGCTTGGTCTTTTGCAGTCTATTTATATAGACCAAGTGCTAGAAAGGTTTAGCATGTCGGAATCCAAGAAAGGTTACCTTCCCATCAGGCATGGGATCAACCTTTCGAAGTCTATGTGTCCGCGCACAAAAGACGAGAGGATTTGCATGAATAAGATTCCTTATGCATCCACGATAGGATCTATCATGTATACTATGTTATGTACTAGGCCCGATGTATCGTATGCTCTGAACCACACAAGCAGATACCAGTCTGATCCAGGAATGGATCATTGGGCGGCTGTCAAGACAATCCTCAAGTACTTGAGAAGAACTAAGGATGTGTTCCTAATATATGGAGAAGGTGATATGGTAATACGTGGGTATATAGATGCCAGTTTCCAAACAGATATGGATGACTCCAAATCTCAGTCCGGATACGTATTTATTTTGAATGGAGGCACAATAAGTTGGATGAGTTCCAAGCAAGACACCGTAGCGGATTCTACCACGGAAGCGGAATATATTGCAGCTTCGGAAGCAGCAAAGGAAGCTGTCTGGATCAAGAAGTTTGTCTCAGAACTTGGTGTGGTTCCAACCATTGATGAAGCAATACCGGTTTATTGCGACAACAATGGAGCTATTGCACAAGCGAAGGAACCAAGGTCTCATCAGCGATCCAAACATGTGCTTCGCCGCTATCATCTGATCAGAGAGATTATAAGTAGGAATGATATACAAATTGAGAAAATTCCCACTGAAAGGAATTTAGCGGATCCTTTAACTAAGACCTTGCCTCAAAGCAAGTTTGAGGGTCATGTTAGAGCCTGTGGTATTGGATACCATAGCGATTGACATTAAGCCAAGTGGGAGTTTGTTAGTGATATGAGAAAAATGTTCTAAGGCAATCGCCTTATGATTGTAATCATTTATTTTAATAAATGAATATTCACTATTTGAGTATACATGTTTATGTATTTGATTGAGATCTTAAATTCATTTACTGAATGTCCGCAATACAATTCACATCATGAGAGAATTTGTGATGAATTCACAACTAGTGATTATCTCTACATGTGCAATCGTGAAGTATTGAAATTGTCCCTAGTAGATGAATTGATAAATACGGACACTATCAATTCTGTTGAGACTAGCATGGGTTATTCTCTAATCAGCTGATTCTCACTGGCTGGTGACATTAGGATGTCCGGAGATAAATATGAATGCTAGTTAAGGGAACTAGTTCATTGGAGTGACTGGCTGTAAAACTTCATATGGTAGTCTACATATAGATATGTCAATGAAGTTCTTACTGCAGCTTAAGTGTGATGTTCCTTTGACTTGCGGTGTTCAAGTCATCTTGGTCATGGAGACTTATACTTTGACATCTTAAGCAAGCATTCCAAGGAGGTGTGGACCCAGGATGATTGGGTATAAGCTGAAGTGCCCGAAGATGCTTGAACAACCTACAAAGGATTCACCACTCCTTGCGAGGAGATGTATACCCAAGGCCTATCGTCGGATTGTTACTTGAAGCCTCTGGCCAGAGCATGACATGTTCAGAGTATGAATCTCTTAAATACATGATAGTAATTAGAATTCGTAGGACAAGAAAACGTTACTTGGGCTAGGTGTGACGTAGTCAGCCTAGTGGGGACTGACACACATAGACCATGTCCTGAACCAAGTGGGTATAAGATGGTGAAGGGAATGTGGCACGATTCATTATAGCTGCTGAACGGTTTCAGAATAGTTTCTGAGGTCAACCGTTGATCTTTCGATTAATTGGGGATCATGATGTACTACTAGGTGACACTCATGATCGTTCTATAATTGGTTAATTATAGACGACCAACATAAATCGAAAGCCTATTAGTCACACGCACTACGAGTAATCCGAGGGATTTAAAACGAGTTAAAAATTAGATTTTCCAATCAAGAGAGGTTAGGTTTGGTTGAGCCAAACGATAAGTCAAATCTGAATTTATCAGATACGCATCGGAAGCGTAAAATGGCTAAGTCTTTTGAAGTCTTAATAGATGAATTAAATGAGTTTAAATCATTGGGGCGTGACTTGGATGGGCCGACCAAAGAGGCTGTAACGACCCGACCCATTCGACGACTGATTTGAGCCCTCACGACCGTCGTACCGTCGACCGTCGACCGTCGACCGTCGACCGTGTGGTTACTATACTAGGTCTTCCCACTTCCTGGGCAGTGGATTTTTTCCTTCCCAGGATTCGAACCCTAGACCCAGTTTTAAATCTAGTTCTTTATGAATCCTGAATACCAATTGAGCTATATTGTAACGCCCCAAATTTCCCGCTCTAGCGTGGTAATAATGGAACATGTGGCTAAGAATAATATTATGAATTTAGTGGGAAGAGTTGTGAATAAAGAAATGTTAGGCATTATCTTGACACGTAGTGGATGTGTGATAATTATGCTTAGGTATTATATTTAATATTATGCTTAAGTATCCTACACATGTATGAATAAATAATGATATGCATATGCATGTGTATGAATTAAATAAGTAGCATTCTCTAGGTGGGCTTTGGTTATGCGGGCTTGGAAAAAATAATAAAAGGAAGAGAAAGCAAAAAGAAGAGGAGGTGCCAAGGATTGAACCTTGGACCTCAAAGAAAAGCCAAGCCTTAAGAATGCATATGTAACCAATTCACCCAGCAGGAGAGTGGTATTAGAAGAGGATGGGAAATTGTAGATAAGTGGGAAAGAAGATGAAGAGACACAAAAAAATTGAAGAGACACCATTAAAGAGGTGCTTGGCTCTTTACTCACCATAAAAGGCCATGAAGAGGAGGAAATGCCTAAGGCATTTTCGGCCAAGAAACCCCCCCCCCCTTTCTCTCTATCAAACTCTTCCCCTTCCTCCTCTTCCTCACCGAAATCAAGTCCTTCACCTCCTAGAGAAAACCGGACCAAAAGAAAAGAAGAACAAGAGGAGTGCTAGAGTTTAAGAGGTCTTTTCTTCTCCAAAATTTGGAGATCTTTTGGGAACATAAGCACAAGTGGTAAGACTCCCTCACCTGCAACATAATGACATTTTATGTGTTTTTAGAATTTTTATGTTTGCTTGTGATGTTGGGTGAAAGAGAATGGAAGAAAACCTTGAGGGAAGTTTCGACCATAAAGGGGTACCTCCCTTTTTCTATGTCCAAAAACTTAAAGGAAGAGTTCATGAAATTGTTACTACCTTTTTGTAATGAATATATGATGGATACATGGTGTTTGAATGCCCTCCATGAAGTAAAAGACTTGGAAGAATTCGGCCAAGTAATGAAATGGATAAATGTTGATGCATGAAGTAGGCTAATGTTCTAATGATTGTTTCCTTGCTATATAAATGTTTTAGGCCAAGAAGTTTTGTCGAATCTATGCTAAGGGACCCCTGTAACATTCGTCCAAGGGACCTTAAATTATGCCTTAAAACAGATTTTTATAGACCTTCATGAAGTTATAGTTAAATCAAATGATATGCATGTGATTGGGTGTTTTATTTCATGATGGAAATAATTTATACCTTAGGGTCAGTACCTTATCTAAGTTGTTTGAGCCTAAACTCATGCTCCATTCTATGTATTGATGTTTAGAAAAATGTTACATGTACCCATATGCATGATAATCCAAGTAGAACTCTAGATCATACATCTAAACTAGTGTTTGGTGAAATACAAACTACTTTTGCACTTGTGAATGAATTCTTATGAAAAATATGCTTTTATTCCCATGTTATGTGAATGATTATGCTATGAAATTCCTACTGTGAGTTTCGACAAATTACAAGAATAAGGGTTAAAAATAGGTTCGAGTACAAAGCATGCCCCTAAACTAGTGTTTAATGAAGCCTAGACTACCTTTATGCTTGTATATGACCTTAATGGTAAAATATGTTTTCGTTTACATGTTATATGAACTTTTATATCATGTTTTATATACTGTGAATATCGGCAAATTACAAGGGTAAGGGTTAAGAATAAGTGCAAGTACGATTCATGCATCCAAACTAAGGTTTAGTGAAGATTAGTCTACTCTGGTACATGCTAATGATCTCTCATGTAAATTATGTTTTATTTCCATGATTGGATGACTTTCATGCCATGTTATCTAGCTGTGAATTTTGGACAAATACTGGGATAAGGGTTAATAATAAGCTCAAGCACAAAACATGCACCTAAACTAGTGTTCAATGAAGCCTAGACTACCCTTGTGCTTGTATACGATTCCATGTGTAACGTATGTTTTTATTTCCATGATTATATGACTTTTATACTATGTTATCCATGCTGTGAATTTTGACCAATTACTAGAATAAAGGCTAAGAATAATTTCAAGTACAATTCATGCACCTAAACTAGTGTTTAGTGAAGTCTAGACTACAGTGTACTTGTAAATGACCTCTTATGTAATGTATGCCTTTATTCCAATGTTATGTGGGTTTTATGCTATGATATCCTTGCTATGAAGTTTTGGCCAGCATGTATTAAGATGAGAAAAAAAAGATTAAACTAACATATTGCCTTGATTAAGACAAGCATGTTATATGTATGATGTATTGATGAAACTAGCATGATGGTTGCTTCACTTACATATGTTAAAAGAAAGGTCCTTCCATGTCTTGCTATTTATGCTAATGATTATGCCATGAAAATATGCCTAGGTTTATGAATGATTGAATGCCTATAGTACATGCAATATGAAAGGAAGAAAGAAAAAGAAAGGAATGCATGTTCTATATGAAAGAAAGAAAGAAAAGAAAAGAATGCATGTATGTATTTTACTTTAAAGATTGGCTTGTACCGGATCTTGAAAAGATCCATGATTCTGGACTACCGATGATGTTGTCCCTAGGCTGAAAGATAGTAAGCTTAGAATGTAGACCCCTGTAGGTCGGGATTAGCTACCTCGCATCCTACATAGGGGTATGCGCGCAAAAGAAAGAATGGGTACAAAGCCGGGGACCCCAAAGAAGATGATGTATATGATTTTAAAGTATTATTTACTATGTTTTCCAAAGAGCATCCTAATGTTTTGAAATGCACATGTTCTATGTTTATATGTCTTCATGTATCTTATGTGCCTTATGAATTTTATGCTATCCATGAAATGTTATATGTTTTAAAATGCATGCGACGTACGGATTTAGTGAGTAGGAAAGAGCTTACTATGTTTTATACTTATAGTTTGTTTGCTTATGTTGCAGATTAACATAGAAATTTCTGAGGAATGGGCAGCTGCAGGATGGGCTAATATGTGTGGTGGTGACTTGACTGATCGATCCACTTTAGTGTCATCTATAGACTTAGTTCTTATTTCGAATAAGACATATGTTGCTACTTTATGCATGATACTTGCTAGTTCCTTTGGAGTTTATTTAACTATGGATGTTATTAGATGTTATATGATGTTATTACTTCCTTATCGTTTTCATATGCTTTTAGTTATGTTTCATTTCCGCTGCAATGTTAGATTCATACGCAATGATATAAGTAAGTAAGAAAAAAAAGGGTTAAAGGTAACGCGCCACCTAACGGTAAGAGGCGGGCGTTACAGAGGGTCTCCATCCTCTTTGCTTGGCCGACCACAACAAAGGGAGAGAACCAAGTTTTTAGTTCAATTTATAAAATAAACCAAGTGTGGTTTATTTTATAAAATTATGGATGATATAAATTTTTATATAATAAACCAAGATTTGGTTTATTTTTCATGGAAATTAAAATGAACCATGGATTGGTTTATTTTATTTTATAAAATCAATCATGGATTGATTTACCATGATAAGAAAATTTATTCCATAAGAAAAAAGGAGACTTGGTCAGTTTTTATCATGAATTAAAATATGATAAAACTTGGCATGATGGAATAAGTCATAGAAAATTTATTCCATAAGAAAAAAGAGACCTGGTGGTTGAGAGGCCACTATATAAAGGACCCAAGGCAAGGCTTGAAAATCAATCGAAGTATTCTTGCCTGGGCTCTCTCCCTCTCCTCCCTTCTTTCTCTTGGCCGGCCACAAGGCTCTTCTCCCTTCTTCTTGCCGTGAGCACAAGGAGAAGCACCGAGGCGACAAAGTTCTTCCGTTGGGAAGATCTTCCTCTCCGGCCATTATCACCTTGGGATTGGGCGCAAGTCATCTTCCTCCTTCTTGCCGGAATTGTGATTCCGGCAAACCTTGGTAGTGAGTTTTTCCGATGTGATTACTTCTCTCTTGGTTTTTCTTGTCGCGTTCTCGAAGAATCTAGTAGTTCTCGAGAACACGAAACTCGTGGCTTTGCAAAGTCATCCCGAAGATACTCGGCATGGATGCGAATAGAGGCGAAGCTTCCGAGGGACACTTACGGTTGGATCTCGTCCCTTCCTTCGAGTTACGCGAGGTATTAAGTAAATTAGTTTACGTTTCTGCAAAATTTTAAATATATGATCATGTCTACACAAGATAAAGTTGCATGCTTAGATGTGTGGTTAAATAATTTGAGAAATTATTTATGCTAAACCTTCCGCTACACGTAGTTAATTTTAAAATTACGAACCCGCATCCATGTCAACATGCACCCGGTCCCAACAATGTTATCAGTCCCTTGCATAGTATAAGTAGAGGCTCACAACCGATATGGAGTTGGACAAACTATCTGGATGGTTGTAGTATAATTAGGTGTGGTTTGTTTTGACCATAGAATTATACTAGTGCACTTTGTGTGCATTGAGCAAGACCAAAACTAGAGGTCATCCAATTTGTACTGACTAAATAATTGGATTGAACCTCGGATTATTATGGACTACAATCCATAAATCCCGATATAATAATGGGCATGTATAGTTAATATTTTATTTTTTTGATTTACCAATGGGCGAGATTTATTCTGCTAAATCGATAGGCTCGGTAAGTTAGAAAATAATATTAATTATATGGTGTGCTGTTGATTATTGACAGAATCCGTGTCCTGGTGAGTCGGGATGATGATGCCCCCTTGATGAGCTCATAAGGTTTATCATGATAAACCCTGCAAGTGGATTTGATCCGACATAATGATATGGTTGAGTTGTACTAGCCAAGGAGTTAGAAGTTGATTAATTAAAATTGTCAGTAATTTAAATTAATCGACGGACATTCGATATCTTAAACACGGGAGGATGGATGTACTCATAATAGGTGGAGCCCATATGAAAATATGGGGTTTGGTGAGGATGTTCAATGGAGATCCTTTAGTGGAATGGATCTTCATTATAGATCCATTAGCGGGCCTAGGCCCAACTCTTCCTCATGCTCCCTACCTTAGCCCTATATATACCCCATGGAATCTTGAAACCAAGGCTAATCCAACACACAATAATTCCTAGGATTCTCCTTCTCTCTCTCTATTCTTCTCTCCCCTAGGTTAAGTGTGGCCGACGGGTGTGGAAGGATGAAGACCTTCTTCCCTTCTCTTCTCTCTTTTCTCTCCACTTGGGGCGTGGAACAAGGAAGGGAGGAGACTTCATCTCCTTCCTCTTGGCTGGACAAAAGCAAAGGAGGAGAGAAAAGGGTCCGCCGGTGGAAGCACTTGTGCCCTAGGTCACCGGTGCCGCCAACCTCCAAGGGAGGTTTCTGGTGGTGTTTGGAGGAGAAAGAACAACCCTTCTCTTCTCTCCTTGGTTGGCAGCAGCTAGTAGAAGGAGGAGAAAGGTGGTCGGCGGCCGGAAAACAAGGAACTCCCTTCCTTGTTGGCGCCGACGGAAGCAAGAGACAAGAGAGGATTCGGCGGCTAGGTTTTGGTGGTGAGGAAGAGAACTTTATCTCTTCTTCTTCCTCTTCTCCATCTTCCTTTCTTCATCCTCTGAGCTGGCGTGAAGAAGGTGGACCTTCTTTGGTGTTTGGGCGGCGGTGCTTAGGAGAAGAAGAGGAGGTGCGCCGGTTACCCTAGTAGCTAGGGTTTTGGTGTGTGCTAGAGAGGAAGTGTTGGTGCCCTTGGTGATTCCGGTTCTCGGTAGCTCGTTGCCCACATGACGTCCGGGAGGGAAGAGACATAAGGTAGAAGGCTACGAGGTAAAAAAAGGTATAATTTTCTTCCTTGGCTCCTTTGTTTTAGTCTTGTCATTTCATGTGTGTTAATTGATTATTATTGTTTTGATTATTTGTTAATCATTGATAATAATTAATTAATTGGACCTCGATAATAAACACAAAAATCGATCATCCACTCGTCGTCTTTTTCGCGGTCGAACGGTTAGGCAAATTACAAGGCTCGATATTTGAGATTGGCCAAGTTGTAATTTGAATCGTTCGATACGATGACGAGATGGTCGTTGGGAGACGGATCTCCATTCGGATTAATTTTTAATCCGTGGACATGGAGAGGTCTCTTAAGCACGACCAAGTATTCGCTTAGGAAACCCGCCAAGCCATACCCAGTAGGGCCTTAGTCAAAGGATCTGCCAGGTTGTTCACTTATGCAATCATGGTGACAGCTACTTCTCCTCGCTTTATGATTTCTCATATCAGGTGGTACTTGCGCTCTATGTGACTGGATTACTTCATCAAAGCAGATGTTCCAAGATCGCGAAGCATGTTTCAATCTATAAATGGACCGATTTAGCTTGCACACTAGATGCTCATTGCCCTTTGCAATGAACCCTTTTGGTTGCTTCATGTAGTTGGTCTCCTGATGATTTCCATTAAGGAAAGCTGTCTTGACGTCCATCTTCCATACCTCATAGTCCATATGAACGGCAATAGATAAGAAAATCCGGATAGACTTAAACATGACTACCGGCGAAAAGGTTTCCTCATAATCGATACCCTCTTTCTGACTATACCCTTTCGCAACAAGCCTAGCTTTAAAGGTCTCAACCTTCCCGTCTGATTCTCACTTTCTCTTTTAGATCCACTTGCATTCAATGGCTTTTACACCATTGGGTGGTTCTACTATCTCCTAGACATGATTAGAATCCATAGATTCTATCTCAGAATTTATTGCCCTTTGTCAAGAATCTGCATCCTTATCTTGGAGGGCCTTGTCATAGGTCCAGGGATCCGGTTCATGTTCACCAGGGATCAAGTCCGAAGACTCTCCCAAAAACATAAACCTTTCAGGTTGTCTAACAACCCTCCCACTATGACGAGGTACCACCTATATATCTTCTGTGACACGTGGTGTAGTGACTTGTGGTGTATCCTCTTGTACAGTTGGTACTAAGGTCGGAACGACCCCTTTTAATTCCTCAAGAACTAGTCTACTCATGGGCTTGTGGTTCATCACATAGTATTCCTCTAAGAATCTAGTATTCGTGCTAACGATTACCTTCTGATCCTTAGGACTATAGAACAGGTCACCCTTCGTCCCTTTAGGATAGCCTACGAACAAGTGCACTTCTGTATGAGATTCCAACTTATCAGTATCTCCCTTTAGCACGTGTTGGACTTCCCCAAATCTGAATATGTCCAAGATTGGGCTTTCGCCCAGTTCACAATTCCATGGGAGTAGAAGGGACTGACTTAGATGGTACTATGTTCAGAATATACGCTGTCGTATTCAGAGCATATCCCTAGAACAAATCTGGCAACTCAGAGTAGCTCATCATTGACCTATCCATCTCTATAAGAGTCCTATTCAGAATATCCATACTTTATTAATTTAGAAATCGAAACCAAGTTCTTTCTAAAAGAGGGTACATATAAGCAATTTCTCAAAACCAAAACTTTATTCCTATCAAATGATAAATAAATGTCTCACACTACAACAGCCACCACCTCTGTAGCATTGCCTAGGTAGACGATGATTTCCCCATTAGCTAGCCGTCGGGTTTCCTGGAATCCCTGCAAAGAGTTACAGACATGATCAGTGGCTCCCGTATCTACGCACCATGTACCGGTAGATAACACCGCTAAACATGTTTCAACAACTAAGCATGAAGAAATACCTTTATCTTGACGACGGGAACAGTTCGCCTTCCAATGTCCAGTTTGCTTACACGTGAAGCACATGCCTCTCGGCTTCTTCACGCCAGTTCGAGGTCCCTGCGATCCTACTACCTTCATGGACCCACCTTATTTCTTCTTCTTCCTGCCTTTCGGCACAGAAGTAGAAACCCTCTAAGTAACCAAGGCTTGAGAACTCTGACGAAAAAGCCCCCCTACCGCCTGGAGTTCTGCCAGCAATTCCCCCAACGTATATGTATGGTTGTTCATATTACAGTTGAGTTGGAACTGCTCAAAACTCCTAGGCAGAGATTGGAGTATGATATCGACTTGGGTTTCTCGTCGATCACTGCTCCAAGGACCTCAATCTCATTGAGGTGGGTCATAATCTTAAGGACATGATCCTGTTAGATTGTTTCCGTATGCTAGAGGGGGTGAATAGCGTTTCTTCGATGCCTTTCTTCCTACACGGTTAGTTGCGCAAGCGAAATATACAATAAAAACAATAAAACAATACTAACCAATGCTAACAACGAAGATTTACTTGGTATCCACCCCAGACGGGTGACTAATCCATGAATCCGTCGGTGGATCACTCCCCAGATAACCTCCGGCTAGCTCTCGTCACTCCTTGTGGGTAGAGAAACCTCGCCACAATCCCAAGCAAACCTCTGAGCACAAAGACTACTATCTTGTCTTTAACCAAGACAAGATTCGTCAAGAATTTCAGCTACCACGAAGTCCTCTTTAAATAGAACTCGGGCTGAAACCCTCGCCACCAGTCGACTGCTCCCAGGGCAGTCGACTGGTGCCACTAAAATTCGACCGTTGCATCCCCAACGTTCGAATTCTCAACCAACTCATCAGCCACCTACCATTCGACTGCTCCCAGGGCAGTCGACTGGTCCAGAGCTGAAACCCTTCTGTGAGTTTCATCAGTCGACTGCCCACAGGCTAGTCGACTAGTATACTCACACACCTAAGGTTACCCTTCCCGAGTACATTACACTCCGCACTCGAACCCTAGGATTTCTCGAGTACAATCACACAATACTCGTACCATCACGACTCGACTGACTCCTCACTTAGCAGCCTCGACTATCACCTTCACGCCCTCTTCATCTTCGGCTCCCGTCCCTCGGATGCACGCAAGCCTCCAGCTTGCCTCCATGTCATCCTTCATGCATGCCTCGAAGTCCGCGCTCATCAGCTCATCGTCCCTGCTCTCCAAGGTCCCTCGGGTGCACACAAGCCTCTAGCTTGTCTCCATGCTACCCTTCACCATACTGAGGCCGTCCAGCTAAGTCCATATGTGTAACCTGTACAACCTGCACACTCAACATACACATATAAGAACACAAGGGTAAACCTAACTTAAACCCTTTGCCCAAACATCAAAACACTTGGTCACTCCGGACCACAGATTGCCTCAACAATCTCCCCATTTTTGATGTTTGGCAATACGTTTAAGTTAAGGAAAGTAAAATAGTAGTCAATAGCAATAACAATGCATATGCAATGCAAATATAGATCCTATCCCAAGGCATCCCACACCTAACCCTCCAAGTTAGGACTTTTCCATACCTAACTTCCCAAAGTTAGGAATTTTCCACACAACGGGCTTTTTAAAGCTTCTCTAAAGCTCCCCCTACATTGGACTTACAAAGACTTTTTAAGAACCTCTCCAAGGTTCCCCTTATGCCAAGAATGGAGCAACCATGCTCCCCCTTAATTTCAGGTCCCCCTAAACCTAGGGTTTTTAGCAAAGGTGTGTTTGGTTTCCCAACTTAAACCTAACACTTCTTTCCCTTTGCCATACATCAAAAATACTCCAACAATATCCCAATTATTGGATCTTTTAATCCCCAATGATCCTAAACACAGTGTACTAACCCCCATACACTCGTTTTCCATCATTTAGACACAAGTTAGCTGCTACATACCCACACCAGTCCTGACCAGTCGACTACCCCCAGGGCAGTCGACTGATACTCTAAAAATCAGTTTTTCTGGCCAATTTCAGAATTACGCTAGAAATTCCACAAATCTCCAAAAATTCTCAAATTTTGTGGAGAACATTGTGGTACCCATACCTACTTGGGAAAAATACATTTACCCATGTATCTATCACCATTCCCAAGTTTGACACAAAACTAAAAACTTTTCGATGAAAATCAAGGCAACCAAGGAGGCAACTTCCCCCTTAACCTATGCCTTTTCCCAATTTTCATTTACCAAGGTCAAGTTCTACCCAAATTGACACCATAACACCGAGTTGAGTTATACCCCAACTTAATCATCACAACCTTTCCATGTCAAGTTAATCCTAACATAACAACCCAAGTTTTCTATCTTAGAACCCTCTAGAATATCCTAGAAATCCTAAAAAGCCTAAAAATTTGCAAATACACTTGTTAGGATATACCCTATCATAGAAAAATATGATTTCATGAAAATATCAAGTGTGCTTGACTTTTGGTACAATCCTCTATTTTCCTCAAAAGTTTGACATTTTGTATCAACTTTAAAATCTACTCATGATTCCTTGTGTTTGCCAATTCTAACCATCATCAATTTACACAAAGAATTGTTCACAACTCTCCCTTCTATATTTCTTAATCCTAGATACCTTATGGAAAACTTCCATATGCTTTCATTCACCAAACATTTATCTTTTAATATCATTCATTGAATTTCAACCCATATTATCAAATTATGACATAAAATCTTTTAATATAGCATAACATTTTCCTATGATTTTAATCTTGCAATTTCTGATCAGCCAATACGTCTTTTCACACTTAACCTAATGGATCAGTCGACTGTCCCAAGGGCAGTCGGCTGCGAAAACTCACAGAATGGTTCCAGGGCTAAATTCACTTCGGATCAGTTGACTGTCCCCAGGGCAATCGACTGATACTTGAATTTCAGGTTTTCAGCCCAATTTCAGAAATGCCTAGATAATTCCACAAATCTCCAAAAAATCAAAATTTTGTGGGGAGATTGTCAGACCTATATCTACTTGGGAAAAATATGTTTCCAAATAAATGTACTCTAGATCCCAAGTTTGGCATGAAACTCAAATTTCTCTAAAGTGTATCACTTAAGTCATGCCAAAAGTTCTAATTATGGTCTTTCCTTGATATATCTTCTAACACCTAACCATAATCCATTTCTAGCACTTAATTATATGGTATTTACCCTCTAAAACCTAATTTTACCAAATATAAGCCTATTTTCATCCTTTTCTCCCTAAATTCCTTTCTAATGTGCCAATTTTCAATGATTAAGACTTACCCAAGTCTTTCAAACCCTTTGGCACATTAAATCGTAATTTCCTCTTGAGATCCATTTACCATAGATCCCAAAGGCTCTAGAGCTCCCCCTTGAGCTCTTAGCCCTAGTCACCTCCCTAGGTAACTCAACCCACACTAGACCACACGGTGAGCCCCTAGTGATGCTTGGCTATAAAATGGACTCTCTTAACCTTAGACACTTTGTCTTTAGTTAAGTCCCTTTCTTTCCCTTTGAATGACACCCCCTTGCCATCCTTGGGCTTTCCCTCCTTGCCATGACCATATACTACCCTAGCATTTTTCTTTCCCTTAGCCTTGGAGGTCTTAGACCGGTATCCCAAGCCCGATCTATCAAGTTGAGTTTTATACTATGCAACACCATGTCTGACCCTTTGATCCAACTGTGAATCTTTCTAGGGTCTTTTCTAATGTATCAAGCCTTACCCTCAAGGCTTGATTTTCCTTTCCAAGTTTCTACCCTTTGATTCCATATGTTCACTTTGGACATTCTTAGATCACCTCCTTTCTAGGCACATTCCTTCCCTTCTTGGGATTAATATCATGATCCTTAGGTCCTAAGGGTCTAGGTTTACCATGATGCATGCTTTTCCTAGGGTTATAATTTACCTAGTTATCCCTATTCCTATCATGATATTTAAAACCATGGCTATGACAATTAAGCAGTTTTCATTAAGCCTAGCATGCATGGATGAATGATTTACACTATTTTCAACATTCATAGAGGAACTAACATTTGAATTACATTTTAATTTACGGTTAGGGATTACCTCCCTTACCCTTGTAGTTCCTCCTTGATGTGAGCTCCTCTTCTTTCTTTGCTCCTTCTCCCATCTTCTCAAGTGTTCCGTTTTCTTGAGCTCTCCACTCTTTGGGCATTTCATGTGGTAGTGTCCTAGCTCATCACACGTGAAGCATCGAATCTTCTTTTTCTTTTCTTGGGCTTCTCTATTCCTACAATTCATGTTAGATTTAAATTGAATGGGCCCGGGTTTAGAGAGTACCTCCTTTTTACCTTTCGGGCACTTGTCCTTGTAGTGCCCCTTTTCATTGCATCTAAAGCATGTGATATGGTCCTTGGTCTTGGTTTGGTGGAGGTTGGAGCTTTTTCATGCTCCGGTATAGAAATGGATCTCTCCTCCCCCTCAATTCTTGAAACTGATATTTCTTCTTCTTCTTCTCTGGATGAGGTGGAGGACCTCTCACTCTCTTCTTCCATTTCACTTGAGGAGGTAGATGATTCTTCTTCCTTTTTCTCCTCTTCTTCGGTTATTAGTTCACTTCCTCGGCCTCTTCCACTAATTGATCTCGTGTAGGGGTTTTATAGATTTCTTCTACCTTTTTCCATAGATCGTGTGCATTTTCGTATGCTCCTACACCACTCAAAATATTGTTAGGCAAAATGTTTATTAAAATACTAATTACCTTCTCATTGGCTTTTGATTGTGCTTGTTGTTCTTGATTCCAATATCTAGGCCTAAGCTTCTTCCCGTGCTTATCCTTTGGAATCTCGAAGGGCTCTTCAAGCACAATTCTACACTTCCACTCCATTCCAAACCACGTCTCGATCCTTGCCCTCCAAAAGTCGAAGTTTTCATGATCGTAGGGCGGTGGAGTGTAGATGTCGTCCCCGAATTTGCCTTCCATGTTTTTCCTCTAGCGTGTGCTCCCTCGGCGATTAGTCTGATCAAGAGTGGTCCTTCGCTCTGATACCAATTGTTAGATCGTTTCCGTACGCTATTGTAACGCCCGCCCCTCCTATCCTTATAAAATGGGAAAGGCGGCGCTACGCGAACACACACACACACACACACACACACACACACACATATAGCTTAACGCAATGGAATAATTTAAAACATGTAAACACATCTCACAACATGGAAGCATGCTTGGTATTCATGTGCACAACTTGGCTCAAACTTTTAACTCAAGAAGTACATTATGCAATTATGTGAACTTACGGCATATAAGACTCTAGATGGGGAATGAGCTACTAAGCAAGCATTGCATTATATGAGAGGAACCCTAGACTCACTACAACCTACGGCCTAACCCGTGGCATGTGAGTATGAACACCCCATAAAAACAGGTGAGCATTAACATAGGTTTTAGAGTTTACACATGGAATTTAAAGGTATGAATCGAACTATGTAGGCATCAAACTCTAACACCCTAGAGCATGTTACATAATCCATATTGAGTCTTTAAACAAGCAAGCTCTAAACATGAATTCCATGACAAGTGCTAGTTATGGAAATATCGTATTTTAGAAATGAACACAAAACATAGCATAGCATGTTGTACTGTATGATTAAACATAAAACATAGTATGACATATTAGTATGATAATCTAGCATCAACAAGTGTAACAATGCGGAAACTTAAGACATGAGTAAATTCTTGATTCATAAGCAAGCATAAGTAATAGGATCTTTTCTACCATGCCACTGTCACACACATCTTTGCCCCTCCTGCTTCTCCCTTTAGTTTAGCATGCCCTTACCCTTTTTTGTAGTATAAGGAAAATACTAAACTATAAGCATATAGGCTTATTAAGATCCTTTCCTACTCACAAAAACCATGCGTCATGAATTGGACATAGAGAAAGTTAAACAACAACATATGAAAAGAATATTTATATCACAAGAGTACTACAACTTCAAGTATGGTAATTCAAGTAGGCACATAATATGAGATAAATGTCTTTATGCATGAGAGATGTTTCTTTGAAAACATATATGTATAAGTACTTGAACATAACTCTCAACATAAGGCCCGACATTGTACCACATTCATAATTTGCACGCATTCCTTAAGTAGATACGAGGTAGCTAATCCCGACCTACTAGAGACTAGGCAACCTTCGGCCTAGGGGCAACGTAGGAGCCCATTCCAAGGACCTTTTTAGGGTTCGGTACATGCCCATACAAAAGTAAAATAGCTTATCATGTTTCCTTTCTTTTCATAAAGAATGCTCTTAGTATCTTTTAGGCATTCCATCATTTATAAGTCATGCATAACATAGGTATACCTTAAAGGGCCTAAACATAATCATGATACATGAAGCATAACATAAAGCATACATGAATAAGACCTAACATAATCATAAAGTAATATAGAAGCATGTCAACATTATTATGTCATTTGATGAATCATGGAAATATGTTCTTGATCTCTTAAGCCAATAGGAAGCATACTTAGGGTTTTTAGCCTCCTCCTAAGCCTAAAACTAGGACTTGGCCGAAACCTTCAAGCAACCATATGTGACATAAAAAGCATATAACATTCATATAACATATATCATATCATAGGAAATCATTAGTAAGCATAGTTGGGGGTTTAACTTGATCTTAATCATAGTTTTAGGGCTTGACCGAAACCTTCAAGGGGCCTACTCTAAGATTTAAGCAACATAACACTCAAAGCAATTATACTACAGGTGAGGGGAGACTTACCTCTTTTGCTTGGTTACCACCAATCTATATACCCTTAAATTGAGAGCGATGAAGACCTCCTTGCTCTTAGGATCTCCTTTGTTCTTCTCGCCTTATAAGGGGTCTTAAGTCTTCAAGAGATCTCCCTTGTGAAACTTTCTAGGGAGAGACCCTAGATGAGATTTTTGGAAATGGGAGAGGGAGAGGGAGATTCGGTGGGGGTGGAAGAAGGAGGAAGAAGAGGACAATTTATAATGTCTTTTGTCTCTTCACAAGTGCCTCTTCACCTTCTTCACATGGTGCCTCTTCACATCCCCTACCCTTAACCACAATTTTCCTCTCCTTTCTAACAGCACACCCTTGCTGGGGCTATTGGTTAGCCTATGCATCATAATTCTTTGCTACCACCTAAGGTCCAAGGTTCAAACCTTGCCAAATGCTACTTTTTGGTTCTTTCCCCTTTTATTTATTTATTTTTTTAAAAACCCACATAAGCCTATTAAGAATTGTACTAGAATTCCACCTACAATCCATTAAGAATTATACTAATATTCATATTAGTGTTCATGTAAAAATTGAGAGGATTTTACGGGCGTCACAATCCCATCCTCTGATAAGTAAGTCCTAAACTCTCCCAAGAGGTATTCATCACCACGATCCAATCGTAGTATCTTGATACTTTTACCTTGATATTTCTCCACATCAATCTTGAATTCTTTGAACTGATCAAAGTATTCAGACTTCTGGTATCAAGTAAATGTATTCATACCTTTGAATATTCGTCTCACAAAGTATTCAAAGCTACCTCTTTCCTGGATAGGCATAGGACCACACAAATCAGAATGAACCAATTCTAACATATCTCTGGCTCTATACCCCTCGGCCTTGAAAGGCCTCTTGGTCGTCTTACCTTCCAAGCAAGTCTCAAAGGTTGGGAAGTCTCCCACTACCAATGAACCAGAGGGTCCATCGGTTATCGACCTTTTGAATCCTACTAAGGTTGATATGACCAAGCCTTAGATGCCAAAGACATATTTGGTTCATCTAGGAAGGAACCTTTCTCTTATTTTGATTAGATGATGAACTATTAGCTACTATTTGCATCATGGGAGACTTTATAGTTAATTGCTTAAATTGCTTATCCATGTTCCTAAACAGATAATCCTTCTATTTCACTTTTCATAACAAAAGACAATAGAATATCCATTATTTCAGAAACTGAACCAAAGTTCTTTCTAAGAATTAGGTATATAAAAGTAATTTTCTTAAAACCAAAACTTTATTTTCCTAAATAAAAATAAATGACTCCCACTGCAATAGTAGCCACCTCCGTAGCATTCCCCATGTAAACAGTAATCTCTTCCTCAACTAGTCGTTGGGCTTCCTGGAACCCCTGCAAAGAATTGCAGACATGTTTAGTGGCATTCGTATCTACACACCAGGTACTGTTGGATCGAGAGAACCAATAGAGGGGGGGTGAATATCGGAAATCATTTTTCTTTCGGAAAGCTTAGAGCAAGTACGCAGCGGAAATTAGAAACACAGAGACACAGTCGATTTTACTTGGTTCGGAGCTTGTGTCGACTCCTACTCCAAGGCCCACGGTCGTTGACCGTTTACTTTGGGCAATTCTATATACGGCGCAAACAAGTTTACAAAATTAATTACAACAGTAAGTGCAGTAAACTTAAATAGCTCTTTTTACCGACGTCCGAGGAAGATCGACTTTTTCGGAGCAGCAGGACGTCGTCGGCTCGAGTTGGAAGAATTCCGGGGCGAAGCGCGAGAGCAGAAGAGCGTAGAAGCGTTGTTTTGAAGTTGTTGTTGAAGGCTTGGGTGTTGGGTGCTATTTATAGCATCTCGGGGCGCCCTGCCACGTGTCAAGTGATCCACTTTTAGCTCGGTCAAGCATTATCCCATCCGAATAGGGATAAGTTTGACTCTGGGGGCGCCCTGGTCGCAGTGGGCGCCTTGGCTGACTTCTTCCGCGCAGAAATCTCGGCTGTGGATAAAGATGAAGCTTCGCAGACTTGGGTGCGGGGCGCCCTGGCTGCTGAGGGCGCCCTGGCTGCTGAGGGCGCCCTGCCCAGTAAGCAGCCGAAGCCCTTTTTGCTTCACTTGGTTCTGGTTCACCTTGGGGGCGCCCTGGACACTCAGGGCGCCCTACTCAGCTGCTGCCTCACTCCTTTGAGGCTCTCTGAGTTGCAGACACACGTTCCTTTGGTCCTGCATCCAGGGTTAGTCCAAAACACAATAAAATAATTAATTATTAGTTTATACAGCCTTAGCTATCTTGGTTCTGACTTTGGTCTCCAAAATGGAGCCCTAGGTCGAACCGACACCTACTGTTCCCTCGACGGGGAACGCGTCCTCACCTACTCCTCTCGGGAGAATGTACCTGATGCCAACCGCTCCTTTGGTTGGACTTTTGCCTGACGGTCCTTTGCCAGGTCTTGGATACTGGCAGTCCTTCTCCAGTTGCCTAGTAGTCCTTCGCTAGGGCTTTGATACTGGTAGTCCTTCGCCAGTTGCCTAGCAGTCCTTCGCTAGGGCTTGGATACTGGCAGTCCTTCGCCAGTTGCCTAGCAGTCCTTCGCTAGGGCTTGGATACTGGCAGTCCTTCGCCAGGAGCCTAGCAGTCCTTCGCTAGGGCTTTGGATACTGGCAGTCCTTCGCCAGGAGCCTAGCAGTCCTTCGCTAGGGCTTTGGATACTGGCAGTCCTTCGCCAGTTGCCTAGCAGTCCTTCGCTAGGGCTTTGGATGCTGGTAGTCCTTCGCCAGTTGCCTAGCAGTCCTTCGCTAGGGCTTGGATGCTGCACACTCAGTGAACAACGTTAGATCACAAATAAACTTAACTTTGAATCCTTTGTCAATATCAAAACCAGGTTCGATATGGTGCTTCCTGCACCAACAGGTACCGGTAGATAACACCGCTAAACATGTTACAATGATAAAAGAAAAAAAAAATATACCTTTCTCTTGACGATGGGGACAGTTCACCTTCCAATGTCCAGTTTGCTTGCACGTGAAGCACTTGCCTTTCGGCTTCTTTACGCAGTCCGAGGTCCCTGCGATGCCGCTGCCTTCTTGAACCCACCTTGTTTCTTCTTCTTCCTGCCTTTCAGCATAGAAGTAGAAACCTTATGAGTAACTAAGACTTGCGAATTCTGACGAATGAGACCCTCTACTGCCTGGAGTTCTCCTAGCAATTCACCCAACATATATTCACGTTTGTTGATATTGTAGTTGAGCCTGAACTGCTCAAAACTCCTAGGCAGTGACTGGAGTACAATATCGACCTGGGTTTCCCCGTCGATCTGTGCTCCTAGTACCTCAATCTCATTGAGGTGAGCCATCATCTTTAGGACATGATCCCTCACGGGTGTCCCTTCGACTATAGTGGTCGTCATCAAACTCTTCATTGCAACCTGCCTAGCATCTCAACCATGGTGCCCGAAGAGCTCCTTGAGGTTCAGCATCATGCCACTAGCAGTGGGCATGGCCTGATGCTGATGTTGCAGCACATTCGACATATATGCCAGAATGTAGCACTGCGCCATCTCATCTGCCTTGATCGACTTCTTGTAATGCTCCCTCTGCTCTTCACCAGAGTCCTTTCTAGGCCTTTCCGGACATTCCTCGAAGAGTACATTGTTGGATCGAGAGAAACGATAGAGGGGGGGTGAATATCGTAAAACGTTCGGATTAATAAGTTAGAGAAATTACGCAGCGGAAATTTAAATCAAACACGCAAACACCAAGTTTTTTACTTGGTTCGGAGTCACGGTCGGCTCCTACTCCAAGGCCCACGGTCGTTGACCGTTTTCTGCAGGTAATTCTATATTTTTGCAAAACCAGTTTACAAGATTGAATTACAAGTATAGTAAAGTAAACTTTAAAGGAAGCTCTTCGTTACCGACGTCCGGTGTAGATTGTCTTTTTGGAGCAGGAGGACGTCGTCGGCGCTTGTATCTCGAGTCGGGAGGTTTCTGGAGCAGAGCGCGGGAGCAGAAGAGCGTGAATACGTTGGAAGAATTCGTTGTTTGAAGCCTTGGGGTCGAGGGCCTATTTATAGCCCCTGGGGGCGCCCGGAACGTCGGGGGCCCCCCCCCACATGTCAGCCGATCCGATTCCCTCTCGGTCAGCTCTGATCCCTTGAAACTCGGGATCAGGCTTTGACGGGGGTGCCCGGAATGCTGGGGGCACCCGGGTTGACCAGGTCGCCTCTTATCCATTGGCTTCGTTGGGTTCTGCTTCGTTAGCTTCAACTGGGGGCGCCCGGACCATCCGGGCCGCCCGGGAGTAGGGGGCGCCCGGGAGCATGGGGGCGCCCTGCCCATAAGCTGCCGAAGCTCATTTTGCTTTACTTTGTTTTGTGTTCACCTTGGGGTCGCCCGGGACACTCCGGGCGCCCTACTCAGCTTCCACCTCACTCCTTTGAGGCTCTCTGAGCTGCAGACACTCGTTCCTTCGGTCCTGCATCCAGGGTTAGTCCAAAATAACATAGAGTAATATTATATTAATTTTATACAACCTTAGCTGTCTTGGTTCTGACTTTGGGTCTCCAAAATGGAGCCCTATGTCGAACCGACGCCTACTGTTCCCTCGTCGGGGAACGCGTCCTCACCTACTCCTCTCGGGAGAATTTACCTGATGCCAACCGGCTCCTCCGATTGGACTTTTGCCCAGCGGTCCTTCGCCAGGTGCCTAGCAATCCTTCGCTAGGGCTTTGTATCCTGGCATTCCTTCGCCAGGTGCCTAGCAGCCCTTCGCTAGGGCTTTGTATCCTGGCATTCCTTCGCCAAGTGTCTAGTAGCCCTTCGCTAGGACTTTGTTTCCTGGTAGCCCTTCGCCAGGTGCCTAGCAGCCCTTTGCTAGGACTTTGTTTCCTGGCATCCCTTCGCCAGGTGCCTAGCAGGCCTTCGCTAGGACTTTGTCTCTGCACACTTGAGTAACTTTATTAGATCACAAATAACACTTAACTTTGAATCCTTTGCCAATATCAAAACAAGGTTTGATATGGTGCTTCCTGCACCAACAATCTCCCCCTTTTTGATTTATGGCAACATAATTCAAAGTTAAGTAAAAACTTTATAACAGTTAAGAACATAAGGTAAAAATGAAGTATAACAATTTTACACAAATTAACGTTAACTTTATAACAGTTAATAACATAAGGTAAGATTTAAAAAAAATCCTTTATTTCTCTCACTCCCCCTAAACCTATAAAGTACTTAACTTTGACCTTTCCTCCCCCTTTGACATATATTAAAAACAAACATGGGTGAACAAGGTAAAAATTAAAAAATTTTGCAAACCTACATTTTGTTAAACAACTTTTACTTACAAGGCTTTGCAAAACTTAGGCAAAATTTTGAAGTCAAATTTCCAAAAAGAGTTTAACTTTGAGAATTGGGAAAAATTTGTTTAAAAATACTTTGCACACTTAGACGAATACTTTGTGTATTTTGAAAAAAAAATTTGTAAAACTTCTAGACAAGTTTTTCACCAAAAAAAACTCTACTTAGAAACATTTGCCAAAATTTTCAACCAGTTTTTGCTCAGACAAATTTTGTTTACTAAGAAGAATTTTACTTTAAAAAAACAGTCACTTAAAAAAATTTGAAACATTTAGACATACTTAAAAAATTTTTTGAAGCATTAGAAATACTTGAAAGCACTTGAAGTAGTTTGAAATTTTAACAGCACTTGGCACTTAAAAACAATTTAAAGTACTTAGACATTTTTAAAGTACTTTACAAAATTCTTAGACCAATTTTAAAACACTTAGAAATACTTAGCTTTTTGTGAAAACGAGATAAAAAAATTTCTCTCTCTTTTCTATTTCTCTCCCCCTTGGCCATATATCAATAAGGAGGTTTTGAAAGAAGATTTAAGAAAGAAATATGTGTATCAGAGTTTATGAGCTTTAAAAATAAAAATACTTGTTATAATTCTGAAAATATAGCAAGTAGCTTAAATTGTACCAATAAAAACTCCACTTTGAAAAGTATTGTGAATTTAAAAAAATATTTTATATTTGTAGGCAAGTTTTTAGAAAATTCACGTACTTAGAATACTATTGCTTTAGAAAAGTATTAGTACTCTTTGAAAACATTATATTTTGAAAAATAGAAGTACTTTTGAAAGATATTATGCAATTTTTAAAAAATATTGTTGGATCGTGAAAACCGATAGAGGGGGGGTGAATATCGGAAATCGTTCGGACTTTCGTAAAGAGCAATTGCACAGCGGAAGTAAAAATAAACACAACACAAAAACACAGTCGATTTTACTTGGTTCGGAGCCTGTGTCGACTCCTACTCCAAGGCCCACGGTCGTTGACCGTTTACTTTGGGCAATTGTATATGAAGCGCAATAATAGTTACAGAATTTAGTTACAAAGTAAGTGCACGAAAATAATAATAAAGAATTGCGCTCTTCGTTACCGACGTCCGGAGTGTATTGACTTTTTCGGGGCAGCGAGACGTCGTCGGCTCGAGTTGGAGTGTTTCCGGAGCAAGGCACGAGCGTAGAAGAGCTTTGAGGCGTTGAGAGAATTGTTGTTCTGAAGCCTTGGTCGAGGGCCCTTTATATAGGGCCTGGGGGCGCCCGGGACGTCGGGGGCGCCCCCCACGTGGCCTCTGATCCGCAAAGCTCTCGGTCGCGTCTGATCCTCTGGATCCGCTTTGACCGGGGCGCCCGGAGCGCTCGGGGCGCTCGCATTGACCGGTCAAAGCTTTATCTTCTCGGCTTCGCAAGGGCGCGCTTCGGCAGCTGGCAGTGGGGGCGCCCGCGACACGCGGGGCGCCCGCGACAGGCGGGGCGCCCGGAGCATCCGGGGCGCGTTGAGGTGTGTTTTCACTTCTTGCAGACTTGGGTTGACCTTGGGGGCGCCCGGATCATCCGGGGCGCCCTGCTCAGCTTCTGCCTCACTCCTTTGAGGCTCTCTGAGCTGCAGATACTCAGTCCTTCAATCCTGCATCCAAGGTTAGTCCAAATAGCAATTATATTATTATTTTATACAGCCTTAGCTGTCTTGGTTCTGACTTTGGTCTCCAAAATGGAGCCCTAGGTCGAACCGACGCCTACTGTTCCCTCGACGGGGAACGCGTCCTCACCTACTCCTCTCGGGAGAATTTACCTGATGCCAACCGTTCCTCTGGTTGGACTTTTACCTGACAGTCCTTTGTCAGGTCTTGGATGCCGAGCTGCCCTTCGCCCGGTGCCTAGCATTCCTTCGCTAGGGCTTTAGTCCTAGGCTGCCCTTCACCTGGAGCCTAGCAGTCCTTCGCTAGGGCTTTGGATACTGGCAGTCCTTCGCCAGTTACCTAGCAGTCCTTCGCTAGGGTTTTGGATACTGGCAGTCCTTCACCAGTTGCCTAGCAGTTCTTCGCTAGGGCTTGGATGCTGGCAGTCCTTCGCCAGTTGCCTAGCAGTCCTTCGCTAGGGCTTGGATACTGGCAGTCCTTCGCCAGGTGCCTAGCAGTCCTTCGCTAGGGCTTGGATACTGGCAGTCCTTCGCCAGGTGCCTAGCAGTCCTTCGCTAGGGCTTTTTCTGCACACTTGAGTAACAACGTTAGATCACAAATAAACTTAACTTTGAATCCTTTGCCAATATCAAAACCAGGTTCGATATGGTACTTCCTGCACCAACAATCTCCCCCTTTTTGATTATGGCAACACAATTCAAAATTAAGTAAAAAACTTTATAACTGTTATGAACATAATGTAAAAATGAAGTATAGCAATTTTACACAATTCAATGTTAAGTAAAAACTTTATAACATTTACTAACGCAAGGTAAGATTTGAAAAAAAACCTTTATTTCTCATAAAAAACTTTTATTTCTTATACTCCCCCTAAAACCCTGAGTACTTGTGTTATAATACTTAACTTTGACCTTTCCTCCCCCTTTGACATATATCAAAAATAAACATGGGTGAACAAGGTATCTAATAGGGAGGTTTGAGTTTTACCATAATAAATTTAAGTAAAGGAGTTCAAAAGCATAGTTTTCAAAAGAAACTTTAAGTAATGGATTTCATAATTTTCAAAGTAATGGATGTTTTGAAAATACATGAGGCTCCCCCTTAATGTGATAACTCTTCTACTTATATTTTAGAAAAAGCTTGCAAAAACTTGTAACATAGTTTTCAAGAAAAACTTAACAGTAACTTACTCAGCCAACATTTTGAAAACAAGTTTTCCTTAAAAAGTTTCAACTTTTGCACTCATAGAGAAATTTCCTTGGAACATATTTTGTGTATTAACAACCATTTTTATTTGGAAAACCTTTAAATAAACAAGTTTTTGCTGAAACATAGATTTGTTTGCTAAGAAAACCTTACTTAGAAACATTTGTCAAAAATTTCCAAAGGTTTTGCTCAGACAAACTTTGTTTACTAAGGAAAATTTTACTTAGAAATATTTTCAAAATAACTGCACTTAGTGCTTTAGAGGTTTTGAAAGATGCTTAGACCAATTTTAAAGCACTTATGAATACTTAGTGAAAACAAGATAAAATTTGAAATTTTCTCTCTTGGCCATATATCAATAAGGAACCTTTTTTAAAAAAAAAAGATTTAAGGAAAAATTATGTGGATCAGAGCTTATGAGTTTTGAAAATATAAAAATACTTAGTATAATTTTGAAAGCACACAGATTAAATTGCACTAAAAAAAGACTTCGCTTTGAAGGATATTGTGCAATTTTGAAAAAGGATTTTGTATTTTTAGCCAAGTCTTTAGAAAATTCACGTACTTAGAACACTATTATCTTGGAAAAGTATTAGAACTTTTTAAAACATTATATTTTGAGATATTATGTAAATTTTGGAAAATATAAGTACTTTTGAAAAGTATGCATGTAAGTACTTTTAAACATAATATTTTAAAAGAGTTTAATGTTATTTTGAGATCATGATACTTTACTTGGTTTCTTTTCCAGTCTGACACAATCCTAGGGAACCATGTTGACTACAAGGACATTTTCCTAAGTGTCCTGGAAATTTTTCAACCCAAGTAAAGATTATTTCAAAAGGTATTTTAAACAAAACATTTTAAAATAATATTTTTTTATAAGACAAATGTTTTCGACACAATTTTGAAAATATAGTCTATGAAAACATATTATTTAGAAATGTTTAATAACTCTTTTAATTTGACCTCCCCCTAAACTTGATACAGTCCTTGGAAGCTTGTTGACCACAAGTGTTCTTCCTCTGAGTTCTTAGGGTTCAGTTCATATCAAAAGAATTATTTAATAATTTCAAAGATAAATGCCAAGGAAAATACTTGTTAGAAATAATTTCTTTTGGTTTAGACTCCCCCTAAATTTGACACATCCTAGGAGTCCTTGTAGATCATTAAGTAGACCTTCCTTTGTGTCTTTAGGGTTTACTAAAATCAAAAGAGTAGTTTTGAATACTAGCATGGTAATATAATTTTTAGTAAATTCAATTTGAGCAGAAACCCTATTTTTGAAAAACATTTTGAAATAATAATGGTTTTTGTAAAACACAATTTAAAAAAATATAGTGATTATTGGAAAACATAGTGTTTCAAAACTTCTTCTTTTAATTTGATCTCCCCTTAGATTTGACACAGTTTGGCTTTTATCTAAGTTCCTTAAGGGGTTTCAGTGTTGAGCAAGTTTGACTATGTTGACTAGGGTTGACTAGGGTTGACTATTTTGACCAAGTTTGACCAATTAATGACTAAAACAAAACAAGCCCTAGTCTTGGAAAACTCGTGTTTTTTTTTATTTACAAAGATAGCGAATTATGCTTATAAGTCCTAGATGTCTCACCCAGTTCTACATGATCAAGCATGTTAACCTTATGGGTTTTGTGAGACAAATATTTTAATTTTGAAAATATGGTTAATTTTGAAAAGTTAGATTAATTTTGAAAACAATTAATTTGAAAAGGAATATTTGAATCTAAGATTAACTGAAAATTTGTGTTAGATTCGAATTTGACAAAAAGTAATTTGAATTTGAAATTCAAAAATTGGCTTCCAGGTCTTGGCGAGGCACTAGGCCTTCTTTGGCCGTAGCCTTATTGGATCATCAACCCTTTCCTTGACAAAGCCGTTTAATGAAATTCCATTTTCAAAATTAATCTTTGAAAAGTTCTGGTCTAACTAGTTTAAGTTTTGGATCGGTAGCTTCGGCTAGTTTCACCAGTCTAAAGAGATCAAGTAAACTTGATCTTATTAGAATTGGTTTCCCTAACGTACTATCATCTCACCTCTACCCAATACTATGTTGTTCAAATTTCAGTTAAACCTTTAGTCCTTAAACTAATCAATCCTAATTTTAAGCAAAAAAATAAACATAAAAAGAAACATACAATTAAAGCAAATAATTATCTAAGTAAGGTCACCATTGGAGTAATACTCCGGATTTTCAAAATTAGCAAGATTATGAATTAAATTTTCTAACATATTAAATTTATTTGAATTAATTACGTTGTTTGAGATAAATAATGGATTTTTAAATACTGTAAATTTACCTTTTGATTCTCGGTTGGGAATCTCCCCCTTAATACTTGCCGTCTTTCCTTTTTGTGCCTTTAGCATCTTGTAGTGATCACGAGCTGACCGGACCGGTTTGGTTCGATCTCCTTCTTTGTCGTCAAATTCTGAGTCTGAGTTGGACTCAGGTACAGGTTGAATCTTCTTTTTTGGTGGTTCTCTTGGAGTTTTTCCTGCAATAAAAATTATACCTTCCTCGACCATTGCAGTATCAGCTTGAATATTTAATTTTAATTTAGAAAACGATTCGAAATTGGTTACCCTTTTTGTCTCAGTCAATTCATCGTTTGACTCTGGTTCGATTTCGATGTCGGGTGTCGAGTCAATCTCAGCTGCTTGTTCTTGAACCGAAAGGGCAAGATAACTTAACTAATCTTCTTCTTCATCTGAGATTTCTTGATGAAGGTCAATCAGTTTTTCCTAGATTTCTCTAGCACATCTGAAGGATCCGACCCACTTCAATTCTTCATTGGTTAGGCCACATTGTAGAATTGCAGTAGCCCTTGCATCTGTCTCGATCTTCCTCAAGGTTGGTTCATCCAGTTGGTCCCACGTAAATGATAGTCCATCTTCTGTAGGGAGGTAGAATCCTGTTTGAATGATCATCCATATGTCCATATGGGCCTTCAGATGGAACTCCATTTGACTTCTCCAACAATTGAAGTTTTCGCCGGAGAATAGCGGTGGACGTACACTGTTCCACTCTTGGTTGGCCATTTAGTTTAACCTTGTACAGAAAAGAAATAACAGAATGTACCAAGACTTGGTCTTAGATTAGTAGTGCGGGAGAAGAAAAAAAATAGCCAAAAAAAAAATTATTGCATGAATTTTGAGGCAGAATAATAATAAAAAATTATGTCAAATTTTTTGAAAATGTTACTTTATCAATTTTGATTAATGATAAAAAGTAAGACTTTAATGTTTGGGAGAAAATTTTCTCAGATTAAGGTAGCACGATTTTCGAGAAAAAAATATTAAAATAATAATAAAAAAGTTTATGACAAATTTTCAAAAATTGATTATTTTAACAATTCTAACTTATGGTGAAAAAATGAGAATTCAAAATTGAAAAAGGCGAAAAAGATCTAGTGGTGTTGATTAACTAGAAAGAAAAGAAATAAGATTAAAAAATTTTGTAAATCCGAAAAACTTTCAAACTGGTGGTTGCACCAAGTTTGAACTACCCCGCTCTGATACCACTTGTTGGATCGTGAAAACCGATAGAGGGGGGGTGAATATCGGAAATCGTTCGGACTTTCGTAAAGAGCAATTGTACAGCGGAAGTAAAAATAAACACAACACAAAGACACAGTCGATTTTACTTGGTTCGGAGCCTGTGTCGACTCCTACTCCAAGGCCCACGGTCGTTGACCGTTTACTTTGGGCAATTCTATATGAAGCGCAATAATAGTTACAGAATTTAGTTACAAAGTAAGTGCACGAAAATAATAATTAAGAATTGAGCTCTTCGTTACCGACGTCCGGAGTGTATTGACTTTTTCGGGGCAGCGGGACGTCGTCGGCTCGAGTTGGAGTGTTTCCGGAGCAAGGCACAGCGTAGAAGAGCTTTGAGGTGTTGAGAGAATTATTGTTCTGAAGCCTTGGTCGAGGGCCCTTTATATAGGGCCTGGGGGCGCCCGGGACGTCGAGGGCGCCCCCACGTGGCCTCTGATCCGCAGAGCTCTCGGTCGCGTCTGATCCTCTGGATCCGCTTTGACCGGGGCGCCCGGAGCGCTCGGGGCGCCCGGAGCGCTCGGGGCGCCCGCATTGACCGGTCAAAGCTTTATCTTCTCGGCTTCGCAAGGGTGCGCTTCGGCAGCTGGCAGTGGGGGCGCCCGCGACACGCGGGGCGCCCGCGACAGGCGGGGCGCCCGCGACAGGCGGGGCGCCCGCGACAGGCGGGGCGCCCGGAGCATCCGGGGCGCGTTGAGGTGTGTTTTCACTTCTTGCAGACTTGGGTTGACCTTGGGGCGCCCGGATCATCCGGGGCGCCCTGCTCAGCTTCTGCCTCACTCCTTTGAGGCTCTCTGAGCTGCAGATACTCAGTCCTTCGATCCTGCATCCAGGGTTAGTCCAAATAGCAATTATATTATTATTTTATACAGCCTTAGCTGTCTTGGTTCTGACTTTGGTCTCCAAAATGGAGCCCTAGGTCGAACCGACGCCTACTGTTCCCTCGACGGGGAACGCGTCCTCACCTACTCCTCTCGGGAGAATTTACCTGATGCCAACTGTTCCTCTGGTTGGACTTTTGCCTGACGGTCCTTTGTCAGGTCTTGGATGCCGAGCTGCCCTTCGCCCGGTGCCTAGCATTCTTTCGCTAGGGCTTTAGTCCCAGGCTGTCCTTCACCTGGAGCCTAGCAGTCCTTCACTAGGGCTTTGGATACTGGCAGTCCTTCGCCAGTTACCTAGCAGTCCTTCGCTAGGGTTTTGGATACTGGCAGTCCTTCGCCAGTTGCCTAGCAGTCCTTCGCTAGGGCTTGGATGCTGGCAGTCCTTCGCCAGTTGCCTAGCAGTCCTTCACTAGGGCTTGGATACTGGCAGTCCTTCGCCAGGTGCCTAGCAGTTCTTCGCTAGGGCTTTTTCTGCACACTTGAGTAACAACGTTAGATCACAAATAAACTTAACTTTGAATCCTTTGCCAATATCAAAACCAGGTTCGATATGGTGCTTCCTGCACCAACAAATATAAGTACTTTTTTAAAAAATATGCATTTTTGAAAAATATGCAAGTACTAAAAAAAACAGATTGAGCCTTTTTGGAAAGTCTAGGTATTGTTTTTGAAAACTATTACACTTTGAAAAATATAAATAATTTCTGAAAAGTATTATGCATTTTGAAAATATAATATTTTACTTGACTAGGTTTCTTTTCCAGTCTGACACAATCCTAGGAAACCTTATTAGCTGCAAGGACATTTTCCTAAGTGTCCTGGAAATTCTCAAGACTCAAGCAAATATTATTTCAAAAGGTATAAAAAAATGATTTTATAAGCCACAAAAATAAAATAATAATATTTTGTATGATAAATTACTTATGTTTTCGACACAATTTTGAAAATATAGTGTATGGAAACATATTATTTAGAAATATTTGATAACTCTTTTAATTTGACCTCCCCCTAAACTTGATACAGTCCTTGGAAGCTTGTTGACCACAAGTATTCTTCCTCTGATTTCTTAGGGTTTAGTTTAGATCAAAAGAATTATTTAATAATTTCAAAAATAATTGCTAAGGGGAATACTTGCTAGAAATAATTTCTTTTAGATTTAGACTCCCCATAAGTTTGACACATCCTAGGAGTCCTTGTAGGTCATGAAGTGGACCTTCCTCTGTGTCTTTAGGGTTTGTCAAAATCAAAAGGGAATCAAGCACAATTCTTAAAATGAATTTTGAAATATTAACATTTCGAAGAAAATGATTATTTGAAAGACATATGATAGCATAGTTTTCGAAAAAAACATGAGTGATAGTTTGAAAACATAGTATTTTTAAACTTCTTCTTTTAATTTGAACTCCCCCTAAACCTGACACAGTCCTAGGAGGCTTGTTGACCACAAGTTAATCTTCCTCTTAGTCTTAGGGTTTGATTCAAACAAAAAAAGAAGAAAACTAAGTTTAAAAAAGTATTTTGTTTTAATGATTTGAAATATAATTTCATTCTCCTATTTGAGAAAACGAATATAGAAAACTGAAAAGGGGAAGTGATTTAAAAAATAGAAGTTTTTTTTTAAGTCCCAAAAAAATATAAATATCTAAACCCGGACTGCAGACAAAAATTATCCTAAGTAATCCTAAGGTGACTTTTTTCCATACAAGAATAAACTGAATATCTGAAAGAAATGTTTGTATAATGGTAAAGGAAAGAAATAAATGTTATGAAATAAATTTCAGGTTAGTGAACAAAAGAGACTTGATTTTAATTACAATGATTTGAAACATTAACTCTTAGTTAAAAAGTTAAATTTGATTTTTGAGAAAATTAAAATTTAGAGGGTTAAGTTTGTTTAGTTGAATTAAATTTTAATTTTGAAAGTTGTTTGGTTGAATTAAATTTGAATTTTAAAGGTTGTTGAATTAAATTTGAATTTTAAAAGTTAGTTGTATTAAATTTGAATTTTAAAAGTTAGTTGAATTAAATTTAAATTTTAAAAGTCAGATGAATTAAATTTAAATTTTAAAAGTCAGATGAATTAAATTTGAATTTGATTGAGTTAAATTTAATTTATTAAGATTTAATTGAATTTAATTGATTTAATTAAGATTTAATTGAATTTAATTGACTTAATTAAGATTTAATTGAATTTAATTAAGATTTGATTTTGATTTAATTGAATTAATTTGGTTGGGTTGGATTAAGATTTGATTTGGATTTGAATTTAAATTTTGATTTTGATATCATGATGCTAGATATGTGTATATGATTTAAGCACTAATTGTATGGTTAAAAGCATGTGAAAAAGAATTTATGATTCCGCTGCATTAAGAGGTTTTATATGCACATGTATGTTTAGCGTAATGCCGCTTTATGAAAAAAAAAAAGCAGGCGTTACAGGTTGGTATCAGAGCAGTTGTCATCTCACTACACACACATCAAGCCTTCTTCCTGCCGCTTCCAAGTAAGTACCTCTCTGCATATTTTATTATAGTAAGCATTTTAGGAGGTTTTATGGTTTAAGGATATGCAAGTATGAACGATGTTTATGATGAAAAGTACCTTAAGATATGTAACTATGAACGATGTTTTATTTTCTTTTATGAATCAAATATTCAGCATAATATAGGGGTAGAGAAAAAAAAATCTGATATTAGCCATACTTGTCTTTGGTGAAGGAAAACATGGCTAGAAGACAGAGTAACCGACTTAACGAGACAACTCCAACACCTGACCTGATGCAATTAGTAACCCAGCTCCAACGTCAAGTTACCGAGCAGTAACAAACCATTAACACCTTAATGAACCAACAGGAAAATTCTACTACTCCACTAGTGAACCAGACTGCTATACCTGTGGCGCCTACGGTTACGCACACTCCTCTGCCGAGCTCGACCACTGTGGCACGACAGGAGGCATATTTGATCCAGTGGTTAAGATTGAAACCGGAAAATTTCTCGAGTACTGGCGAACCATGGGACACCCAGGCATGGTTCAAGACGGTGGAAAGTACATTGGAACTGCTGGACTGGCCTGAGCATGAGAAGGTCAAGTGTGCATCATTCTGCCTTTCTGGGGATGCCAGAATGTGGTGGGAGAGGGTCAGGACCAAGAGACAGGTAAGCCAGATGGCGTGGGCAGATTTCGAATCAGAATTCTTTGAAGAATTCTTCAATATGCGGGTTACAACCAAACACTACGACGAGTTTACGGAATTCCGACAGGGCAACCTCTCGGTCAATGAAGCCGTGAAGAAATTTAATCGACTGGCTCGTCTGTGCCCTGAGCTGGTCCGCACGGAGAAAGAGAGGGTCCGACTTATGCTGAAGATGTTACGGCCCGAAATAGCTCTGAACGTGGCTGGTGGAGTTAACAGGCCCCAGACCGCCGAGGAACTGTTTAGTAGTGCTCTACTCACTGAGCACTATCTGAATAGTATCAATCAGCAAAGGAAGGCGATGAATGAAAGAGGTCAAAAGTCCCAGAGCACCCAAGCTAACTGGAAGGGAGATCAAGGTGGTAAACGAAAGCCATGGAACAACTCTCAAGGGGGCCCAGCAAATAAACAGGCCAAGCCTTCCCCATGCGCAACATGCGGGAAAAACCACTCCGGGGAATGTCGTAAGGGTACGAACCGGTGTTACATTTGTGGTGTGGAAGGGCATATGGCGGCTTACTGCCCTACCAAGAACCAGGCCTCTCCCCAACCACTAGCTCAGTACCAGGGGGCACCAGCGAAATTACACTATATGCCAGCCGAGCTGGAGGTTACCCCGATGTTGGAGGCCCCTCTAACAGAGACAAATGCTAGGGTTTTCTCGGTTACCAAGGAGGACGCTGCGGAAGCTTCTACGGTTGTCAAAGGTCAGATACTTATTTTCAGTCAGTGTGCTACTGCATTATTTGATACTGGGGCAACGCACTCGTTCGTTTCGGTGTCATATACCAAGAAGATAGATAGGCTTCCGCAAGTGTTAGACTGCAGGTTCTTAACAACTCTACCTTCGGGAGAAATAATGACATCTACTCATGTGCTGCATGCGGTGCCGGTCGGAATTGCAGGAAGGGAACTTTACTGCAATCTGATAGTACTCGACATGCAAGATTATGACGTTATAATGGGAATGGATTTCCTGAGTAAATACGGTGCTTCTATTGAGTGTCGTAAGCGAAAGGTGTTCTTTCGACCTGAGGCAGGTTCTATGTTCGAATTCATCGGAGAGCCAAGGAAAAGAACCGGGAAATATTTATCAACTCTCCAAGCTCAGAAGATGTTAGACAAAGGACGTACTGGATTTCTAGCATATGTGGTTGATGCCAGTCAGGTGAAGAACCAGAAGCGGGAAGACGTCCGGGTGGTATGCGATTACCCAGAGGTTTTCCCAGATGAATTACCAGGATTAGCCCCTGATAGAGAGGTGGAATTTGAGATCGAATTGGTTCCTGGTACCAACCCGATCTCCAAGGCACCTTACCGTATGGCGCCGGTTGAATTAAAGGAGCTTCAGGAACAGTTATAGGAGTTGCTGGATAAGAGATTTATTCGCCCTAGTCATTCCCCGTGGGGAGCTCCGGTACTTTTTGTGAAGAAGAAAGACGGATCTATGCGAATGTGCATAGATTACCGGGCGCTGAACAACGTAACGATCAAGAACAGGTATCCTCTTCCGAGGATAGATGACCTGTTTGATCAATTAAAGGGAGCCACTGTTTTCTCAAAAATTGATTTGAGGTCCGGTTATCATCAAGTTAGAGTAAAACAGGAGGATATTCCAAAGACAGCTTTCCGAACCAGGTACGGGCATTTTGAGTTTGTGGTTATGCCCTTCGGCGTGACGAATGCTCCTGCTTTGTTTATGGACCTTATGAATAGGGTATTCTCGTCGTTTCTCGACAAATTTGTGATCGTCTTCATCGACGATATCCTTATTTATTCGAGGACCCAAGAAGAGCATGCTGAGCACCTAAAGATAGTATTGGAGGTTCTTCGGGAAAAGCAACTGTACGCAAAATTTTCCAAATGTGAGTTCTGGCTCGATCAAGTGGGCTTTTTGGGTCATATTATTTCCAAAGACGGGATTATGGTGGACCCAATAAAGATTGAAGCTGTGAACAACTGGAGCCGGCCGAAGAACGCCAGCGAAATCAGAAGTTTTCTTGGGCTGGCAGGCTATTACAGAAAATTTGTGGAGGACTTCTCGAGGATTGCAGCCCCTTTAACGGCTCTCACCCGGAAGGATAGGAAGTATGAATGGACGGAAAACTGTGAAAGGAGTTTCTTGGAACTAAAAAGGAGACTTACCAGCACTCCAATCCTTACCCTTCCAGAATGCAATCAGAGCTTCGACATGTATAGCGATGCCTCCAAACTAGGACTTGGAGCTGTACTTATGCAGAATGGAAAGGTTATTGCCTACGCCTCTAGACAACTCAAGGAGTACGAACAGAATTATGCCACTTATGACCTGGAACTGGCCGCGGTGGTATTCGCTCTTAAGATATGGAGGCATTATCTGTACGGAGCGCAGTGTCGAATTTATACAGACCACCAGAGTCTGCAATATTTCTTCACTCAGAAGGACCTGAATATGAGACAACGCCGATGGCTTGAGTTGGTGAAGGACTATGACTGCGAGATCTTCTACCATCCAGGGAAGGCAAACAAAGTGACCGATGCACTCAGTCGGAAGGCAAGTGCCACCCTGATGTCTATATCTAGATTACCCCGACCACTCGAAAGAGAAATGGTTAATTTTGGGGTCGAGGTCATCTCCGGACGACTTTCCACCATGACAATATCACCCACGCTATTTGGGGAGATATTGGAAAAATAGAATAGTGATCTAAGTCTTCAAAAAATAAAATAGGAGATCTTAGAAGGAAAAGGCGATGGTTTTCATATCGCAAAAGGGGGGGGGAACTATACCTTAGGGATCGTCTATGTATTCCTAATGATCCGGAGCTTCGAAGAAAAATACTAGCGGAAGCTCACGGAACCCCTTATTCGATGCATCCAGGATCCACCAAGATGTATCAAGATTTGAAAGAGAAGTTCTGGTGGTCCGGTATGAAGAGAGATGTGGCTCAGCATGTCAGTACTTGCATGACTTGCCAGCAAGTAAAAGCAGAACACCAGCGACCCGGAGGAGTTCTGCAGCCACTTCCAATTCCGGAATGGAAATGGGAAGATATCTCAATGGATTTCATTTCAGGACTTCCCCGGACTATAAACGGATATGATGCGATATGGGTAATTGTGGACAGGTTGACTAAGTCTGCTCACTTCTTAGCAATCAAGATGACTTATTCGATTGAGCAACTGGCTCAACTATATGTTAAGGAGATAATCAGACTTCATGGAGTTCCCAAGACCATCATCTCAGATAGGGATGGTCGCTTTACTTCGCACTTCTGGGAGTGTGTTCAGAAGTCTCTCGGCACTAAATTGCGATTTAGCACCGCGTTTCACCCTCAAACTGATGGGCAAATCGAACGGGTGAATCAAGTACTAGAAGACATGTTGCGAGCTTGTGCCTTGGATTTCAAAGGGAGCTGGTGTCGATATCTATGCTTAGCGGAATTCGCTTACAACAATAGCTACCAAGCTACTATCGGAATGACACCTTATGAAGTGTTGTACGGGAGGAGAATTAGATCTCCGATCTGTTGGTACAAGGGTGGTGAAAAGAAGGAAATGGGGCTCATAACAGATGTCATCGACAGCACCACCCGAGCTATACGGAATATTCGACAACGGATAGAAACTGCTCAGAGTCGGCAGAAGAGTTATGCCGATGTCCGACGTAGACCACTGGAATTTAATGTTGGAGACTTGGTGTTCCTTAAAGTGGCTCCGATGAAAGGGGTGACATGATTTGGGAGGAAAGGAAAACTAAGTCCGCGTTATGTGGGGCCGTACCTGATCCTAAAAAGAGTTGGTAAGGTGGCATATGAGCTGGAGCTGCTTTCCGAGATGTCGACCATCCATAATGTGTTCCATGTGTCAACGCTTAAAAAGTGTATCCCAAATACGGACCAAGTGATCGAGCCACAGACAGTGCAAGTGCAGGAGGACCTAAGATATGAAAGTAGACCTATCCAGATCTTGGATCGGGAAGTCAAGAAGCTAAGGAGTAAGGAGGTACCCTTAGTCAAGGTTCTATGGCAAAGTCAGTGGTTCGAAGAAGCTACCTGGGAACGCGAGGACGAGATGAGGCGCAAGTACCCGGAGCTATTCTAAGTTCGAGGACGAACTTTCACGAGGTATGGGGGATTGTAACGACCCAGAAAATTCTCTTAATATTTCTTTAAAATATTAAGCATGTCTAGATAATTTTCCGAGGGAACTAGAAATATTAACACGAATTTTAGGCTAGAAATCCATGTTTTTCCATTTAAATTGGGGAAAAAGACCCTAATGGGCCTTATATGGGCTTTCTAGCACCATGATTATTGGTAAATTTTAGGTAAAAATTTATAGAAATATAAAGGGATTTTGATGGGAAATATTAACATAATTATGGGGAAATTTTTAGAGGATTTTCAAAATATTAAAAATAATAATAATAATAAAATACAAAAAAATAGTGCATGCACCAAGGATTGAACCTTGGACCTCTTGTTCAACCATGCATGCTCTAACCAATTCACCTAGCAAGGGAGTGCTATGAGGAAATGAAGTGGATTATGGTTAAGGCTTAGGAAAAATGAAGAGTCATCAACCATGACTCTTCATTTGCCTCCTTAATGTGTTATAAAGAGGGGGTTTGGGAGTTTCTTTCTTCCTTCCATCAATTCCACCTCTCTTCTTCCTCCTCCCTCAAGCTGGCCGAAACTTCAAGGAAGGTTTTCCTTGAGAAAACTTCACAAGAGGGCTTAATCTTCAAGTGTT
This sequence comes from Boesenbergia rotunda, assembly GCA_024364735.1. Lineage (NCBI taxonomy): Eukaryota > Viridiplantae > Streptophyta > Magnoliopsida > Zingiberales > Zingiberaceae > Boesenbergia > Boesenbergia rotunda. The sequence continues at coordinate 24,000 of JAGFNQ010003951.1, read as the reverse complement.
AAGGGTCATCTACAAGGTTACAAGGGCAAAGGGTGATCAAGGGGCAACCAAAGTCTTCATCATCTTCCCTTTTTAAGGTCTAAAAACCAAGATAACCCAAGGTAAGACCCCCTCACCTGTGGTGTAATGGTTTTTCCTTGATGTGGATATGATCTAAGTTTTTATTTAAGATCTAAGATGAAAATCCATGAAAAAGAAGTTAGGGTTTCGGCCACTTGCAAGTTTCATGGCTAGGTTTAGTTTCTAACTCTCAAATGATGGTTCTTATGATTTATTATGATGTAAGTGATGTTGGTGGTGATTTACATGAAATTTTACATGATTATAAGGCCTAATGAATTTCGGCCAAGAACCCTAACCCATGGTTGGACCTTGATCTAACCATTCAACATATAAGTTTTGGTTCCCTATGGCATGATGGGTAGAAATTATGTTTTATAGGAATTTTTCATGAACTTTAGGGACCCTTAAAGTTTCGGCCAAGGGCAAGAACTAGGGTTAAAGGATTAGGGTTGGCCTTAAGTACGGAATCAAATGTTTTCTATGGCCTAGTATGTATGTATGAGATGTTGTTTGGGGATTTATTCAAAGTTTTCATGGACCTAGGGTTCCTTGGAGCTTTCGGCCAAGGACATAGCCTAGGGCTAGGGTTGGGTTAAAACTACAAAGATGCTTGTTTATAGGTTACTAAGATGTATGTTTAAGTATGATGGAAGAATTTCTATGTTAACTAAACCCTTAGTTTATATGTCATGAATTATATGTTAGGTCACTTGTGGTGATAACTCATAAATGTTTAGACATGTGCCATGATTTATGAATGATAGGTATGTATGCCATGATTTATGAATGATATGTATGTATGCCATGCTTTATGAATAATTTGTATGTATGCCATGATTTATGAATGATATGTATGTATGCCATGCTTTATGAATAATTTGTATGTATGCCATGCTCATGAATATATGTACGTATGCCATGTTTAAGAATGAAAATGATGAAGAAAGTTAAAGTTCATGCCTTGGAGGCATAATGATGATATGGAATGAAAATGAAGGAAGAAGTTAAGGTTCATGCCTTCAAGGCATAACGATGAAGTTAAGTATGATGAATGAATGAATATGCTATGAATGATTATGAATGAAGAAGCATGTGAAAGTATTTTATTTTATGAATGGGCTTGTACCGGACCTAAGTAAGGTCCACGGTTCTGGACTACCGATGAAGTTGTCCACGGTTCGGGACTACCGATGAAGCTGTCCTTACGGTTCGGGACTACCGATGAAGCTGTCCTTACCCTAGTAGGTCGAGATTAGCTACCTCGTATTTACTTAGGGATGCGCGCATATGATGTATGAATGTGGTACAAGCCAGGGCCCAATGAATGTTATGATTATGTTTAAGTAATTAAAAGTACGATTTAAAACTAAGCATCCTTATGATATATGCATCTGCTACATGCATCCATCCATGATATGCATTATGTTTATGAAAAGTATGTTTATGAAAAGTATGTCTATGCAAGGTATATTGCTGCAAAGTATGATAATTCAAAGTATGTTCATGTTAATTAGGATGCCATGATAATGTTTATTGTTCATGTTAATTATGATGCCATGATTATGTTTATATGTTCATGTTAATTATGATGCCATGATTATGGTTATTATTCACGTTAATTATGATGTCATGATTATGTTTATTGTTTATGCTAATTTATGATGCCATGATTTATTTATGTTTATGCTAAGTTAGGATGCCATGATTTTATTTACGTTCATGCTAATTTATGATGCCATGATTTTAATTATGTTCATGCCAAATTATAGTGCCATGATTTTATTTATATACATGCCAGATTATAATACCATGATTTTATTTATGTTCATGCTAATTTATGATGCCATGATTTATTTATGTTCATGCTAAGTTAGGATGTCATGATTTTATTTATGTTCATGCAAATTTATGATGCCATGATTTAATTTATATTCATGCCAAATTTTAATGCCATGATTTTATCCATGTTCACGTTAGACTATGATGCCATGATGATATCTATGTTCATGCTGATGACATGATGATATCTATGTTCATGTTTATACGACGTATGGATTTTGTGAGTAGGAAAAGGGTTTTACTAAGCCTTCATGCTTATAGTTTTATTTTCTTATACCGTAGATTAAGCAAGAGATTTCAAAGGAAGCAGCAGGAGAGGCAAGACTATGTGTGTGTGGTAGTGACATGGCCAAGAGTCCCTCTCATTTCACTGATTGCATGTTTTGTTATCTTACAATACTTATGTTGGTTATGCTCTACTTATGATAGCTATGCCTATGAAACAACCTACTACTTATGAAGTTATGGATAAAACTACTTGCTACCTGAAAGGCTTATGAATGAATTATGGAAAGTAAATAATCATGATGCTATGCATGCTGGTAATAGGTTACCTGAAATGCTCATGAAAGCTTATGAATGTGTTATGAAAAGTTGATATCATGATGCTAGATATGTGTATATGATTTAAGCACTAATTGTATGGTTAAAAGCATGTGAAAAAGAATTTATGATTCCGCTGCATTAAGAGGTTTTATATGCACATGTATGTTTAGCGTAACGCCGCTTTATGAAAAAAAAAAGTGGGCGTTACAGCTTCAGCTAGTTTCACCAGTCTAAAGAGACCAAGTAGTGTATACTTGACCTTATTAGAAAAGGCTTCCCTAACATACTATCATCTCACCTCCACCCAATACTATGTTGTTCAAATTTCAGTTAAGTTGGTTCAGTCCTTAAACTAACCAGTCCTAATTCTAAGCAAAAAAAAAAAACTAAACTAAAAATAAAAAGAAACACACAATTAAAGCAAACAATTATCTAAGTAAGGTCACAATTGGAGTAATACTCTGGATTTTCGAAATCCGCAGGATTATGAATTAAATTTTCTAACATATTGACCTTATGTTTTAGGGTTTCATTTTCTTGTTTCAATTTTCTGAAATTTGCCTTAATTAATTTACATGAATCAATCACATTATTCAAGGTAAATAACGGATTTTCAAATACTGTAAATTTACCTTTGTCGATTGTTTGTCTAGCATTCTTGGTAGCTCTTTTATCTGTGCATTCACTTTGGTAATGTCCGAACTCCTGGCACTTGAAGCATTGGATGCGACTTTTGTCCCTTCGTGGTTTTGGAACTGGTTCCTTTGTCGCCATCGGTGATGTCGTTTGAATCTTTCGAGTAGGACACTCACTTTGGTAGTGCCCTCTCTCCCTGCATGTGTAACAAATTACATGATTTTTAAAATCTGAATTTACACTTTTACCTTTTGGTTCTTTATTAGGAATCTCCCCCTTGATTCTTGCTGCCTTGGATCTAGGCTCATCTTCTGATTCTGTGTATGAGTCAGACTCGGGTACTAGTTGAAGCTCCTTCTTTCGTGGTTCTTTAGGATTTTTCCCTGCAATAGAATTTACACCTTCCTCGACCATTACAGTATCTGTTTGATTATTTAATTCTAATTTTGAAAAGAATTCAAAATCAAATACCGTCTCAGTCAATTCGTCGTCTGATTCTGGTTCGACTTTGGATTCGGGTTCAAACTCGGACTCGGCTGTTTGTGCTTGGACTGAAAGGGCAAGATAACTTACCTGATCTTCTTCTTCATTTGAGATCTCTTGATGAAGGTTAATCAATTTTTCCTAGATTTCTCTAGCACATCTGCATCGACCTACTAGCTCGAGTTGCTCCTTGGCTAGGCCACATTGTAGGATTGCAGTTGCCCTTGCATCGGTCTTAATTTGGTTGAGGGTGTGTTCATCCAGTTTGTCCCACTCGATTGATGACTCATCTTCTACGGGAAACGAGAATCCCGTTTGGATGATCTGCCATAAGTCCATGTGGGCCTTCAGAAGGGACTCCATTTGACATCTCCAAAACGTGAAGTTCTCGCCGGAGAATAGTGCTGGACGTGCACTGTTCCACTCTTGGTTGGCCATTTAATATAAACCTTGCACACAAACAAAATAACAAAAAAACGTACCAAGACTTGGTATTGGATTAGTAGTGCGGGAGAGAAAAGATATAGCCCAACAAAAATATTGCATGAATTTCGAGGTAAAATAATAATAAAAAATTATGACAAATTTTTGAAAATGTTGATTTTATTACTTCTGATTAATGATGAAAAAGTAAGAAGTCAATGTTTAAAAAAAACATTGCTCGAATTAGGGTAGCACGAATTTCGAGAAAAAAATATTAAAATAATAATAAAAAAAATTTATGACAAATTTTCAAAAGTTGATCGTTTTAACAATTCTAACTTATGGTGAAAAAATGAGAATTCAAAATTGAAAAAAACGTAAGGATATTTTAAATCCACCTATAGATATTTTTTATTTTAAAATAAAAGGCGAAAAAGATCGAGTGGTGTTGATTAACTAGAAAGAAAAGAAATAAGATTAAAAATTTTGTAAATCCGAAAAACTTTCAAACTGGTGGTTGCACCAAGTTTGAACTACCCCGCTCTGATACCACTTGTTGGATCGAGAGAAACGATAGAGAGGGGTGAATATCGTAAAACATTCGGATTAATAAGTTAGAGAAATTACGCAGCGGAAATTTAAATCAAACACCAAGTTTTTTACTTGGTTCGGAGTGGCGGTCGGCTCCTACTCCAAGGCCCACGGTCGTTGACCGTTTTCTGCGGGCAATTCTATATTTTCGCAAAACAAGTTTACAAGATTGAATTACAAGTATAGTAAAGTAAACTTTAAAGGAAGCTCTTCGTTACCGATGTCCGGTGTAGATTGTCTTTTTGGAGCAGGAGGACATCGTCGGCGCTTGTATCTCGAGTCGGGAGGTTTCCGGAGCAGAGCGCGGGAGCAGAAGAGCGTGAATGCGTTGGAAGAATTCGTTGTTTGAAGCCTTGGGGTCGAGGGCCTATTTATAGCCCCTGGGGGCGCCCGGAACGTCGGGGGCGCCCCCCACGTGTCAGCCGATCCGATTCCCTCTCGGTCAGCTCTGATCCCTTAAATCTCGGGATCAGGCTTTGACGGGGGCGCCTAGAACGCTGGGGGCGCCCGGGTTGACCGGGTCTCTTCTTATCCGTTGGCTTCGCTGGATTCTGCTTCGTTAGCTTCAACTGGGGGCGCCCGGACCATCCGGGGCGCCCGGGAGCAGGGGGCGCCCGAGAGCACGGGGGCGCCCTGCCCATAAGCTGCCGAAGCTCATTTTGCTTTACTTTGTTTTGTGTTCACCTTGGGGGCCCCCGGGACACTCCGAGCGCCCTACTCAGCTTCCGCCTCACTCCTTTGAGGCTTTCTGAGCTGTAGACACTCGTTCCTTCAGTCCTGCATCCAGGGTTAGTCCAAAACAACATAGAGCAATATTAAATTAATTTTATACAGCCTTAGCTGTCTTGGTTCTGACTTTGGGTCTCCAAAATGGAGCCCTAGGTCTAACCGACGATTACTGTTCCCTCGTCGGGGAACGCGTCCTCACCTACTCCTCTCGGGAGAATTTACCTGATGTCAACCGGCTCCTCCGGTTGGACTTTTGCCCAGCGGTCCTTCGCGAGGTGCCTAGCTGTCCTTCGCCAGGTCTTCAGTATCAAGCTATCCTTCGCCTAGTGGCTAGCAGTCCTTCGCTAGGTCATTGTATCCTGACATTCCTTCGCCAGGTGCCTAGCATTCCTTCGCTAGGGCTTTGTATCCTGGCAGTCCTTCGCCAGGTGCCTAGCAGTCCTTCGCTAGGGCTTTGTATCCTGGCAGTCCTTCGCCAGGTGCCTAGCAGTCCTTCGCTAGGGCTTTGTATCCTGGCATTCCTTCGTCAGGTGCCTAGCAGTCCTTCGCTAGGGCTTTGTATCCTAGCATTCCTTCGCCAGGTGCCTAGCAGCCCTTCGTTAGGACTTTGTTTCCTGGCAGCCCTTCGCCAGGTGCCTAGCAGCCCTTTGCTAGGACTTTGTTTCCTGGCAGCCCTTCGCAGGTGCCTAGTAGCCCTTCGCTAGGACTTTGTCTCTACACACTTGAGTAACTTTATTAGATCACAAATAACACTTAACTTTGAATCCTTTGCCAATATCAAAACAAGGTTCGATATGGTGCTTCCTGCACCAACATACATATTTGTACTCTTCAGCAGTGAGGACAATGCCTAGGTTTCTTTTCCAGTCTATGTAGTTTGGGCCAGTAAGTTTATTTTCCTTAAGTATTGTAGCTAGTGGGTTAAAGGCCATTATAAAAAACCTGAGAATCACACCACACACTACTTTAGAAATTGAAAATAAATTGATTCCTCAAAACAATAAATTTTCAAAATCACCACCACCCCTATACACCGAGAAATTCGCATGCCACGATGGTGTGGACGTATACGAATCCCGACATTCGTAAGAGGAGGTTTTACCCATCAATATTACTATCTTGTCAACCTAACTTTTTGACAAGTAAGATCACCAGTTGGTTCACTTCGGCTCTGCAAAATAATAGCAGTGACTCCGATGGGGAGGATACTATTATTCATATCTAAGTGTTTACCATTACACGATACTAAGAAAATTATTTCCGATTATGTGCCTTCCGATGGGGAAGTACACACGCTCTTTAACAATTTTCTATACTCTTTTCCAACCCAGTGATCCGCAGAACAAGTCCATCCGATGGGGAGGAAGGCACTCAGAGCCGACGCATAGACTTGTTCGCATCACTTATCGAATTGTAATGGAAGCCATGAGACCCTTAGGGTCACTCTCCCAAATAGTAATTTATTATAAGGAATTTTAACTAGCACAACCACACAACAAGCACATAACCAACATATGAAAAATACAGAAAATCCTAGATTTTCCAACTTTCATGGCCTTAGTCTCTAATGTGCCTCCAGTCGTGCCGTCATTTCGTCCGCTCCTCCCTTCCTTTTATGCGCAAGCCACCTTGAGGGATCTCCGAGCCGAAATGACTAGCTAATTATTTACATCATCGATCCTGTACTCCATAAAGGAGTGTACATGAAAACTAGATCGAAAGTAAAATAAATAGCTTGGCTAAACATGTGCCGTATTTAATTACAAAAATTAAATACCTAGCCTCGTCAACCCCGAGGATTAATTAATTTACAATAAATTACACAACCATTCATACAATCATTATTTGGCCATGACAAGTAGGAATCTCGTGCCTGAAACACAACGTTATCCTACACACATCCACATGTCATCCAGCAAAATAAAATGTATGAAAATGCAAAAAATAAACCAATCCTTAAACACACAAAGCCGGAAACCTCAGCTCCGATACCAATTGTTGGGTATGGCTTGACGGGTTTCCTTAGCGAAAACTTGGTCGTCCTTGAGAGACCTCTCCATGTCTACGGATTAAAAATTAATCCGAATGGAGTCCCATCTCCCAATGACCATCTCGTGTCGTATCGAACGCTCCAAATTACAACTCGGCCAATCACAAAGATCGAGCCTTGTAATTTGCTTGATTGTTTGACTGCGGAAAAGGAGATGAGTGGATCGCCGACTTTTGTGTTTATGATCGGGGTCCAATTAGTTAATTATTAACCATGACAAAAAATCAAAATAATTAACTAATTAACATGAAATGATGAGGCAATTAAAACATGGAACAATAATAAACAAGGAGCTTGGGAAGAGGTTATACCTTCCCGATCACCTGGCAGCCTTCTACCTTATGTCCCTCCCTTCCCGAACGTCGTGTGGGTGATGATCTACAGAGAATCGAGATCACCAAGGTGACCAATCAATCACTTCTCCATGCCAACCAAAAACCCTAACTCTAGGGTTTTAGAACCGCCGGTAAGACCTCCTCCCACCTTTGCGCCGCTAGCTTCTCTTGGCTGCCAAGTCCACCGAGCATAAGGGCAGCTCCGAGGAGATGCTGGAGAAGTAGAAGAAAGGAAGAAAGAGCTCCCTTTCCCAACTCAACCGGCCGGAAATCTCCCCTCACCTCAAGCTTGCGGCACCGCTGGAATTACCTTGCGCTGCCACCTCCTAGTGCACCGCCGACAGTTACTGCCCCTCCTATCCTCCTCTTGATCGAACCAGCCAAGAGAAGAGAAGGACTCCCTTCTTCCTTGAGCCAACAACCAAGAGAAAGGAGGAAAAACAAGGAAGAGAGGAAGCCTCTCTTCCTCTTGTGCTCGCCGACTACCCTAGGAGAGAGGAGGTGAGGGAGAGGAGAGAAAGCCTTGAGTTGATGATTAATTCATTAGCCTTGGTTTCTTGATCCCATGGGGTTTATATAGGGCTAAGGTAGGGACCAAGAGGAGGAGTTGGATCTTGGCCCACCAATGGATCCAAACCCGATCCATTAATTAAGATCCATACCACTAAAGGGTCTTAATTGTACTTCCTCACCAAGCCCCATATTTTCATATGGGCTCCACATATTACGAGTCATCCATCCCCTCTTGTTTAAGATATCGAATGCTTGTTAATTAATTTAAATTACTGACAATTCAAATTGATTAACTTCTGGATCCTTGATTAGTACCACTCAACCTTATCATCATGCTGGATCAAATCTACCTGCAGGGTTTAGCATGATGAACCTTTTGAGCTCATCAAGGGGGTAACATCATCCTGACTCACCAGGACATGGATTCCATCAATAATCAATGGTACATCATATTATTAATATTATCTCCCAACTTACCGGGCTAATCAATCTAACAGAATAGATCTCGCTCATTGGTAAATCAAAGAAATAATAATTAATAATATATGCCTGTTATTATATCGGGATTAAGGGATCGTACTCCATAATAAAATCTGAGGTCCTATCCAATTATCAGTCAGTACAAATTGGATAACCTCTGGTTTTGGTCCTGCTCAATGTACTCAAAGCACACTAGTATAATTTTATGCTCAAGACCAACCACACCTAATTACACTACAACCATCCCAATGGTTTGTCCATTTCCATCTCGGTTGTGAGCCTCTACTTATACTAGGCAAGGAACTGATAACATGATATTCCGTGTGACACCACACACCATGTTATCAACAATGCAAAGTAATGGACTTTTATGCATATACTAATATAAATACGCATCAGTGTTATTGTGATTCTCTTTCAAAATGTGGATGATCATACAGAAGAGGCAAGGCTTTTAGTATACATCCTAACAGATGCCCCCTTGGTGAGCTCAAAAGGATCGTCATGTCAAATCTTGCAAGTGGACTATGGTCCGACATGATAAAAAGGTTAGTGGTACTAATCAAGGATCAAGAGAATAATTAATTTAATTGCCAGTAAATTAAATTAATTATTGGGCATTTAATATCTAAAACATGGGGAGATGGACGACTCATAATAAGTGGAGCTCATATGAAAATATGGGGGTTGGTGAGGAAGTTCAATGGGATCCTTTAGTGGAATGGATCACCATTAATGCATAGGGTTTGGATCCATTAACAGGCCAAGAACCAACTCCTCCTCATGGTCCCTACCTTCGCCCTATAAATACCCCATTGGAGTCATGATACAAAGTTTTTAATGAATTAATTGAGAATTAATTCTATTGATCACAAAACACCCAAACCCCTCTCTTCCAATTCTCTCTCCTAGGTCACCTTTGCGCCGGCGAGAAGGAGGAGGAAGAAGAAGAGCTTTCTCCTCATCTTCCTTTCATCTTTTGGACGTGAAGCATTGGCAAAGGAGGGAGGAGCACCCTAGTGCTCGTCTTGGAGCAAAGGAGGAGGAGAGCTGCCAGCGGCGGGTTTCTTGGGCTTATGGCTCCGGCGGTGAGAAGGAGGAAAAGCTTGGCTATTCTCCTTTCTTCCTCTTTGATCTCTTCTCTTTTCTTCATCATTGTCTCCTCCTTTGTGTGCGCATGCAAGAAGCAAAGGGGAGAGGAATCCAGCGGCTGGAAAATAAGGATCTTTTTCTTGATTGGCGTCAGCGGTGAGGAAGAAGAAGTTAGGGTTTTCGGTGAGTTTTTGGGAAGAAGAAGGAGCTTGCTCAGCTTATTTTTCCCCTTCTTCATCTTCCTAGATTTCCTCTCAGTGCTGCCTCTTCGTCAGCCGGACCTTGGAGCTTGAGGTGGCCGGCGGCATGAGGAGGAGAGGAGAGAAGGTGGCTGGCCGAAACCCTAGCTAGGGTTTTTGTTGGCTAAGAGGAAGAGGCACTACAAGATTTTTTGCAATCAACATCGCCCAATCGACAACGTTTTTTAAAAAAAACGTTGTCTTTTTTTGTTTTACAACGTTTTTAGTGAAAAACGTTGTCTATGTGTTTTACTTTTTAATAACGACAACGTTTTATAATGATGTGATGTGCTTAGTGTTGTGGTTTCGGATGAAAGACAACGCTGTTACAAAAGCGTTTTTTAAAAGCGTTGTCGTATTTCCCGCTAAAATAAAAAACACATCCCCTCCCTCCACCTCGCTCATTGTCAACCCTCGGCGGCTCGCGAAAAATCTCTCCGCGCTTCTTTTCTCCGCGAAATATCTCCCTCCACCTCCCTCCCCTTCGAGATAAGAGAGATCGAGGGTGGGACGCACGCGGACCTTCAAATCTCTCTGCTCCCCTTCGCGATGTTCTCCTTCTCCTCCGCATCTCCCTCCCCTTCCAGCATTTCTAAGCTCCCCAATCCCCTCTTCACTTCCTCCACCTCCATTTCCCGACCCGCCTCCCTCATCCGCCGCACAAGACTCCGAGCCGAAGCCGGATCTGACGGCGTAGACACCACCGCCACTACAAGCGGCCAGGAAAACCCTCCAGAAACGCCGACAAGCATCGGAGGCGGAAATCAAGCTTCCATCCCCTCCATCGTCCCAATCAACGACAAGGACATCAAAAAGGTATCTTTTGCGCTCGATTTCTCCATTTCCCCGCTCTTTGCTGATCTCGCGGCTTCGGTTCCATGTCTGCAGGTTGTTCATAAGACGGCGGCGACCTTCGCGCCTAGGTCTTCCACCGCGACCAAGAACCCCGCTGTGCCTGGAACAGCGCTCTACACTGTGTTCGAGGTGCAGGGCTACGCTTCCATGTTCCTCGGCGGAGCCCTCTCCTTCAACCTTATATTTCCGTCCGATGAGCCGGATATTTGGAGATTGATGGGGATGTGGTCCATTTGGATGTTCAGTATGTTCTGCTTCGCTTTTCCGATTGGCACATCTCGCTCATTTCAGATCGAGTTCGTTCGTTCGATTTTAAAGAGTATCACATGTTATCCTGCAGCTATACCTTCTCTTAGAGCGAGGGATTGCTCCAAGAACGAGAAGGAAGCTCTCAACTATCTGTTTCTTCTCAACTATCTGTTTCTTTTGAAAAAAAAAAGAGAGCTTAAGTTGGTTATCTGTCTACATTTCTACATAACGGAGAAAGCTTATGTTGGATGCAGTTTCTATGTGTTTCTTTATGCTCATTAGATATGAATTAACACATGAAGGTTTGTTTCATCTCTCATATACCTACCAACAAACCAAGTTTTGAAATTTCTAGCTGTGTCAAAATTTCTAGATTTAGTCCCCTGGTGCTTTAACATGACTTAGAAGAGGGGTAGGAGGAAGGAGATGAAGAGGAAGAAGAGGACACAACTATAAGTTCGAATATAGAATACCATGATACTCACGGGCATATGATTGACTCAATGATAAGACACCTTATTTGTGCCAAATAGTATTGAGTTTTGATAATTTATCGAAATGATATGTTTCAACCATGGTGAATGGCATAGTACGAGATTTCAAATCATGCAAAAGTTTAAGTGCTTGAATTCAGTAGATCCAGCTCTTTTGTATTCTCTTGAGATCTGTTGCAGTTCAACTGTCTCATTGTTTTGTTCTTGTTTCAGGTTCATGCCACCATCCCTCGCCTCATTCTCCATCTTCATGATGATGATCTCAATGTTCGTCAGGCATGCAGGGTATAAATTCTGAAATGGTTTTAAAATCTTGATTATTTTTTGTATTTTACTAAAGCTGACTGCATCCTTTTCTTAACCTACTTAGGTTACCCTTCGACAACTTGCACCCTTGATCGAAGTTGATGGCTTCTCTAATCTTTTCAACAAACAAGTTTTCAGTTCCGAAAGGAGGTAACATATAATGTTTTTTATTTTTGAGCACACGGTTGATGTAACAATAGGCTAAGCCTATTCCTTTGATGCCACAGAAGCGATTATGAGGATTTCATAAGAGATTTTTCGAGGCATGCCTATCAACTTCTGTCTCCTAGAGTTGATAGTTACTTGGCATCATTGATCCAGGTATTAATGCACGGAAGCTTCTCAAATTCACTTTAATCGAACATTTTAATTTGTATCATACCATTTTAATTTGTTTATTCTGTAAATTAATGGTGTATGTTCATTAATTTTCACTGGAAAATTAATGCTTGGTAGTGAATACTTTGTTTAAGTATTCAATATGCTTCATTTTTTTCCTTTTAGTTTTAATTTAGACATTATCTTGTTCGACAAGGTTATTATGAAGAACATGTAAATATTAACTAAGATCTTATCATGTTGATTATTTAGTCTTTGTGGACGGGCTTTAAAAATAGTCGTAGGAAAACTCAGCCCATCCATCAGAACAAGTGCGGGATATACTTGAATAATGCAATAATTGCCCACTAATCCAAAAGCTTAATCTCTTAGAAAAGGGACATGTTTATTACTTGTATCCTTATACTCCTTATCATGATGTATAATTATTTTGCTTCACCCTTTTTTTCTGGTTCTTTTCTAGTTCTAAGCCATATGCTAAATGATAGATGCATTTAGCTGCAGAAGCATATTGGTTTTGTATGTATTATATGTTTGACCATGATCTTTCGAGTACTCCTGGATGAAGTCTTAATTCTTGATCTATTATTGTTTCCTGTGCAGTGTCATCTTGTTTCCAATTGCAATCACCTTCTATATCACCTTGTGGTTCATTCATTTTGTTGATGGCTTTTTTTTGCCAATCTATGCTCAACTTGGGATTAACATATTTGGTACGAAAATTGATTCTCAGAAAGAAAATTTTGGATTATCTTCCTAGATTATTCCTTTCAGTATCCATTATTTAAGAGCATGCATGTTTTGGCAGATTAGTTTAACTTTTTGTAATCTTCTCACTACTCCCCTGCTTTATAGTGCTTACATTTCAGGCAAATTCATGCCCATGTATCATTCCTGAACGTGGATAATAGCCATCGTTAGGATTCAAAAAGCATTTTATTACTGCATCACATAATTTATCAACATTTATTACTACCGTAGATAAAGATAAGTGCTCTGCTGTGTGTGTGTGTGTTAGCTTAAAAGATCCTTTGCGCCTTGTTATCTTAATTCATCAGTTGGTTTACTTAAATGGAATTTTCTTTTTTGTAAGACTTGGTTTTGTGACTTCCATAACATTCATCTTCCTGGTTGGAGTGTTCATGTCATCATGGCTAGGGGCATCTGTCCTCAGTCTCGGTGAATGGTTTATCAAGCGCATGCCTTTTGTTCGACATATCTACAACGCTTCTAAGCAAATTAGTTCTGCTGTATCACCTGGTATTTTATACTAGTCTTTTTTTGGTTCTCTATCAGATGTTATTAATGCATAATCTATGTTCCCTTTTTGTAGACCAGAATAAACAAGCCTTTAAAGAAGTTGCCATTATCAGGCATCCTCGAGTTGGTGAATATGCCTTTGGATTTATCACTTCAACTGTTCTTCTTCAGGTCCATTATTGCCATGAATGCTTAGTTTTGATATTTGTTCTAAAAAAAGTCTGCTCATATTCTCTTGGTGCAAATTTATGCACCTCTATTTAGGAGTAGAAAAATATCAGCGTTATCACTACATATCAGGTGGCATACATGGGAATAAATTAAATCAGTCAGGCTTAGCTAATTGTCATTCTGTCTGGTTATTTATTTAAAAATACGGTCAAATTAGTAGAACGGCAGGATGAAAATGAATGGCTGACAAAACATACATGGTAGAGAAAGGAGCGAAGGAAGAAAAGTGAAAAACTAGCCGAGTGTGTGTGTGGAACAGAAATGCCAATATCAGTACCGGTTGAAGCATCATTAAAGTATCTAATGCCCATAATTATGTATTGTTTGTGCTCAAATCTGTAGTTTTGGCAATTCTGAAGTTCTTTAGCTGTCGCATTAGACATGCAAGTCATTTGAGCATTTTATTAGTCTCTCAGTATCATTCATTTCTTTATCATGTTCTTCCCCTCATAAAAAATAAAAATTGTTCATTATTTTTATATCACCTATTTCCCCATTATGCAACAGAGCTGCAATGGTGAGGAGGAACTCTGCTGTGTCTATGTTCCGACAAACCATCTCTACATTGGAGATATTTTTCTGGTCAATTCCAGTGATGTCATAAGACCAAATCTCTCCGTCCGTGAAGGAATTAGTAAACCACAGCCCTTCCACCATTTTTTTTTTTGTAGTAACTCAGCTCCGGAAAAGCTAATTCCGCGAACAAAACATCCTTTGAACTCATCCTTATTAACTCAAATCCATGGTTACTTGCAGAGATTGTGGTCTCAGGTGGCATGTCAATGCCTCAAATTATAACCACGCTGCATGAAGGCCCAGCACTCAATCGAAGCAGAACCAGCAGAAGTTGATACCAAATGCCTCAAATTATTATAAGTGAATTTTGTAAACTATTATCAGTGTAAATTGTGAATATTATCAATTGTGAATAAAAATGCTTGTAAATTGTGAATATTGTAAATTGTGAATATTATCAATTGTGAATAAAGATGTTTATAAATTGTGAATATTATAAATTGTGAAAAACACTGCCTATTAAAAAGACAACGTTTTTTAAGTAACAATACAGAACACGATTTTTGCGTTGTCTTTGTGCCAAACCACAACGTTTTTAAAAACCAATAGACAACGCGAAAAAAGCGTTGTCTTTGCTCCAAACCACAACGCGGAAAAAGCGTTGTCGTAGATATACTTTCTACAACGGCTTCATCAACAACGCTTTTTAAGCATTAACAACAACGCGGAAAAAGCGTTGTTGTTTCACTTTTTTCTTGTAGTGAGGATTGAAGAAGGTGATCTAGGCAAGCCATGGTGATTCTGCGTCTTGGTAGCTTGTCATCCACACGACGTCCAGGAGGGGAGGGTCATAAGATAGAAGACTGCGAGGTAAATGGCGAGGTATATCTCTCCCGAGCTTCATCTTTGTTTTTATGTTATTATTTCATGCTTGATTAATTGCATGTGGTTAATTAATTATCATAGATTAATTATTTGTTAATTAATATGATAATTAATTATGTCATGGACCCCGAAGATAAACACGAAAACCGATGATCCATTCGTTGTCTTTTCCGCGGTTAATTAATCCGGAAAGTTACAAGGCCTTAACCTTGGTTTTGGTTAAGTTGTGACTTGAATTAATTAACACAACGACGAGATGGTCGTTTGGGAGACGGGTCTCTATTCGGATTAAATTTTAATCCGTAGACATAGTGAGGTCTCTCAGGTTCGACCCTTGGTTGCATGTGAAACCGCCAAGCCATACCCAACAAGAGAAATAGCCCCTCAGGGACAAAGGGAAGGGGGGGGGCCACTGGAGCGCAGCCTTTTCCATCTGGGGCTCGAGCCTTCCGGAATCCGCCTCTTCTGCCGACCAGAGAATTGGACTGTTGAGGGGTAGTAGGGGGGAGGACGCCTCGTTGACCCCCTCTGGATGAACAACAGCCAGGGGAGAGTCACCCCCCGAAGGAGGATCCGCCTGAGGGTCAACCGACGGGTCGGAAGGCCCTTGGTTCGCAATAGGCGGGGGCGCGACAGTAGCCTCTACCCTTCCAGGCGAAGCAGGCCCATGGGATAATTCGACGATCCCCTCCAAGTACTTGCAGTCACAGGGGGTGCATCAGGAGCGGCGGGAGGAGGAGTCGACGCCTCCTGATTGGCCTCCTCCCACTTGATAAGTCGACACATTACCCTAGAGAACATGACTTCCTCTGCAATAGCCAAACAAGGAAACATCAGTTAGAACTAATAAGCATTGATGGAAAAGATGAGCATACCAAGGCTAGGACTGATCCGGTCACTTTGGGTCTAAGGCCCGCCCGGTACATGAGCTCCTCACTCTGCACCAGTCCAGGGACAGTGAACTCCATGCCGGAGAGTACGTTCCTAGCGCACTGGTATGCGGGACTCTGAAGAAACTCCCCTAGAGAGGGAGGAGTCGATAGAGCCTCTGTCCAACAAAGAGGACTGAAGGGAACACAGGTAGTTGGATGAAGAAAAACTTCTCCTTCCACCCTTTGTGTGAGAAGGAAACCCTCTAAGAACCTATGGCCCGACGCGTGAAAAGCTAAAGACCCATCGGGAGCCGATCAGAACAAAGAAAGAATCAAAGAGACGAGGAGTTAGGGGGAGTTCGAAGAGTTGAAGATAATATACACCCCCCCCCATTTGAGAAAAGGCATTGGGAGCCATCTAGTGAAGGGGATATCGAAATAGGAGGGTATATTCATGAAGAAAGGGGGAATGGGGTGTAGGGAGGAATGACTTGGCGGTTTCCAAGACAACCACGAGGTCGTATCTGAGATACCTCTCTATGTCTATGGATTAAATATTTAATCCGAATAGAGACCCGTCTCCCTAACGACCATCTCATCGTCGTGTTAATTAATCCAAGTCACAACTTAGCCAAAACCAAAGTTTAGGCCTTGTAACTTTCCGGATTAATTAACCACAGAAAAGACCACGAATGGATCGCCGATTTTTGTATTTGTTTTCAGGGTCCATGACAAAAATTATTTATCAAATTAATTAATGAATAATTAATCTACAATAATTAATTATCTACATGCAATGACAACAAATAATCAAAGCAATTAACATGCAAAAGTAAAACGGAGCTCGGGAGAGTTATACCTCGCCATTTACCTCGCAGTCTTCTACCTTATGACCCTCCATTCCTGGACGTCGTGTGGGTGACGATCTACAAAGGCGCGGAGTCACCAAGGCATGCCAAAAACGCCTTCTTCAATTCTCTTCCTCTTTGGTAGCAAAAACCCTAGCTAGGGTTTCGGCCAACCTCCTTCTCACCTCTCCTCCTCTCGCCACCGGCCACCTCAAGCTCCAAGGTCCGACCGGCCAAGAGGCAGCACCGAGAGGCAGCTAGGAAGATGAAGAATGGGAAGAGGAAGCTGAGCAAGCTCCTTCTTCTTCCCAAAAACCCACCGGAAAACCAAATCTACCTTCTTCACCCTCGCTGGCACCAAACAAGGAAATTCCTTGTTTTGCCAGCCACCAACCGCTTCTCCTCTCTGCTCCCTGCTTGCGCACACTGAGAGGAAGCTGGTGAAGATGATAGGAGAAGAGACCGAAGAGGAGGAAGGAGAAGAACTCAACTTCTTCTCCTTCCAATCGCCGCCACCGCCGCGCTGCTAACAACCGCCGGAAACAGCCTCCTCCGGCCTTATTCTTCTCCTGGTCGATCCCTCCTAGGTCTGGCTGACCTTCCACGCCAAAGAGAAGGAGCTAATGGAGGTGAAAACCCAAGGAATCCTCCTCCTCTACCGCAGGCGCAAGGATAGCCCTAGGAGAGAGAAAAGTAGGGTTTTTTGATTAATTCGAATTAATTCTCAATTAATTCATCCAACCTTGTATCATGACTCCTATGGGTTATTTATAGGGCAAAGGTAGGGACCATGAGGAGGAGTTGGTTCTTGGCCCGCTAATGGATCCAAACCCGATCCATTAATGGAGATCCATTCTACTAAAGCATCCCATTGAACTTCCTCACCAACCCCCATATTTTCATATGGGCTCCACCTATTATAAGTCGTCCATCTCCCCATGTTTAAGATATCGAATGCCTGATAATTAATTTAATTTACTGATAATTAAATTAATTATCCTCTTAATCCTTGATTAGTACCACTCAACCTTTTCATCATGTCGGACCATAGTCCACTTGCAAGATTTAACATGACGATCCTTTTGAGCTCACCAAGGGAGCATCATTATCCCGACTCACCAGGACAAGGATTCTGTCAATAATCAACGACACACAATAAAATTAATATTATTTCCTAATTTACTAGGCTTATTGATTTAACAAAATAAATTTCACCCTTTGGTAAGTCAAAGAAATAATATATAATTATACGTGCCCGTTATTATTTCAAGATTAAGAGATCATACTCCATAATATTTATCCGAGGTCTAATCCAATTTACGAAGTTAGTACAAAATTGGATGACCTCCCTTTTGGTCCTACTCAATGTACACAAAGTACACTAGTGTAATTCTGTAACGACTCGGAAAATTTTCTCAATATTTTCTTTAAAAATATTGAACATGCCTAGATGGATTCTCGAGGAACGTAGGGACACTAGTGTAAACCTTAGTATGATGCTCCATGATTTTCGATATAAAATAAGAAGCTAGGTGCTAATAGGCCTTACATGGGTTTTTCCTAGTACCATGGTTATTAGTGGATTCTAGGTAGAATTTAATATAAATAAAAATGGGTTTTAATTAGGAATATTAGCATGATTATGGGTGGGCCTTAGGGGAATTTTTGAAATTAATAAAAAAAATAAAATAAAAATAAAATAGGAAAAAAATAATAAAGTGCATGCACCAAGGATTGAACCTTAGACCTATGGTACCACCATGCATGTACTAACCAATTCACCTAGCAAGGGAGTGCTAGGAGAGAATGAAGTGGATTTTTGTTAAGGCTAAAGGAAGTGAAGAGTCATAGCATCATGTCTCTTCACTTGCCTCCTTCATCTAGTATATAAGAGGGAGGAATGGAAGAGACATCTTAGCACTTAAGCATTTGTCTCTTCATCCACCAAAACTCCTTCTTCTCTTCTTCTTTCTCTTCCTAGCCGAAACCTACAAGGAGGGATTCCCTTTGGAAAAGTCTCACAAGGAGACCTCTTCTTCAAGATCTAAGGGATTTCTACAAGGCTATAAGGAATAAGGGTAGTCTAAGGTCAAGGAAAATTCTTTTGGTTTCTCTATTCAAGGTTTATCATCAAGATCAAGAAAGGTAAGCCCCCCTCACCTGTGGTATGATAGCTTCCAAGTTGTTTGTCATGATCTAAGTTCTTGTTGGCATACTAGGTTGGGAAATCCATGGTTAGGGCTTGTGAAGGTTTCGGCCAAGCAAGTTTTTGAGGCTAAAATCATATTGAAAACCCCTATTATGTTTCCTAATGTTTACTGATGATAAGTTAAGCATAAAAGTATGATTTTGGAAATATTGTAGCACCCTAGAACCCCCTTAGGGTTTCGGCCACATCAAGGAACCATGGCTAGGTGTAAACTCCAACCCTTCAAGCATGATTAGTATGTTTCCTATGATATCATATGGGTAATAATGGTGATTATATAAATTTTCCTATGGGCTTATTACCCTTCTAGGGTTTCGGCCAACACATGGTTTAGGTCTAGGATTTAGGGTTAAATCAAATCAAGAGTTCAAATGGTTTGCCATGGCATGATATGTAAGGTATTGGATGTTAATCATGACCTATGTGAATTTTCCATGGACCCATGGTCCTTTAGGGTTTCGGCCATGTCCCTAATCTAGGGCTTGGATTGGGATAAGGTCTCAAGGATGCATGTTTATAAGTTACCATGATGTAAGAACATAGTTAAGCACGATGTAAGGATCTTTATATTACTAAAATCTTAGCTTATGTGTTATGTAACATGACCTTGTATGTTAGGTTTTATGTTATGCTTTACTCATGAATATTTAGATGATATACCATGAACATATGTAATTGATGTAGGGGTATGTTATGTTAAATAGAATGATGCATGTAGAAGGTTGAATGCTTATAATAGATGTATGTGTATGAAGGTCTATGCATGTTGTATGATGAATGTCATGTACTTAAGTAGTATGTATCATGTTCATATGTATCTTACCATGTATGATCTATGATGGATACTAGGATTATGTATGCTAGGTGAAATATATCTTGTATGAATTGCATGTTTATCTATGTACCATGATCATGCAAGCTTTATGAACCAAGATAATGTTTATGCCTGGAGACATGATTATGCATGTATGTTATATTTTATGAATAAAGAAGATGGATGAAGATGATGTTTATGCCTTAAGTATGAATGATAAGTATGAATGATGAAGGCATAATGATGTTATGAAATAAGTATGAATGATGAAATGCCAAGCATGTTTATGTCATGCTTCATGCAACAAGATTGTGTTTATGTTCTAAGATATGTCAAGTATGAATGATGAAGCATACATAGTTATTTTACTTTATGAATGGGCTTGTACCGGACCGAAGTAAGGGTCCAAGGGATGGGCACCTTAAGAACGCCCCGGTTCTGGACTACCGACTATGCTGTCCACGGTTCTGGGACTACCGTAGCTGTCCAACATGGATGGGCACCTTAAGAACGCCTCGGTTTTTGGAACTACCGTAGCTGTTCCTACCCTAGTAGGTCGAGACTAGCTACCTCGTATTTACTTAGGGATGCGCGCTTATGATGTATGTATGTGGTACAAGCCGGGGACCCCAATGATGTTATGATTATGTTTAAGTATTTAAAAGTATGATTTTAAATTAAGCATCCTTATGTATATGCATTTGACTCATGCATCCATTCATGTTATGCATTATGCCATGATAAGTATGTTTTATGCTTATGTTAGGACTGTGCTTATGCCCATACTAAGAATTATGTTCATGAATAAGTATATTTTGCCATGATAAGTATGTTTCATGCTCAGGTATGTAAGAATTATGTCATGCTAAGTATGTTTTAAGTTTATGTTTATGTTTATGTTAAGAATCATGCTATGTTAGTTGTTCATATGCTTATGATTTATGTCAAGACTATGCTTATGTTTTACGTTTAGAATTATGTTATGTCAAATGCTTTATATGGTTATGTTTAAGTGACGTATGGTTTTAGTGAGTAGGAAAGTGTCTTACTAAGCCTATGTGCTTATAGTCTTATTTGTTGGGAACGAGATGGCTATAGAGGGGGGGGTGAATATAGAAAACCACTTTCGCCTTCGAAACTTAATACGATTTCTGCAACTCAAATATCAGTAGCACAGCGGAAAGAGTAGAAAACAGAGTGTGCAGAAAAACAAAACGAAAGCAAATCAAACACGACTAGCAAGATCGCTAACAAGGAGGGTTTACAAGGTTCGGGGATAACTTGCCCCTACTCCTTGGCGTGCCCTTGAGGTGGGCGATCCCTTGATCGTTGGCAGATCAAGCCCCGGTTAACACCGGATATGAAGCAACCTCCTTCTCGGTGGAGAAACCTCCCCACAGTATGTTTCAAACAATGATATAGAATGAGCACAATGAAACAACAACAAGAAGGATCTTACTCAAACACTTAGCAAGGACAAAACACAGCAAGCTTCCCTGAGCTCCACCCAGTGGCGATCTCACGCAGACCCCTGCTCCGTGTCTTCCCACTGTCGGACTCCAAGCCTCTTGTTTTCTCCTTCAAGCGCTCAAGTCTGATGATTGCTCCTCAATAGCTTGATTAGAATAGTTGAAGAACTCAAGAACAGCAAGCTTGTAACACAGGAACTCAAGAGCACGAAAACTGAAGAACTCGTTACCAACTCTCCTTCTCGCGTTCCTTTTTGTTTCTCCGCCAAGCGACAAGTGATAACATCTCTGTAGCTCCCAGCTACTCATCTGCCAATGCCAGCCTCTACTGAGCTATCTCTGGACTCACTGAGCTCCCCTCAGTCAAGCTCCAGTCTCAGCTCCAGTCTGCAGCTCGCCGTTGCAACCTGAGATGAGAACGAGACAAACCTGCTCCAAGGAAAGCACTCTCTGACTTCTCCTTGAGTGTTTGAATCCTCCCCTGTCACCTGAAACTCAATCAGAGCATTAGAGCAATAAATCAAGCAGCATATCAAACATACATCAGCAAATCAGATACGATCAGACGCTCTGACCACGTCTGACAGTGAAATTTGAATTAAAGTGATCGGTCACCGGACCGATTCAGGGTGTGTGGATTGGTCACCAGATCGATCCACTGCTTTGCTGGGATTCCCAGCTCTCGCAGCTATACACGCCTGATTGGTCTCCAGACCGATCAGGGTGAAGCCTGATCGGTCACCAGACCGATCAGAATGGATCCTGATCGGTCACCCAGATCGATCAGGGCAGATGAACAGTTATTTTTTAATCAAATCCAAGATCCCTGATCGGTCACCGAACCGATCCAAGACTTTGATTAGCAAGGGAACTCACTCACCGTTTGCTCCCTGATCGGTCACCAGACCGATCAGGAGCAAGACAGCAAGGAAGCAGCCTGCTCCCTGATCGGTCAACGGTCCGATCAGGAGCCACACAGTAGATTCCCAATCTCACTGTGCGCTCCCTGATCGGCCACCAGTTCGATCAGACATAGCTGGATCGGTCACCAGACCGATCCACTAAGGAGCAGCGTGCCAATGTCCCTGATCGGTCACCAGACCGATCCAGTGACTCAACCCTAGCCCTCCAAGCTAGGAATTCATCCACCTTAGCCCTCCAAGCTAAGGATTTTTTCATCTAACTCTCCAAGTTGGGAATTTGCACCTAACCCTCCAAGTTAGGACTTTTCACCTAGCCCTCCAAGCTAGGACTTTTCACCTAGCCCTCCAAGCTAGGACTTTTCACCCAACTCTTCCGAGTTAGAACATCATCCAACCTAGCCCTCCAAGCTAGGCACCTGACCCTCCAAGCCAGGACTTTTTCACCTAATTCTCCAGGATGGGAATTTGCACCTAACCCTCCAAGTTAGGACTTTTCACCTAGCCCTCCAAGCTAGGACTTTTCACCCAACCCTTTCGAATTAGGACTTTTCCAACACCTAGCCCTCCAAGCTAGGACTTTTCCAAACACCTAGCCTCCCAGACTAGGATTTTCAGCACCTAACCCTCCAGGTTAGGATTTTCCCATACCATGCCTGATCCCCGATCAGGACTTAATCATAATCATCATAATCATCACACCTAACCTCCCAGGTTAGGATTTTCCATATCATGCCTAATCCTCGATCAGGACTTAATCATAATCAACATGATCAACCTAAACTAAAATCGATGTCAACACCAAAACAACAATCAGGGCCAGACTACATCAACATTATTTTCCTCGTACCGCAGATCAAGCAAGAGGTTACTAAGGGAAGCAGCAGGAGGGGCAAGAGCATGTGTGTGTGTGGCGGTGACTTGGCAAAGGATTCTTCTATTTACACCTATCGCATGTCTTGTGTTTATAATGCCTCCTTTGGTTTATGCTAAACTCATGATAGTTATGCCTAAGAAACAACTTACTACTCCTGATGTTTATGGATAAGTTACTTGCTACTCATGATGCTTATGGATAAGTTATGGAAAGTTTATATCATAATGCTAGGTATGCTGGTAATATGCTAAGTTACAACGTCACCATGTTTATGAATGATAATTTAGGCATGTATATATGTTTCATGGATTAGTTGTATGGTTAAACACATGTGTAGAAGAAAAAAATTATTCCGCTGCATTAAGATGTTTATATGTGTACAATGTATGTTAGCGTAACGCCGCTTTCTCGCCACACCATAAGGTGTGGGAAAAAAGGCGGGCGTTACAGGTTGGTATTAGAGCAGTTGTCATCTCACTACACACACATCAAGCCTTCTTCCTGCCGCTTCCAAGTAAGTACTTTTATGCATATTTGATTTCCTTCTTTATGATTCTGGAATAAGCAAGTATGGATGATACTTTATGATTCTAGAATATGCAAGTATGAATGATACTTTATAATAGCAAGTACTTCTGGGATATGTAATGTGAACAACACTTTACCTTATTTTTATGAAATTAATACTTTAGAAATTAATATGGAGGGTAGGAATAACGATAACTCATATTATCCATACTTGTCCTTTATGAAGGAAAGCATGGCTAGAAGACAGAGTAACAGACTTAATGAGACTACTCCCTCGCCTGACCTGATGCAATTAGTGACCCAACTTCA
>JAGFNQ010003950.1:192215-235857 GCA_024364735.1 Boesenbergia rotunda | reverse complement strand
TAGTCCCATACTTGATTTTCGTACATGGAATCCATTTCCGACTTCATGGCTTCAAGCCATTTGTCCCTTTCTGAACTTTTCAGAACATCTTCATAACTGATAGGTTCGTCATCGCGTCGTTCGATTCACTTATGAGAAATCCGTATCTCTCTGGAATATTGCGTGTCCTATCAGACCTACGAAGAGGTGGTGTTGTTTTAGGTTCAACTGATAGCTCATCATTATGAGTTATTGGTTGTGGGTCTAGACTAGGTGTCTCTGTAATGTCTATTGGAGTTTCTTGAACTTCATCAAGTTCAATGCCACTCCCACTGTTTTCTTGTAAAAGAAATTCTTTTTCCAGAAATACAGCATGCCTTGAAACAAACACCTTTTGTTCCAAGGGATGATAGAATTGGTAACCCTTCGTTTCCTTAGGGTATCCAATAAATAGACATTTATCAGACTTAGCATCCAATTTGTCTGATACAGTCCGCTTCACATAAGCAGGACAACCCCATATCTTAAGGTGAGTTAAGTGAGGTTTCTTACTATTCCATGTCTCATATGGAGTAGTAGAGACTACCTTGGTCGGGACTCTGTTTAGCAAGTAAACAGCTGTCTTAAGTGCATAGCCCCAAAAGGATTTTGGAAGAGTTGCATGATTCATCATCGACCTAACCATGTCCATCAAGGTTCGGTTGCGCCTCTCAGATACACCATTATGCTGTGGTGTATACGGCGGAGTCCATTGGGACAATATCCCATTGTCCCTAAGATAATCTTGAAACTCTTGACTTAAGTATTCACCACCCCGATCGGATCGAAGTATCTTAATACTTTTGCCAAGCTGTTTCTCTACTTCATTTCTGAACTCTTTGAATTTCTCAAAAGCTTCAGATTTGTGTTTCATCAAGAACACATACCCGAATCGTGAGTGATCATCGATAAAGGTGATGAAGTAGCTATAGCCTCCTTGTGCAAGAGTTGACATTGGTCCACATACATCAGTATGTATTAGACCAAGCAATTCTCCCACTGGATTACCTTTTCCGAAAAAGGGTAATTTGGTCATCTTGCCTTTTAAGCATGATTCACATGTATCAAATGAATCGGGTTCAAATGATTCCAGAATTCCACATCGGTGTAATTCGGTCATGCGTTTCTTACTTACATGGCCAAGACCGCAATGCCAAGTGTAGGAGTCTATTCGATTATCTATTCGAGCACGTTTGTTGCTAACTTCGATATTGAAAACGTCACTGGATAAATCTAACGTGTAGATACCATTGCACAAAGTTCCATTCCCATAAAGAACGGCATTTAAAGTTATGTAACAACAATTGTTACTAAAAGTTAAATGATAACCCTTTTCATTCAAACATGAAATAGATACAATGTTCTTTATTAACGAAGGAACAAAATAACAATTATCCAATTCTAAGACACGTCCAGTGGGGAGCTTTAGCAAATATGTTCCGATGGCAACAGCAGCAATCTTTGCTCCATTTCCAACTCGCAAATTCGCTTCTCCTTTGACGAGTCTTCTTCTATTCCTTAGCCCCTGTATGTCATTACATATATGTGAGCTACACCCAGTATCAAGTACCCAGGTATTTGAGGAAATAGAGTGACATTCAATAACGAAGATACCTGAAGAGGATGGGGCATCGGATGCCTTATTCTTCAAGGACTCAAGATAAACCTTGCAGTTTCTTCGCCAGTGACCCTCCTTGCCACAATGATGGCAAGTTCCTTTTGGTTTCTTTCAGTCTTTTTGGCCTTTTTCTTCTTCCTTTATTCTGTTCTTTGGCCTTCCTCTTAGAACCTTTCTTTAAGGAACCAACTAACAGTACCGCCTTTTGATCTGGCTTTACAGAAGGCTCTACAGTCTTCAGCAGGTTGAGCAACTCAAGAATGGTGGTCTCTAGTTTGTTCATCCGATAGTTCATCACAAATTGTGAATAACTTTTGGGCAAACAATTCAGAATTAAGTCAATACTTAGTTCATGATCCATTGCAAATCCGAGTGTGCTCAGTCGCTCAATGTACCCCAACATCTTTAACACAAACTGCGAGGCAGAAGTGTCTTCCTGCATCTTAGTGGTGAAGAGGAGTCTGGAGACTTCGAACCTTTCGGATCTCGGCTACTCTTCAAACAACTTATAAAGATGGAAGATGATGGTATAAGCATCCATATGCTCATGCTGCTTTTGCAGCTCAGGTACCATAGAGGCTAGCATGATGCAACTCGCAAGTTCAGAATCGGTCACATGTTTCTGATAGGCCACTAGCTGGTCTGGAGTTGCACCTTCTGGAGGATGGTTGGGAAGTTGATCTTCAAGGACATAGGCAAGCTTCTCTGCCTTGAGGACTATCCTCAGGTTTCGAAGCCAGTCCATGAAGTTCGGCCCGGTCAGTTTATTGGTGTCCAAAATGGAACGCAAGTTTAGAGAAGACATGATCGAGTGATTAACCTAGAAATACAAATTGAGTTTATGTGAGAAGAATGATTAAAGAATGTATCAATATACATTAAAAAAAATCCTATTTATTTTTCAAATTGAATAACCCTTTTTATCAATTCGGGAGATCGTAGGAACATCTCCAAATAGGTTGATATCCAACCATAGATAAGAACCACCATGGCTGTGGCCATCAAGTTATTCTTAGCTATGAAGGTAGGTAATTATACCGATTACATATCACATATATGTAACTATCACTTTATGCTATCAACTAATTGAATATTTGCATAAATCATTGGGTTGTTAACTCATTAACAAGTATGCAACATTATACATAGCACCCAACTGCACCTCTCTTTACATCGACCTTGGCTGTGGCACAACAAATCGATGCTCCAAGCTTAAGGCTGACCCATTAATCAAGAAATAGTTTTAATATGGTTGGAGCTCATTCAACCGTTTAGTCAGGCTTGGATGTGTCCAACAACCAAAACTAAGGATTGACCTCTGACTCCAACTATATTATTCATAAACTAATTCCATGGTTTGAACATGTTGAGGTTCAAGCCGGGCATGGATGTGTCCATCAACCCAAACGAGAAACAAAACTCCGATTCTAACCATATTAATGGAAGGTGTTTGCGTTAATATTTTGTAAGGGGTTTTGGGTCTCATCCTTTCTTTTCTAAGCACATTCATGACATTATGTCATGACTAACGATTTCCTTAATAAAGTATGTATGTGACTTAATTTATCAAGTCCCATAATTTGAATTAGGAACCGGATTTCCTAATTCTAATTTCATACTTTATTAAAGGAATTGTTTTGGGAAACAATTTCCTAAATTGTCATAATCAATTTTGGAAATAATATGTTTAAGACTTTGATTTCTCTAAATCAAATCTTATTAAATTAAGAGACAATTCCCTTAATTCAACCACATATTATTTTCATGAAAATCTCTTTTAAGAAAACTCTATAGGAAACCATTTCCTAATTAATTTTGGAGACAACAATATGTAAGAGCATCACCTCTTAAATCATATTTTATTCATGGATTTAATTAATTACAACAAATCGTTTTCTAAGGGTGGCTCCCCGAGGCTCAGATACCCAAAGAAAAGTAATTTGTCGTAAATCCAATTTGGTCCGCTTCGGAAGCACAACCAAATTAAACATGACAATTTCATTTAAAATTGGGAAATTAAATTACAACAACTAACTTTAAATTGGACGGCTCCCCGAGGCTCAATCCAAAATAAAGAATTTTGTTGTCAATTTAAAAACCAATTCAAATTTAATTGTCAATTAATTGTCCATAAATTTGTCTAGACTTTCTTAAAAGAAAGTGCCCAAAATTGCGAGATTTCATAATAGGTTTTCAGAATAATTGTAAGTTTCTGGTACAAAGAAAACTTACATATTTCCAAAGTTGGAAAATTTCTAAAATAGAAAATTTCCAAAATTGGAAAGTTTCCAAAGATGGGAAGTTTTCACAATTATTATAAAATTTTTAGAAACTAGGATATTTCAAAAGTTTGCGAAATTTCATGAGGATTTCCAAACTTAGAAATTCCTAAATCAAAAATTTATTATAATTGGAAAGTTTCCATAATTGAAAATTTTTTCCAAAATTGAGATTATGACAAAGTTTTCCGCAAAACAATTATATGATTATGTCGAACACTAACCGGCTCTGATACCACTGTTGGGACCGGGTGCATGTTGACAATGATACGTGTTCGTAAAATTTTAAAATATTTACGTGCAGCGGAAGAATTAGCATAAAATAATTTCTCAAATTATTCTAACCACGTATCTAGCATGCAACCTTATGGTGTGTGGACATGATCATAAAATAAAACTTTGCGAAAAGTAAACTAATTTACTTTGTACCTCGCGTAACTCGAAGAAAAGGGACGAGATCCAACCGTAGCGTCCCTTGGAAGCTTCGCCTCTATTCGCGTCCACGCCGAGTTCTCTTCGGGATGACTTCGCAAAGCCACGAGTTTTGTGCCGACGAGAACTACTAGATTCTCTAAAGGCACAACTAGAAGATCAAGAGAGAAGAAAGGAAACTAACCACCAAGAGACGGAATCTAAATTCCGAGAAGGAAGGAGATGTGAGCCGCTTCTTCTTCTCCGAGGTCGTCTTGGTGGATGAAGCTCACGCCCACCTTGGGAGTTGCGCCAGCCCTAGGGGAGGAGAGAGAGCCGGCCCTAGAGAGAGAGGGGCACCGGCCCTAGAGAGAGAGAGGCGTGTAGAGAGAGAGAGAGCAACTAATCTCTTGATTAATTGATTAGGAATTCAAGGCTTGCCTTTGGTTCCTTATATAGTTGCTTCTCCCTTGGCAAGTCTCTCTCTTAACAGAATTAACGGAATTAATTTTCATAAGAAATTTATCTTATAATCTTTCTTATGAATAATTCCGTTATGCCTAGTTTTATTATAACTAACTTTATAATAAAACAAATACTTCTCTCCTTTAATTATGGAATAAATTTTATAAGAAATTTATAAACTTTCTTATTATGAAAAAATCAATTCATAATTGATTTTATAAAATTAAAATAAACCATTCCATGGATCATTTTAATTTCCATAAAAAGAATAAATTTCTATAAATTTATTTATATAAATTTCTTTATACAAATTTATTTATCCATAATTTATAAAACAAATCGCGCTAGATTTATTTTATTAATTAAACCAAATAAATTGGTTTCTTCCCCTTGTTGTGGCCGGCCAAACCAAAGGGGGTTAACACCCTCTTTGGCCGGCCAAACCGAGCCGAACCGATCGCGAATTAAACTCATTTAATTCGCCCAATAAGCCTTCAAAAGACTTAGCCATTTTAAGTTTCCGTTGCGCCTCTGATTAACTCAGATTCGACTTATTTCTCTTGATTGGAAAATCTAATTTTTAACTCGTTTTAAATCCCTCGGATTACTCGTAGTGCGTGTGACTAAATAGGCTTTCGATTTATGTTGGCCGTCTATAATTAACCAATTATAGAACGGTCATGAGTGGCACCTAGTAGTACATCATGACCCCCAATTAATCGAAAGATCAACGGTTTGACCTCAGAAGTAATTCCGAAACCCTTCAGCAGCTCTAATGAATCGTGTCCCATTCCCTTCACCATCTTATACCCACTTGGTTCAGGACACGGTCTATTTGTGTCAGTCCCCACTAGGCTGATTACGTCACACCTAGCCCAAGTAATGTCTTTCTCGTCCTTTGGATTTCTAATTACTCTCATGTATTTAAGAGACTCGCACTCTAAACATGATATGCTCTGGCCAGAGGCTTTGAGTAACAATCCAACGATAGGCCTGGGTATACATCTCCTCGCAAGGAGTGGTGAATCCTTTGTAGGCTGTTCAAACATCTTCGGGCACTTCGGCTTATACCCAATCATCCTAGGTCCACACCTCCTTGGAGATGCTTGCTTAAGATGTTAAAGTATAAGTCTCCATGACCAAGATGACTTGAACACCGCAAGTCAAAGGAACATCGCACTTAAGCTGCAGTAATAACTTCAGTGACATATCTTTATAGATTACCATATGAAGTTTTACAGCTAGTCACTCCAATGAACTAGTTCCCTTAACTAGCATCCATGTTTATCTCCGAACATCCCAATGTCACCAGCCAGTGAGAATCAGCTGATTAGAGAATAACCCATGCTAGTCTCAACAGAATTGATAGTGTCCGTATTTATCAATTCATTGACTAGGGATATTTTCAATACTTCACAATTGCACATGTAGAGATAATCACTAGTTGTGATCCCATCACAAATTCTCTTATGCTATGAATTGTATTACGGACATTCAGTAGATGAGTTTAAGATCTCAATCAAATACACTAACATGTATACTCAAATAGTGAATTAACATTTATTAAAATAAATGTTTACAATCATAAGACGATTGCCTTAGGACACTTCTCTCATATCACTAACACGTCCGACACCAGGTCCGTCGCTCGGCTTGACTTGATCAGTATGTCGTCCACATATACCTCGATGTTTTGGCCGATCTATGACCGGAAGACCTTGTTCATCATTTGCTGGTAGGTGGCTCCAGCGTTCTTCAGTCCGAATTGCATGACCGTGTAGCAATACATGCCATCAGCGGTGATGAAGTTGCCCTTCTCTTGATCCTCAACCGCCAGGGGCACTTGGTGATAACCCTGATAACCGTCCAGCATGGAGATGAGCTCGCTCCCAGCGGTCGAGTCGACCATCTGGTCAATCCGAGGCAAAGGATAACAATCCTTTGGGCAAGCCTGGTTAAGATCTTGGAAGTCGTGCAGACCCTCTACTTGTTGTCGGGCTTAGCCACCAGGACCATGTTGGCTAGCCAGGCCAGAAATTGGACCTCTCGGATGAGCCCAGCCTCCAGTAACTTCTCGATCTCAGCTCAGATGACTTTATTTTTTTCCATGCTGAAATCTCTCTTCCTCTGCTTGACCGGCCTGACGTTGGGGTACATATGTAGGTGGTGCTTGTTGGGACATTGTCGTTTAGCTAGAGGGGGTGAATAGCTTTCGATCTAATTTTCTTCCTACAAGTTGTTAGTGCACAAACGGAATAACAAAATCTAAAACTAACAACTAAGAAAGACACACCTATTTACGTAGTTCGAAGATAAAGCTCCTACTCCACGGCTGTCCGTAAGGTGGACAAACCCGATCCTTCGGTGGATGATTCCCCGGAACACCTCCGGCTATCTCTTGTCACTCCTTGTGGGTGGAGAAACCTCGCCACAACTCTTTGACACTACCTGAGCACTTGTAGGCTACTAACAGGCTCTAACCAAGCTTGTTTCGCCAAAGAAAAATAGTCAAACACGAGCTCTCTTAAATAGAGCTTGATCCTGATTTGACCGTTACCAGTCGACTGCCCCTGGGGCAGTCGACTGGTCTTCACAAATTCAAAGGTCACTGCCTTGATGATTCACATTCTGGTTACCAGTCGACTAATCTCTCTATGCTCTACCTCAGTCGACTGGTAAAGGACCAGTCGACTGCCACCTAGGGTTTCCCTTCCCGAGTATAATTCTCTCAGCACTCGAACCCTTGGATTTCCCTTCCCGAGTACAATTCTCTCAACACTCGAATCCTCACGACTCAGTTGACTCTTCATTCAGTAGCCTCGACCCGTTGCCTTCAAGCCCTCTTCGACTTTGGCTCTCATCCCTCGGATGCATGCAAGCCCGCGGCTTGTCTCCCATGCCACCCTTCACGTATGCCTCGAAGTCCGCTTCCCTCAGCTCATCGTCCTTGCTCCAGCAGCCTCGATCTGTTGCCTTATAGCCCTCTTCGACTTTGGCTCTCATCCCTTGAATGCATGCAAGCCCACGACCTGTCTCCCATGCCATTCTTCACGTATGCCTCGTAGTCCGCTTCTCTCGGCTCATTGTCCCTGCTTTGCCCACGGTCCCTCGGATGCATGCAAGTCCACGACTTGTCTCCCATGCCATGCTTCACCGGACCCAAAGATGTCCAACTAAGTCAATGTGTATCCTACAAACCTGCACACTCACATACACATATTATATCAACATGAAACCCTAACTTAATCATATTGACACACACATCAAAACTCATGATCTACCCGATCACACTTGGGCCGATTGCACCAATAGTGCTCAGCCACCTCTGGTCGGACACCCTTCAGTTCCTTTATTGACCAGGCGAGCACATCCTGGTTCCTAGTCAGGCATTCTAGCAATGGCTCCTTCAGCTCGCTCGGCAAACCTGTGGCTATCTTGACTCGGGACTCTGCCTAGTCGGGAAACAGCTGAACCTCCTCCTTGTCTTCATGTAGCTCGGCCCAAGGAGAGGATTGTATCATATTGCAGCTAGTGGATGTGCGTTGAGCCTTCTGACTCTCAGTCCGGACATCATCCACATAACATCAGCGGGCCATCGTCTGATCTCCCTTAACCTCCCCGACCTTGTCGCCGACCGGGAATTTGATTTTGAGATAGAAGGTGGAAGTGACCACCCTGAACTCATTGAGGGCCGGTCAGCCCAGAATCACGTTGTATGCTGAGGGGGCGCCCACTATCAGGATAGTGGACCATCTTTTTCTCTTCAGTGGCTCCTCCATAAGGGAATGGCAATGCGAATCTGTCCAATCGGTTGCACCTGGTTTCCGGTGAATCCAAACAGCGGGGTGGCCACCAACTCCAGCTGGGTTGGCTCGATCTACAGTTGGTCGAAGGCTTTCTTGTATAAAATGTTGACCGAGCTGCCTGTGTTCACTATGGTTCGGTGGACCCGGTAGTTAGCAATCATGGCTATGATGACCAGGGTGTCATCATGTGGGACCTCTAGTCCTTGTAGATCTTGTGGACCGAAGCTGATTTGGGGCCCTTGTGCTTGTGCGACATTCGTGCCGACTTGGTGAATCTCTAATCGACACACCTGCGCCTTGCGGGCTCGGTTAGAGTCCCCCCCCCCCCCGGTCGGCCCGCCCGAGATCACATGATCTCCTCCTCGGATGGCATTCCGCTGATTGGCCTGCTCCTCGTCCATTTCTTCAGCCTCGACTCGCTCCTCTCGTGGGAACAAATAACGAGCAGCCGGGGGATTCCGTCTAGGTTCCTCGGCTATTGGGGCAGTTGTCGGACCTCCCCGGCCTGAGCCGCGTCCCGGGGAGGCCTAACGCACCCGTCCTCGCGCGGCAGGAGCTCGACCTTGACCAGCCTATCGGCACTCCTTCGTGTTGTGCGTGTTGCTCTGATAGAACACGCAATAGGTCTCCATCGGGTTGGTAGACACCCCTGGGCCACCTGCTACATGTGTCGTCGCTCCATTCCCACTCGGTCGATTACTCCTCACGGGTTTGTTGGAGACGAGATGGCTATAGAGGGGGGGTGAATATAGCCAGACACCCACAACTTGCACTTTGAAGATTTCTGCGTGATCAGATTAGCAGCGGAAGAAAATGCAGAACAAAGAACAAAGCAGAGAAGGAATCGCAAACCAAACAATCGCTAAGACGAAGATGTACAAGGTTCGGGGATAACTTGCCTCTACTCCTTGGCGTACCCGTAAGGTGGGCGATCCCTTGATCGTCGACAGATCAAGCCCCGGTGAACCCGGATAAGATAGAGCCTCCTTCTCGGTGGAGAAACCTCTCCACAGATCTCACGGATGATATAACTTGAGTACAGGAGATCACACAAGAAGGAACACTCACAAAACTCTCACAGGAATGCAACAAGATCGCTTAAGCACAAAGCAACAGAGAGCACGAACACAGCCCAGCCAAACTTCCCAAGTTTCTGTCTTGTTCCCTCCACTCCTCTGCTTCCAGCTTCGTCACTTAAGCTCTGCTCACCATCACAAGCTTCATCAGCATCCACTGAGCCAGCCTGAACCCACTGACCTCCCTGAGCACTCAGTCCACTGAAGACCTCCTCTCCAGCTGAGCCTCCGTCAGTCGCCAGCTGTGTCAGTTGCCCGTTGAAACCTGAGAATGAGAAACAGCCAAACCTGCTCAACGGAAAGCCTCCCATTGACCCTCCTTGAGTGTTTGAATCACCTGCTATCACCTGCACACTCCAACAGAGGCTTAGCAATGCATATCAAAACATATCAGCAGTGTATCAGAGAATCGGCAGAGAAAACAGACTTCTGACAGCATATTTAAATTAAAGTTCTGCGCCTGATCGGTCACCAGACCGATCAGGAAGGACCCTGCACACTCCTGATTGGTCCCCAGACCAATCAGGCTCCTGCCTGATCAGTCACCAGACCAATCAGGCTCCAGCCTGATTGGTCACCAGATCAATCAGGCTGCTTCCAGACCGATCAGGAGTCATCCTGATCGGTGATAGTGAGAACCTTGCGACAAATGATCGTTCACTAGACCGATCTGAGTAGTATCCCTGATCGGTCACCAGACCGATCAGGAGCAGATCAGCAGGGGAACTCAACTCACTGTTCGCTCCCTGATCGGTCACCAGACCGATCAGGAGCTGTGCAGTGAGTGAAACACACACTCTCTGATCGGTTCCCTGATCGGTCACCAGACCGATCAGACATCGCTGGATCGGTCACCAGACCTATCCACGAAGGAGCAGCGTGCCAACTCCCTGATCGGTCACCAGACCGATCCAGGGACGCAAACCTAGCCTTCCAAGCTAGGATTTCATTCACCTTAGCCCTCCAAGCTAAGGATTTTTCAATCTAACTCTCCAAGTTGGGAATTTGCACCTAACCCTCCAAGTTAGGACTTTTCACCTAGCCCTCCAAGCTAGGACTTTTCACCTAGCCCTCCAAGCTAGGACTTTTCACCCAACCCCTCCGAGTTAGACCTTCATCCAACCTAGCCCTCCAAGCTAGGCACCTGACCCTCCAAGCCAGGACTTTTTCACCTAACTCTCCAAGATGGGACTTTTCACCTAACCCTCCAAGTTAGGATTTTTCACCTAGCCCTCCAAGCTAAGACTTTTCACCTAGCCCTCCAAGCTAGGACTTTTCACCTAGCCCTCCAAGCTAGGACTTTTCACCTAGCCCTCCAAGCTAGGACTTTTCACCCACCTCTTCCGAATTAGGACTTTTCAACACCTGGCTTCACTCACCAGGACCCGGCTTCACTCACCGGGATTTCCAACACCTGGCTTCACTCACCAGGACCCGGCTTCACTCACCGGGATTTCCAACACCTGGCTTCACTCACCAGGACCCGGTTTCACTCACTGGGATTTCCAACACCTGGCTTCACTCACCAGGACCCGGCTTCACTCACCGGGATTTCAACCTAGCTTCCAAGCTAGGACCTGGCTTCACTCACCAGGGTTTCATGCCCAGTCCCCGACCAGGACTTTAAACCAAATTCGCTCAACCAAACTTAAATCATTGTCAAACACCAAAACAACAACCGGGCCAGACTGCATCAACAGGGTTGTGGATGGACCCGCCTGGGGATCGACTATTTTGAGCGGGGCTCAAGGTCGGCATGCTAACCGCCTCCTTTTTTCGAGCGACTTGCGCTTCTTCCACATTAATGTACTTGACAGTCTTTCCCAGCAGGCTGTCGATGTCCTTCGGCGACTTCCTGATCAGTGAGCGAAAGAAGTCTCCCTCTTGTAACCCTTGAGAGAAGGCGTTGATCAGCACCTCGAGTGTAGCGGTCAGCACGTCTAGTGCCACTCTGTTGAATCTCTTGATGTAGGCCCAGAGTGATTCCTTCGGGCCCTGCTTCAACGCGAACAACTTGAGGCTGGTCTTGTGATGCCTCCGACTGCTAGCGAAGTGTTAAAGGAATATCCTCCTAAGCTCCTCAAAGCTTGACACGGACCCGTTGGGGAGTCGGTCGAACCATCGTTGGGCTGGACCAGAGAGCGTTGTTAAGAAGGCCCGGCACTTCACGCCCTCAGGATACTGGTGCAGCAGGGCTGCACTCTCGAACTTCATTAGATGCTCCTCGGGGTCGATCGTTCCAGCATACTCGGGTATGGTGAAGAACCGGAGGTGCTTGGGGACCGGGTCCTCGAGGATCTGCTAGGAGAAGGGGTAGCGCACTAGGGAAGGTGAGGTTGGGTCGGCTAGGGCCTTCCCCTTATCAAAGCGTGGCCGATGTGTCTTGCTGGAAGCCGACGCCTCGGAGGGAGGCAAGTGAGCCTCGTCATCCCGGGCTCTGTAAAAGGCGACGGGGAAAGGGACCGACCCTCCTTCCGGTCGGGTAAAATGTCCTCGGCCCCCTGAGTGGCCCAGCACCGAAGGCTTGAGAAATCGTGTTGTCGGGTTGCCGACCTGCCCCAGCCTCTGCGAGGTTTTCTGAGCTCAAGCGGCCAACAAGTGCTCATACTCTTCGAGAGTAACTGTCACTATCACTCAGTTGGGATCTTCCATCATGCACTCTCGATCAGGCAGAAGTCCTTCTTCTAGCGCCAAATATGATCCTGTCGCAGAGTGAGGTGGACTCCCAAGAGTGAAGCAAACCGAGTACTGCTGATGCTGACTCCGACTTGCAAGAAAGCGACCGTTAGCAACCCGCCGGGAAAAGTCCCCGGCAAGGCTCTCCGACGGTCATGTTAATCTCCGCGAGAGAAGAGAGCAAAAAGCAATGGAACAGTAGAAAAATACTATCGCACGCGTACTTGCGAAGCGGAATACGGAGGGACTTATATAGCCGAGGGAGTTGACAACTTCTGCCCGCATCTGCCACTTTTTGTCTTATGCGGGAGTAGGACAAGGTGTCGCATGTGGGGGCAAGGTAAGGGGCGTTGTCAGCTCGCTGACGGGCGCCATCCGGCGCCACTCGGTCTGACGCAAGCATAAGTAACAGTGGTACGGAGTGCGAAGGTATGGCAGGAGAATCACGGTGTCAGCGAGATAGTCGCAAATCGGGCATGAACGG
The DNA here is from genome assembly GCA_024364735.1 of Boesenbergia rotunda. Classification (NCBI taxonomy): domain Eukaryota; kingdom Viridiplantae; phylum Streptophyta; class Magnoliopsida; order Zingiberales; family Zingiberaceae; genus Boesenbergia; species Boesenbergia rotunda. The sequence continues at coordinate 223,024 of JAGFNQ010003950.1, read as the reverse complement.
TGTCAGGTCTACGCCGACTCCCATACCACTTCTGTTAGTGTTGTGTCAGAGAGTAGGTCTATATGGGGGTTCTGACAAATCTCGAATGGGAGCGCTAATCGGCGGCGCCGAGTGAACCTTGGCAATGTGGCCACTACTTCTAAGATTGAGTCGGTGTGCTTCCCAAGTCATGGAGTGCTCAGACTGTGCTTCCCAAGTTAGGGAGCGGTCGGACTGTGCTTTTCGAGTCAAGGAGCGCTTGGACTGTACTTTTCGAGTCAGGGAGCGCTCGGATTTGACTAACCCGACTTAGCCTAGGGTCAGGTGGTTAGAGGCTCGGGAATTCTCTGGCTCAGGAACTCTCTGGCTCGGCCGTCAGTATCCCTTAACGTCGTGTTCATATCGGTCGGGGGCGGACACTCGACGTTCCCGAGTGGGATCGGTCAGGCTATATCCGATCAGTTGCTCGCTCAGGCAACTGGGCTCGCCTAGACCTCGGGGACCCCTGGGCCTGATCTAATCCTGATGTGGCGCCAGGCTGGTCGGCCGAGCTACACATGAGTAAGACCGGGATCATCAACTATCACAATATCAACAATTTTACAGTGAAAATTTTAAATCATCTTGAACTTACAACAACAATGACTGTTGCAAGTTGCAACTCTCCATCGCGTATGCAATGGAATTCTAGGACAAAAATTATTATTGTAAATTTAAAAGTTTTTCCTATACTAGAGCAAGTTGATATTCTTTGTATCAAATAACTCTTTATACTAGAGCAAGTTGATATTCTTTGTATCAAATAACTCTTAGGATACGCTTGGTGGAAGAATAACACTTGGTGGAGGATTATTCTTGATAACTTAGTTATTCATTCAAGATTATTAATAAAAAAATATTATTTGATTTAGTTAATTTGATTTTAAGTAATGATACATATCCAATACATAAGCAAGAGGGGCATGCAACTCGGAAGTGAAAAATCTTAGAAAAGTAGAATTTTTTCTTGATTCTGAGATTATAAAATTTTTCTTTCCAAAATTATATTCTCATATTTATCTTTAAGACAAAAATAACTCTCATAATTTATTAAATTCCGGAGCATCACCGAGGTCGGTGGTTGGTGCCGACGCCAACGGTCGATGGTCAGCACCAACGCCGACGGTTGACGTCGATGCCGGTGTTGCCAACGACCGAATGTTTTTTAATTTAATATTTTTAATAAATTAAATAGAATATATTTGAGAAAAACTAAATAAACTTAATTTAAAATTAAATAAAATTATCTAAATAAATTCTTTAAAAAATAAAAAAATAATATAATTTTATTTATATATTATTATTATATATTTTGTGATATTTTAATTTTTAAAAATTAAAATAAATATAATTATCATCCGATGACTAATATAATTTTTTATACTTAAATCAAGAGTGTGAATAAATATATAATATTATTCTATTTTTTTATTTTTAATTTAGACAAACATATAATATTATTATACTTAAGATTGAATTAAAGGATAATACAGTCAAATATTCTACTATCACTATGTTATACACCATTATCTCATAACAAAAATGATTTTATTTGATCACTTAAATTAAATCAAAAATCAAATTATATTTTATTTCTTATAATTTGGGTTATATGGTTATTTGATAATCACATAATTAATATTATATGTGATAATTTGAACTAAATATATCCCTAAAGATATCTTAGTTATAAGATTGACATCGATCTTAAAATATATCTTGATATAAGATAAATAAAAAATATATGATAATCACGTTGCAAAAAAAAAATGATATTCGTGTTGTGGAAACACATTTGTGCAACTCGCCACTGTTTTTAGAATAATAAATAGTGTCGCTAATGGCCAATCAAGACTTATATTCGTAAATCGAAGAGGGATCTTCGTGATTTATTTATAATTGTCTTTCCCAAAATAATAACTTAGACCTACTTAAATTCGAAGACCAAATGATCCTTCAATATTTTAGAAAAAAAAAGAATTAATAAAGTTGGATAACGTCAAATCTCGGATGATCGATTTGACCCCAAAAAAATTTCTCATCGATTGTCAGGATAAATCGAAAGTGCTCACAATGAACGATTCAGAATCTCAACGTCTCAGGATTCACACCATATTTAAAGAAAAAATTTCTACAAATTACATTGTAATTAGAGATTAAATCACGAATATCTAAAATAATAATTAATCACTCTTCCACTGTACTATAGCTACAGAGACATCTTCAATATTTTAGAACTTTAGAATTCTTAGAGTAGCGTAGAGAAGTGAACTTTAATGGTGATGAATTACTTAGTTTGAAGTCAAATTATCAACACAAACGGAGACTTAAACTGAGAATCAGATTTATTGCGTGAGTAAAAACATGAATCAAAGAACAGTCAGAGCCAAATTTCTCTATTTTCTGTACAATACAAATTAATATTTGAGTTATTCCCAAGTTCAACTTGCTCATTCACAAGATAACTCACTGATCAAAATCAGCAATTTGCACAATATCCTTCTAATGAAATGCGAGCCCTGTCCATGGGAGCTCCCCTCACAGCTGACAGTTCCTGGTTCAGCCTTCTTGCCTGTTGCACCATCTCTTTCACCCTCTGCGATGATCACACAACAAACCTTTTACGATCCATCAAAAACCTAATTGTCATTTGCAACCACAAACAAATTGATAAACAGTGCCTGCCTTGTCATCTGTATAGATCTTGAACTGGATCTTCTGTTTCTGCAGCTGTTTCTGGTGCTGTCGGCCACTGCCGCCGAATAGGAAGATACAAACAGTAGCAGCAAGTGCTGCCCCAATACCTGTCAATCTCCAGTTACAGCCAAAGTCCTTACCTTTCTGTTCAGATCCTGTGTGATCCTTCTTTTCCTCCTCCTCCATGGCTTCTTTGTATTCAGCTTCTTCATCTGTGTGCATCTCCTCTGCTGGAATTACTGCAGGATTCTCCACCTTCATTGAGAAGTATCCAGTATTGGCTAGAGGTTGATTGAGAGGCTCAGGTTGTTTGGTGCCATGGCTCCTCAGTTCTTGCAACAAGCTGTTGCTGTCTGGGAGAATCTCCCAGTCTCGCAGGTCAACCTCTGGGCAGGCCTTTTCCATTTGAGAAGAGTATTGGGGAGGAGAAGAGGACTGCGTCCGAATCAGGGGAAGTTGTTGCTGATGTCTGATTGCCAGAGGCTAAATTGGGGACTTATCCTTTCAGTTCTGATCAGTGGAGAACTGAAGAAAGGGACTGTGCTGGTCGGACCACATGAAAAGCATTACATCCTGTTAATCAACTGGTGAGTTCCATTGGACTGTTCTTGGTGCATGATTGATAAGAGGAAGGCCACTACATTTTAATAAGGTGAAAATATTTTTTTTTTCTTTGAATTGCGTCTTTGGGCTGGACAGACAAGTCGAGTGGCTCATATCGGTTGAGCCATCAGTCCAATCAACTCAGGCATCAAGTCGGAATGCGCAGCTAGATATCGACAACCAAGCAGATTTGGGGCTAAAGTGAACCAACTCAAGTCAAATGAAAAGCAAGTTGACTTGAATCAGCAAGCTGGTGGGTGCGATCAAGAGATTCAATCCAATCATACTTGTCAGTGGCTTTCTTTAAGTATGGGTAGCTTGATATGTATAGATCTGTCAATAATTCACAAGAAGACTAGTTTATTGGCAATTATCATTTTATCACATCCCCACATGGAAAATTCAAGTACATAGAAAGGGAACTGCAAAGCAGCGAACAATGCGTCTCTTAATGTTTGATACGCAGAAGAAGATTAAGCTAATGAGAAAGAAACACACGAATTTGTTTAGGTAACATAATGGAATAAGAAAATTTAGTTACAACCTCTCCCTCGCAGAAGAGCTGATTGCAACCACACCATTTGCTGTAACAAGGGCATCAACTGGAATGTCAGTCGGGGACATTGGTATCACGTTCTCCTCGAGAATTTGCACGGAGTATGCAAGTGCAACTGCGAGGAGCCAAGTAAGAAATAATAAAAACCAATCGGACGCTTTAATGGGTATCAATATAACTATAACTATTAAGAGGTGTTTTGAGTAGTTCAGGTTACTCCATGCGTAGGGATGCACAATCAACCTGTGCTTTAGGGAAGATCTGTGTACAATTTAGTTGGGTCGAATAAGAGTAAGATTGAACTTAAATACCCATCTCAGATTGAATTTGGTGAACTTTGTAGCATTCTCAGGCACCCATCAGTTTGGCTAACTGTGAGTTATGCTCAACTAGAAGAACAAGAACTTCATTCTCTTCGTGTTCCGAGATGCTCGTCTGTTTGGTTAGCTACATCATCATCAGCCTCAGGTAGGGGAGCAAAATTAGTGAGTAATTTATTCATGCAACTTGACCTTTGCCATAGATCAGCTCGCGGGGCAAAGGTAACAATAAGGGAAAAATCCACATTGATAAATTATACCAGGTTATTTCATTTGTCAATAATATTGGGCATTTACAACAAGATGGAAAAGCAATGATTTCGTTTACCAAAATTGATGGCAAACATGATATGAGGTTACCTCGAAGTGGCTGTTTCCATTTTCGCTGATTAGCGAGCTCTTCATATTTCTTCAGGAAAACATCATAGTAACTGCGGCATGCACAAAATGTTGATCAAGCCATACAAATAAAAATAATAGTATATCGTATGCTGAGAATATTGTTCTTAAGATAAACTTCATGATTGATCTGTTGAGTAAAGAAGGTACAGAGGTTTTGGCTTCTGATTTATTGTGATGTTAAGGTGGCAATATGAATGTCACAACAATAACTAAAATAGAACTGTTAGTATAAAAAGTTTACGGTTGGTAAGGGAAATCTCACACGAAGAATAATGGAGTATTACCTCTATGGAGAGTTATATCATAAGAAATATAATTAATTGAGCAAAAATAAAAACGGGCTCCCCTTTTTTCATTATCGTTTGTGTCAAACGGCGCTCCATGTTACGGAAATATTAAAAAGGACAACACACCCTAAATTTCTTCACCAATTGCCCCCTCTTTACCTGGTCGGTCCAACATCTGTAACACAAGCCGGGTGCCCAGAAAAACCAACCCAAAGCTGCTACATTTTTCAACTGTTAGATGATGCAAATTTGATCATCCCTAGGGTTCTTGGAACACAAAGCCAGATCAATCTAGGTCCATGTAGCATTTTTGGCCTAAACTGCTACATGATGCAAATCTAATCAGGTGTGAAAGACAAATGCATCTTACAATTCTCTATGATTCAAAAACAATTCAATGACCAAACAAGCATCGAGATTGGTGTAAATCCATGTTGCAGTTTTAATCAAAAGTGCTACATGATACAGCAATTTTGGTTAAAAGTGTTGCATCATGAAGACCATTTGGTTTATATGAGGCAGACGTAAGTTACAATTGTTGGGCTGACTGGATAAAAGGAGCAATAGGGGAAGAAATTTAGGGATGAGAAGTTTTTTTGATATTTCCGCAACATGGGGCGCCCTTATGACAATAATGAAAAAAAGGTGTGCCCTTTGATCTTTGCCCTAATTAACTTGCATTCTATAAACATCATAGAAAATCTTAAGAAGATTAATTGCTATAGCATCCCAGCCTTTACTACTATAAAATCTATCCTTACTCTTTAGTTTCAACCAGTGATTAAAATCGCATGCCGAACCACCCGTACAGAGCAAGACATTTTGTTCCACTCGCAGACCGAAATCGGCACTCCCAAGGTTTCAAAACCCACGGCCTGCCTCAAAGTGCAAACCTCATGGAGGAGACGTCGCACGAGCCCCGCAGCCTAGGTGGATTCATCGCGCGAGCCCCGTGACTGCGTGGACTCATCGTGCAAGCCCCACGGCCTAAGTAGATTCGTTGTGCAAGTCCCACAGTCTCAACAGACTCATCACACAAGCCCCGCGGCCTAGGCGGATTTGTCGCGCGAGCCCCACGACCGCGGAGGACTCGTCACGCGTCTCCCAATCGCGGCGGACTCGTCGCGACTCGTGTGAGTCTAACGATCACGGTGAACTCGTGGAGAGAGCCCAACGACTGTGACGAACTCGTGGCACAATTGACACAATAGTTCAAATAGTAAAGATTAAATAAACGTAGTTTAATAATTTCAATCAACTCTTAGTTATAGTACCAATATTTTAAATAGGCTTAACTAAACCCTAATAAAATTATCTCATTAATTATATATATATAATAATTTTTTTATTTTTGTATTTTAAATATTTAGATTATTTTTATTATTAATTAATATATTTTATATTTAAAACATTCGGAAACCATATAGAAACCGTATCGTTCGTTCCAATCCAGGACCGAAATCTCGACACGAGTCAAGATTTTAAATCTTGGATTCAACAAATCTATGCCAACCTGTTAATGTCATAACAAATTTATCTCTGTCTAATTTTCCATCCATTTACTTTTGCCTGCTGAAGCTCCAATTCATCCTCTTGAGCAGGCTTTATACGGATGCATTCTGTTCGAAGCTCAAGGGTGTAGTTTGTCCAAATTGATATCATCTTTTGTGGCAAACAATCAACCATTCCCGTCTGCCAGCAACTCTGGATTACAGATGCAAAGATTTCAAAACTCTCTCATATGCTTCAGTTCAATATGTAACATTCACTATTGCACTTAATTCATGAAGTGTGAAGTTGATGTTGCCATATGTGAAAAATTGTTCGAAGTCTTTGACTGATAAAGATCAAAGAACCTTGAGAAATATGCTTGGAATTGGACCATAGGTGTGTGATGGCCCTATTCGTTAAAAATTAAGACCTAAAGAGTGAATAAGTGACAACAAAAATTATGGCATCCACTTTTTCAAAAACATCCAAGTATTGAAGATGAATTAGCCCCCCAACATTAGCAGGGACGTGTGAAGATTTTGAGCACCTGAAACTAGAACAGGGAAAACTCTTCATGTAGGTAAGCAGGTTGTGAATGACAGACAACAACTAGGGATCATCTCCAAAGACATGCAAAAAGAGTGCACAAATTCCAAGAGGTCCAGAGGTGCATAACTAGGCCGAACAAGACAGGAGTTCATAATTTCAATCACCTAGCGATCAAATATACAGTATCAACTTTATTAAGTGTCCAGGATCTCCATTCACTTAAGGTTAACTCATTATGCATTTAGGTAACAAGTAACAATTTTGTCTTCCAATAAAACTGAATTATTAAAAAAGAAAACTTAAAAATGTGGGGCATGAAAAGCAAGTTATTTAGCAACCATTCTAATTAAGTTGAGTCAATTAGTAGTCAATTAAAATGACAAAAGTTAGAATCATACCCTCCACCACGACCTAGACGTCTTCCTTGTCTATCAAATGCAAGTCCTGCATATTGAAATTGAAAAGATTAAACTGAAACATATTTTAGATGTTAGAAAAATAAGACATGCAGGTTTACCAGGTAAAAGTAAGAGATCAACTGGTTGATTTGACAGCATAACTGCAATGAAAAGTAGTGAAAGCATTGTCAACTATCTACATTGAGTCTGAATTTCGGACATATTTCATGATGCAGGATCAATGAGACATCAGTTGAAAACTTTTGATTCTCATACTTAAGACATGAATATCCAAAATATCCTTTGTCTGCAGGAGGCAACCCAACTTACGCAATTTGGCTACCAAAGATAATAGCTTCTCAAACAATTGTCTAAAACAAGGCAAATATGCCTTACTAACTTCATCTTAAATGCAAGCTGGTAGAGCCTGAGCCAAAAAAAAAAAAACACAGGCACTATCTGAGAACTACTAATAAATTACATTGCATCCTCTATGGCAAGTTGCTACCCACTACAACTACATGTTACCCTTGCATTAAAATAACATGGACGTGGTATTACCTATTTCCATCTCTATAAGTATAAAAGAATTTTGTATTCAGATGATAATGAATAAAAAAGATTTCATATTCTTTGAAAAAAGATCAAACTGAGAAAAAATGGCTTAATTTAACAGAAGGTCATTGAAATGGATAAAGAAACACTTCTAAGCTATCTATTGGTTTAAATCAACTTAAGACAACTTTGATCTACTTCAGACACTACTGTCTATTTCTAGATGAATTTTTGATTAAACATTGAATACTGTTGGAGTATTTTTACTTGTTAAATATTAAAATGTATTAGTTATACAACAGCCATGTTAATTTAGATTGATTAACCACATGATTGAATACAAAATAGTTTAAATGGAGCAGACTATAGCCTTGATCATTTTATATTTATCAAGCAGACTATTGTGTTTGTTGTCCTTCATATCCAAAACAATGAGCATTTTAATCTTTGACAAAGAGAATGTTTAGTTGTCACTGCCAACATTTGAAAACATCACTATAATCACTAAAGTGGGCTCTGATTCTAGATTAAGTTCGAGATCAACAGGTAGAAACTTGGCATGCAACAGAGCTTCAAATTCCAATAAAAACAGGTGCTTTGGATTCTTAATTGGTCAGACGGATTTACTTAGATTGTTCTAGAAAGACCAGTTCATTAACTACAACCACACACCAGAAAAAAGTTATTTTCAACTTAGCATGCAAAATTTTGTACTGATGCACAACACAAACAATCAATTTTGTAACCAAGTTATCAATGCTGACAGGACATTAATATGCACCATGTGAACAAAGCAAAATTGGAATTAATAACATAATCAATAATAATTTTAAAACAAGCAAGCAAACCAAGAAAGAGTCTGTGATATTAGAAAGTTTACCATCTTCACGTTCATTTTGAGCAGCATCAATAGGCGATGGTTCCAATATATTCATTGAATTTGCTACCAAGTCATTAATAGTTGAGATTTTGAGCATCCTCATATGGCTATTTTTATCCTCCACCCTTGGAACATATAGGCTTTTCTTTATCTGCATGTCAAGTTCTTGATTTGAAAATGGACTGTAAGCACACGTGTATATTGTATACCCTATATGATGGAAATGAAGAACATAATTCTCCAATCAAGAATGGCATGAGTATCTTGGAGATTCACAAAAGAATCGTTTCTTGATGTTATTTAGTTGTCTTCAATAAATGATTTATATTACATATGTGGTCCATACTAAAAGAATATTTATCACTTTTGTTGACAGCATCACAATACTGCCAATGAGAAAACGCACAAGTTCAAAAAATACCACATAATACATCAAATTAGTCAATTTAAACAATCCATATAAAAAGATTTTACTTTTACCACTTCACAAAGCAAAATAATCAACATAACCAATCCAAAATTCCATATAAAATATTTGCATATGAACCTAAACAACCCATAAAAACACAAAACATATACTAACCATCTAACTTTGATTGAGTACCTAAGAATTTTGTAAACATCTCATTTGCCACACTTATGCACACTTACCCTTTGGCAACTTAGGTTTTGACATGAAATTTATAAAACATTATTTGAAAAGTGGATGTAGAATAAGCTTCGAGTTGTATTGTAGCCAAGGCAAATGCATTATATTAGCCATGGTTTACGAGAAACTAGTAGTCAGTGCATACTAAAATAACCATCAGAATTTGTGCATACATTCTAGTTTAAAAAAAAAACTGAAATGTCTGATGGTACAGTGAGTAGATGTGCTGTTAATTAAACATAACTAAAAAACAAGAATAAAAAAGAAGTGATTGAGATAATTACCAGCATCTGACATCTTCAGAACTTCTGCTATAATTCTTGATGTATCAACTTCACGAAGTGTCTCACAACTTAAGTAAGCACATAACCCTTTACTAGACTGAAACCAAGAAGAATCAAGTACAAAATTTTGAATTGCTGAATCTGAAATCAAACAGAATTCTCTAATTAGATGCCTAATCAATTGTGAAGCATTAGCAATATCAGAGTGTTAATGAGTGCTAAGAATGTCAGAGGAGATCAAATGAAAATTATAAGTGCACCAAGAGAAGCATAGGTACTTAAATAAATAATAAACTGCACACTTCCTAAGATTATAACAAAGGCATAATTCACTTGAAGTTGTCAATTCTCAGTAGGCCCAAATAAGTATTTTATTGCAAAATCTTGCACTGATGTTCAATCTCGAGGCAAGAGCCCAGGATGCCTAATAGTCTTTGGATTCATAGACCTAGATGCATTGTAAGGTTGATTATGGTGCTCACTAATCGTGTCAACTGATTGTGCCATAAGGCTTGAAGATTATGCTGGGCGAAAGATAGGATGTTTAATCAAGTACAGGTCGACAAGCAACATAACATAACTTAATGGCTACAATGCAACTGGTTCCAGTATCAAAAATCAAAATCCAGATAGTTAAACTTATGTGTGATGTATTAAGTAGTTTGTCTACCAACTTGTTCATGTTTTTTTGTTAATATTTGTATTAGTCTACAGCTTTAACATCCTCAACAGCTGTGGAGACATATAACTACCATTTAGGATTTCATGCGTAATTATATTACCAATTCTATGTATTTTCGAAACCCTTCCAATTTGTTCTTGTACAAACTTGTGTATAAAGGACCTTCATTGCCAAAGAGAAATATTTCTTCCACATCCTTGTCGTCACCATCCACTTTCCGCATCACTCGATGTTCTCTCTTCAGAGCCATCGGTTGATCCGTCATCATGAAGCACACCTGTGTTCTAGGGAAAGATCCACAAAACATCTAAAGACTAAACACCCACTCATTGCTTCGACTAGTAGTTCATCCGTCTTATTTCCTAAGTTGCAGATCCTATTTTTGTTTGGTGGTTATTATGGTAAGCAAGATGCCCCAGCTGATTCTGATCAAACTTGGCAATGGTCTTATCTAATGAGAATATTCCTCAAGGTTAAAGGATTATGGCAATTTGTTGTTGGCGATGTCCAATCTTTTGTAAAAGATAATGGAGAATGAGAAATCAACAATTATAGAATTATGACATGCATCGCCAACACCATCAGTCCATCTATCAATATACAATTCAATAAATTTGAAAGTTAAAAAAAATTGAAATTTTCTCAAGCTTACATATGATCAAACAAACTTTCTCCTAAAATATTAATTTATATTTGTAGTCATGATATTGTTTGGTTTGATAGGTTCTGCAGAGCCATGATATTGTTTGGCTTTAAACAAGGGAATGCTGATCATACACTCTTTGTGAAAAAGAAAGAGGGCAGAACTACCATTCTCTTGGTTTATGTTGATGATATGATAGTTACGGGTGATGACGAGGTTGAAATCCAGGCTCTTAAATCCAAGTTAACATCAGAATTTGAAATAAAGACCTTGGACTATTGAGGTACTTCCTTGATATTGAAGTTGTTCGATCTCAAGAGGGAATTTATATATGTCAGAGAAAATATGTATTGGATTTACTCAAGGAGACAGGGAAGTTGGGTTGTCGGCCAATATCTACTCCTATAGAAGTAAATCATGATCTTACTAGTTCTAATGGGGAGGATCTTACAAGTCTGGAAAAAAGAACGTATCAAAGGTTGGTTGGAAAATTACTCTATTTGTCTATGACTAGACCTGACATCACCTATGCTGTTAGCGTAGTGAGCCAGTACATGCATGCTCCTAAAACTGTACACATGAAGGACGTTGACAGGATATTAAGATACTTAAAGTCATGTCCCGGAAAAGGCTTGTTGTTTAAGGGAGGTGGTAATCTGAAAGTGGAATGTTATTCTGATGCAGATTGGGTTGGTTCTAGAGATGATAGAAGATCCACTTCTGGCTATTGCACCTTTTTAGGGGGAAACTTGGTAATTTGGAGAAGTAAGAAGCAAAGTGTTTGTGTCCAGTGCAGAAGCAGAATATCGGGCCATGACACATGGTCTTGCAGAAATGTTGTGGTTGAGTTTTTTGTTGGAAGACATGAGATTAAAGGCTGAATCGCCACTCAGGCTATATTGCGACTGTTGGATCGGGTTGGTCCGGCTAGAGGGGGGTGAATAGATGGCTAATAAATGTAACGTGATTGAAACTCGTCTATTAAAAAAAACTTGGTTGCAACTTGGTCGTTGCTTCCAAGACGGTTAAAGCAAAAAAAATCTCCTTGTGGCGGAGAAGCCTTACAACTGAAGATCGCTAGACTTTAGAGAGAATTACAATAGAATTGATTTGAATCTAAATCTCTAAGCCTATTTATAGGTTGAGTGATATAATCTTGATCGTTGATACAAGATTGAGTTGCATCTTGATCGTAGATCTAAGATTATCTCAACCAGATTTTAAACTCTAATTAAAAAAAGAGATAAATGTCATTATCTCTTTAATCGGCTTGAAAGCTTCGGATGGCAACCGGCTCTCCACGCGTGCTTCATCTTTATCTCTTTAATCCGATTGCTTCGCTCTCCACGCGTGCTGAGATCAACCAACGGTTCGTCTTTATCCTTTAATCCGATTGCTTCAAAACTTTGATAAGTTTTGACTAAATGGCAGGTGAAGTGTGATCCCCGTGTGAATTAAAAGCTTTAATAAAAGCTTTAATTAAAAAGCTTTAATAAAAGCTTTAATTAAAAGCTATAATCGGCTTTAATTAAAAGCTTTAATAAAAACTTTAATTAAAAGCTTTAATATAAGCTTTTATAAAAGACGTTGCGCCCGTCTTGATCCAAGTCCAAGTCAAAGGCAACTTGACTGTTTGAAAGTAGATCTTCTGGGTGATTTCTGACCAACTGGAATTTGGCTCACCCGAACCCGACTCCAGCCTTTCGCCCCTCGAGCGTCCTTCCTCCCGGCTTCTCGTCCCTCGGACGTCGCGCACGTCCTTCTTGGTCCACCGGTGTACTCTTCCGCAACTTCCGCGTCCCTCGGATTGCACCAAGCCCGTCGGCTCACTTCCCAGCGCAATCCTTCTCGTCCGCTGCGTCTTACGCTCGACTTCCTCCGTACCTAAGTTCATGCACACTTAGCAGAGGGATTAAAACCAACAGGACCTAATCTAACTTAGTTGATCACATCAAAACCAACCGGAGCACCAACAATCTCCCCCTTTTTGATGTGCATCAACCCAAGTTTAGTTAGGGATAAACAACAAACAATAATAATATTGTAACAGTATTAAGCATAAAAAAAATTTTGCAATCATGTACATAACCTCCCCCTGAACATACTCTCCCCCTTTGATCACAACAAAAATGGGACAAAAAATAGGGAAGGGAAAATATAGATTTCACTTAATTTTTTTTATTATTATTAAATTCATACAAATATGAAAATTATTTAACAAAAATCCTAATAAATTCATGATAAGTATGCCAAGTACTCAAAAATATAAAATTAATTTTCTCTAGTAAACTCCGATCGAAATAATTTCTTAAAAACATTTAACAAATGATAAAGGACATAAAGAAACAAAATATTGGTCAGTTTTGTTTTTCATAAATACCAGAAAATTAATTCAGTATTGATTTTGGGACCCAAAATAAATTTTCATCTACGGGGTTAATCAAAAACTTTGGAGGAATATAATTTCTAGGAATTTTTCTAAGCTGGCCCCTATGATTTTTAACATACCAATTCAGATTTTCAGGATAAAAATTCTTTTTAATTCTTAAACATGCAATATCATTTTCTAATTTCTCCACTAAATTCTTCAAATTTTCATTTTCTGTTTTCAGTTGGTCGGATAGAACAGATGAGCATACAGTGCCAAATCTTTCTTTTAACTCAGAGTTTTCTATCTCCAATTTATTCATTGACTTAAGCATGGATTTTATTACCGAGTAGATTCGAGCAGGTGGAAGTAGACATACCTCACTTACCGGGTCGGTTTCGAAGTTAGGATCTTCCTCTTCATTGTTGCTTTCTCCCGAGGTGCTTTCTTCATCTTCGTCTTGGTGGCTTTGCCATCAATGCAAGTCCGACAAACTCTTCGACTTCCGATTCATCTGACGAGGTCTCGTCCCAGGTGACTTTTAGTGTCTTTTTCTTCTTTGGCTGGTTCTTGAGTTTAGGGCACTGATCTTTAAGGTGTCCCTCCTCATTGCAGTTGTAGCATCGGACCGTTCGTTTTTTCTTTCTCTGCACCTTTTTTGAATGGTTAGTATTAATGTATTTACATAATTTTCTTACAGCTAGTGTTGTTTCTTCATCATCAGCTGAAGATTCTTCGTCGAGTTGGATCTTCCTTGTTTTTAGCGCAATATTGTCAGCTTTCCTGTTCTTTTCTACAAAGCGTGATTCGTGAAGTTCCAAAGTAGAAAACAACTCTTCTAAAGTACTTATTTCTAGATTTTTTGAAATATAATATGCATCGATTACCGAGGTCCATTCCGGGGTTCTCGGAAACGCGTTTAGAGCGTACCTTTGAGCATCGCGGTTAGTTACCTTTTCTCCGAGATTTTCGAGGCTTGTGATTAGTTCTTTTACCTTTGCATGTAATCTCGCAACAGATTCTCCGTCTTCCATCCGTAGATTGGTCAGTCGGCTTCGAAGAACATCTCGTCGTGCAAGTTTTGCTTCCGAGGTTCCTTCATGCAGTTCCAAGAACTTTTCCCAAAGTTCCTTCGCCGATTCGTACTTACCTATCCGGTTCACATCTTGCTCTGGGAGGACGGTCAGCAGATGAAATTCTGCCTTTCCGTTTGCTACAGCATCAACTTGTTACTTCTTGTTCCAAGAATCAGGATCCTTGATCTTTTCTTCATTGTCTTTGGGAGCTGCATAGCCATTTTTCATAATAATTAATAATTCATAATCTGTAGTAAAAAATACCTGCATCTTCCGTTTCCATGCCGCGAACTCCCCCTCAAATTTAGGCGGGTATATTGCTGGTCCAACCATCTTAAAATTTGCTGCAGTTGGCAGTTAGTCCTTCTGCGGCGGCCTGGCTCTGATACCACTTGTTGGATCGGGTTGGTCCGGCTAGAGGGGGGTGAATAGACGGCTAATAAATGTAACGTAGTTGAAACTCGTCTATTAAAAAAAACTTGGTTGCAACTTGGTCGTTGCTTCCAAGACGGTTAAAGCAAAAAAAATCTCCTTGTGGCGGAGAAGCCTTACAACTGAAGATCGCTAGACTTTAGAGAGAATTACAATAGAATTGATTTGAATCTAAATCTCTAAGCCTATTTATAGGTTGAGTGATATGATCTTGATCGTTGATACAAGATTGAGTTGCATCTTGATCGTAGATTTAAGATTATCTCAACCAGATTTTAAACTCTAATTAAAAAAAGAGATAAATGTCATTATCTCTTTAATCGGCTTGAAAGCTTCGGATGGCAACCGGCTCTCCACGCGTGCTTCATCTTTATCTCTTTAATCCGATTGCTTCGCTCTCCACGCGTGCTGAGATCAACCAACGGTTCGTCTTTATCCTTTAATCCGATTGCTTCAAAACTTTGATAAGTTTTGACTAAATGGCAGGTGAAGTGTGATCTACGTGTGAATTAAAAGCTTTAATAAAAGCTTTAATTAAAAAGCTTTAATAAAAGCTTTAATTAAAAGCTATAATCGGCTTTAATTAAAAGCTTTAATAAAAGCTTTAATTAAAAAGCTTTAACAAAAGCTTTAATTAAAAGCTATAATCGGCTTTAATTAAAAGCTTTAATAAAAGCTTTAATTAAAAGCTTTAATATAAGCTTTTATAAAAGACGTTGCGCCCGTCTTGATCCAAGTCCAAGTCAAAGGCAACTTGACTGTTCGTAAGTAGATCTTCTGGGTGATTTCTGACCAACTGGAATTAGGCTCACCCGAACCCGACTCCAGCCTTTCGCCCCTCGAGCGTCCTTCCTCCCGGCTTCTCGTCCCTCGGACGTCGCGCACGTCCTTCTTGGTCCACCGGCGTACTCTTCCGCAACTTCCGCGTCCCTCGGATTGCACCAAGCCCGTCGGCTCACTTCCCCGCGCAATCCTTCTCGTCCGCTGCGTCTTACGCTCGACTTCCTCCGTACCTAAGTTCCTGCACACTTAGCAGAGGATTAAAACCAACAGGACCTAACCTAACTTAGTTGATGACATCAAAACCAACCGGGGCACCAACAGCGACAACAAGGTTGCAATCAATATTGCAAATAATCTAGTATAACATGATCGAACTAAACACATCGAGATTGATTGCCACTTTATTCGGGAGAGGCTTGATTCCGGAGAACTATGTTTGTCTTATGTCAAATCTGAGAACCAACTTGATGATATGTTTACAAAAGTTGTACCGCAAGCTGTGTTTAATTCTGCTCTTAGCAAGTTAAACATGTTTAATATATGTTCAACTTGAGGGGAGTGTTGTGAGTTGCAAGGGTAGATAAGTCTTTTCCTTATTTTGTATCCTTAGGGTTATGAAAGTTATATAAGCCCTGTAGATGTTCTTGTTTTAATCGAATTGGAAGTTTCAACAAGATTCAATGATATCGGATGTGGAGCTTGAGGATGTAGTCGATCGATCAAAGGGGAGAATTTGAATGTAGTCAGTTTAAAAGGTGGTGATATTGCACCCGTAAACATTCAAAAGCTCGGGCTACTTTTGCATCCTTCCGAGTCCTTGGCTCTGGTTACTTTGGCATGTCTCTTAAATCCTCAACTCAATTGCGCATCTGAAACCTGAAATGAGTTGATGGCTTGAGCTTGAGATACTAGGGTGACCTTCCAAAGGGTAATTAAAGAAGGACGAGTCTGCCACTTTTGAGACTTTACCGTCAGACTTGGTTTACCACACTCCGTTTGACTCAGATGGGCGTGACTAATGATACTCCGTGATAAATCGAGGATATTAGGTGATGTGAAGGTAAGCAAGGGTTCACATGGCAAACCCTTGACTCGGTCAACATAATGTCCATGTGGTTGATCCATTGACTCGAGTCCATGTGGTCGAATGCAAGGCTCGGCTTCTCTCATTCCCGAGTATTCAGTGACCAATTCAGGCAATCAGGTGATTTCTCTCTCGACTCAGCACAGCAGCAACATTCTCGAACTCGGGTATCAATCAATAATTAGGTACGTGACTTCTTGACTCAGCATCACTCTCCTAACTCAGTCCTCCGTTTCCCACTAAGGATTGGAACCCATTTGGAAGTGATCGTCATTCGGCCTACTCAGAGCTCGAACCTCGCGCCACTCGTCTTCCCAACCAGACTCGAGGAGAATTCAAGAGCAACTCAGCAAATTCCCACTCGGGCTTGGGAAAGCAACTCAGCCAGCCCTGCTGGCAGATTGAGATTATCAACCCAAGCCATCTCATAGATAAAGATTCTGGGTGATTATTGCCAATATGAAAGGATAAGATTGGCGGAGATTTTGAGTGATTGTTGCCAAAATGAAAGGATAAGGATGGTCACCGAGGTTGTTGAAATGAAAGGTTTTAAATGTCATAAAGAATGCTCTAAATGGGAAAAAAAACTGTCATTACATTGGAAAAAGCTATAAAAAAAGGGTAATTATTGGGAGAAAGGAGGTTCACTTTTTCATACATTTTATACTATATTCTCTACATCATCTTCTTCTACATTATTATCTGCTCACCCTCTAACTTATGCATCGGAGGGCTCTAACAGGGCTAGACCGGCACCTCTGACTTCATGTTGACTTTGGGCAGGGAAGCTTCTCTTATTGTGATACGACGAAAGGAAGGAGTGTCCGGCCATCATCATCCCAGGAGTACTCGGCTTGCAGATTTTTGCCGTATCAATAATTACCATAGTATGGAATTTTACCCATAATTACATTCCATATTCTACGTATTTCCTAATAACTCTTTCTAAATTGTTCTTTTACAAACTAGAACAGTATATAAATGGTGTTCATTGCCCTAGAGAAATATTTCTTGCAAATCCTCTTAACACTTTTCCGATGTTTGGGCAATCAGTGATTCAACCGAAATTGAGCAGAAACTGGACTTAAAATCCTCTATAATCAGACTTCGAGAGAAAAAAAAACATAATATGGATGGCATAGCCTGCATTTTATTCTATTATTTTAGCTCTTGTGTGAACTGCGTTATAGTTGTCAAATGAAGGCACGAACGCAGTCTATCAAAGCCGATCCATTGTAGAGCGGAGAAAAGATAAAAGCATGAACCTTCTTGGGCTCTCTGAGCAGGGGAGAGAGCTTTGAGCGCTCTCCGGATCTGGGTCCGCAGGGCCCGCTTCTGCGGCTGCATATCTGCGTCCGCCATGGCCACGGATGGGTTGGTAATAGAAGAGCTGGCGACGCGGCGGAGCGGAACGGCGGCGGATGGGAGAAGGGAAGGCAGGGGACTGGAGAAGAGGAGGAAGGCGAGATCGGTAGTCATCAAAAGAGAGGCAGCTTTTTTTAATCCCCCGCCTCCCTCGCCTCTCATCTCCGGTTGATCCGGTTGAATAAACATACGCAAAAATCAATTATTTTTCTATTTAAAATATGATATCCTTTTATTCTGGTACTTATCAATTATCATTTTGGTCTTTAAAATTATTAAATTACTTTAGTTAAACGGTAAATTACATAAAACTCTCCAATGTCCGCTTGTTCTTCACATGTACTCTCCATTTGAATTTTTCTTTGCATTCACTCCCTAATATATTAAGTATAAAAGAGTGAAAATTGAGTATACATCAGTGAAAATTGAGTATAAAAGAGTGAAACTTGAGTATAAAAGAGTGAAAATTGAGTATACAGTTTCTTGATGTGGTGGATGCAACTTTACATACTCAAATTTCTAACTTTATATTCAACTTTCTTCAAATAATACTCATCAAACTATCTTGTCAATTCCATCAGGGACTGCATGTAAAAAAAACTTGAGTGGGGATTGCATACAAAAATGAATTTGAAGATGGGGAGTTTATGAAAATTTCCTATAAAAACCTAATTTAATTAAATAATTAGACTGAAATTAACAGTTTTATTAAAACTGCTATATTAATATTATAAAGCAATATAATTTCAAAAGCAAAAAAAACAAAAAGAATACCCGTTTTATTTAATTCATTAAAAGTGATCCTGTCACCGAATGAGGTGGAATTCCAATAGCACGAAGGTTTCCTGAGCGGTATGAACTGTTGACGCCGGTGGCTGACCTGCAAGGAAGGACCGTTAGCAAACCTGCCGGGAAAAATCCCCGATCAGGCCCTCCGACGATCAAGTTAGCCCACGCGCGAGAGAAAAGAGCAAGGAAGCAAAAGCAGTGGACCGAAAAATGAACAGTTCGCCTACCTGCGGGTCGAAGAGGGGAGGAGTTTATATAACCGGGGGAGCTAACAGGGCCCTGTCCGTGTCAATCTCAATCTTCGCACCAAGCCAAGACAGGAGTATGAGTTTGTCAGCTCTGGGCACCGAGTGGCGCCGCGCAGCGTGTCAGGGCAGCATAGAGCAAGGTGCCGGCTCCAGACAGAAGTATAGGAAGTACGGGGCCAGAAGGACGTCCGAGACGTGGGCTATAAATGGGTGAGGCTCGCGCCGTCCCTTGTAGTAGGGTCATTTAATGAGCCGCCCGCGACATGCGTCGCAAAGGGGTAAGGGTTGCACCGACCCCCGTTCTGGGGTTATTTAATGCAGTGGCAGGGCGTAGGGGTCGGGCCGATAGAAGCTGGGGTAACTTACCGACCCCTCGTTTGGCTTACCCGAGTGAGATCGGGTCACCTGTGCCATCTCCCAAGTGAAGCAAGGCCTTTGCCTGAGTGCGAGGATGCTCGAGTGGATTCACCGCCTCGGGACAGAAGGGCATGCTAAAGCAATGTGCGGACAACCTTCGCGAACTCGGTACGAAGGGCGATCAGCCGGCCTGGGACTCGAACATGGGAGCCTTATGCGCTAACCCTTTGCGAGAGGTATGTTGGTTGGGGTCAGTTACTCGGCCGTTAGGCTCGAGAACTCGGGCTAATGCATCGCCTAAGGTCGGCTCAGTCGGTCTCCCCCTGGGTCGGGTTAGCGATAGGGTCCCCACTCCGCCCCTCATCCTATCCAGCGCCTACGAGGCTAATCCGACTCGACCCGAGGTGGTGCCCAGGTTGGCTGGCCTAGCGACATGTAAGCTGAGTCGGGTGATAGATGTGTATACTGAAAGACATGCTTCTTTTATATATATGAACATCTTTATTTTGAAAAGAGAATCACAACTACACTAGGTGCCTGTTTATATTAGTACATGCATGAAGTCCAATTACTTTGCATTGTAGATAACATGGTATGTGGTGTCACACGGAAGATCATATTATCAGTTCCTTGCTTAGTATAAATAGAGGCCCACAACCGAGATGGAATTGGACAACCCATCGGAATGGTTGTAGTGTAATTAGTTGTGGTTGGTCTTGACCATAGAATTACACTAGTGTGCTTTGAGTGCATTAAGCAGGACCAAAACCAGAGGTCATCCAATTTGTATTGACTTAATAATTGGATAGAACCTCAGATTTATTATGGAGTACGATTCCTAAATTCCGATATAATAACGGACACATATAATTAATTATTAGTTCTTTGATTTACCAATGGGCGAGATCTATTCTGTTAGATCGATAGGCCTGGTAAATTGAGAAATAATATTAATTATATGGTGTGCCGTTGATTATTGACGGAATCCGTGTCCTGGTAAGTTGGGATGATGATGCCCCTTGATGAGCTCGAAAGGTTCATCATGCTAAACCCTGCAGGTGGATTTGATCCGGCATGATGATAAGGTCGAGTGGTACTAGTCAAGGATCCAGAAGTTAATTAATTTAAATTATCAGTAATTTAATTAATTAATGGGCGAAATCATAAACACGGGGGGATGGATGACTTGTAATAAGTGGAGCCCATATGTAAATATGAGGGTTTGTGAGGTAATTCAATGAGGGCCCTTTAGTGGAATGGATCCTCATTAATGGACCGGGTTTGGATCCATTAGCAGGCCAAGATCCAACTCCTCCTCATGGTCCCTACCGTAGCCCTATGTATACCCCATGGTGATATGAAACTAAATTGATGATTAATCCAATAGATTACAAGCCCTCTCTCTCCATTACAGTTTAAGCAAGCGGCGCCGAATAGCATGCTTCTCCACCATGCAAATTATCCAATTAATTTGCTTCAATGCATGAGCAATTAATTTGCTCCATGCGTTGCATTGCTCCAACGCAGGCAATTAATTTGCCAAGGTACGGTTTCCAAGGCAATTAAAATTGCCTCTTGGCATTCTTACCGTGAGCCTCCAATTTAATTGTCAAGGCAATTAAAAATTGCCATTTCTTGCCGTGAGCCTGTGCGCCTCCAAGGCAAATAAATTGCCGCCTCACGCTGTGAGCCAAGAGGTGATTCGGGCCACACAGTAATTCTGGGAGCAGCAGAAGAAATTGCGCACGGCAATTTTCTGAGAGCAGAAGAAATTGCGCATGGCAATTTTTTGAGCAGAAAGGCAACTTGTTTCTCCAAGCGAGGAAAAGCAGTTTTCCTCAAGGGAGCAAAACCTTGCTTGAGTGATGCATGGAGAAGGAGATAAGTTGCTCGGGCGTCGGTGATGGAGGAGAGGAATAGATTGAGTTTTGTGTTTGGATTATCTTCTTCCTAGGAGCGGCCGGCGGCATCCTTTTGATAAGGGATTGGTTGGCGCAAGGAGAAGGGATCAACTTGGTGACCACGATTCTTGGGAGATCGTCGCCCACACGACGTCCAAGAGGGGAGGGTCATACGGTAGAAGATCGTAAGGTAACGGAAGGTATATTCTTCCTTGGCTCCTTTCATTACATTCTTATTTGTACCTTATTCAATTGCCTCGTCATTTCATGTTTGTTATTTAATTATTTTGATTACGAATCATAGTCAATAATTATTTAACTGGACCCCGACCATAAACACAAAAGTCGGCGATCAACTCGTCGCCTTTTCCGCGGTCGAAAGGTCGAGCAAATTGCAAGGCCAATTTTGGTAATTGGTTAAGTTGCAATTTGAATCGTTCGATATGGCACGAGACGGTAGATGGGAAACGACTCTCTATTCAGATTAAATTTTTTAATCCGTAGACATAGAGAGGTCTCTCGGATCGACCAGGTATCCGCTTAGGAAACTCACAAAGCCATACCCAACACCGAGTCTAGCATCCCCTTCGAGTCTAGTCGAAGGAGGCGTCGAGTCTGACTGACTGGACCCAGTGTATTGCAAGCCTGGCACCCTTGAATGAGCATAGGCCCACCGAACTGCGAGAATTGGGCCCTGACCATTCAGTAGGGCATTGTCAGTGTCCCATCAGCCCGTCTCATCAATCTGGCCTCGACTTTCGCCGTGTCGCTTCGCATTCTCTTGAATTAATTGCCCCCTTTAAATGCAGGGCCACGTGTCGACCATCCCCTGGTGTTCCTGCAGCCAAGGCGACTGTCGCCTGGCTCAATGAATGGGCATTCGCGCGTGCGATGCTGAGCCTCGGGAAATGGCGAGGATTGGATCGGATGGCCTCCGTTCGCTCCCGCCTTTTACCCGGACCACCATCGGGCGGCTGTCTTCGCTCACTCGGCCCTATATATAGGGCTTTAACACTGCCAGTTTTACCGCTGCTCCTTCACTGCGATGCCGAGGTGCTGTCGGTACACGCTCTGCTAGGGTTCCGGCGAAGTCCCCTGCTCCGATCATCTTCTCCAGCGAGCTCCTTCGCCTCTCAGTTAGTTCTCCCGTTTGCTCGGCTACTTTTTCTTTTTACTAGGTTTCTTTTCCTCTTCTCGATCTTCCTCTCACTCAGTTGTGTCTTTTCTTTTAGCCAACCTTTCACTCGACCCTTCTTCCCTTCTCGACCTTCTTCTTTCCCAGACCTTCCTCTCACTCGGCCCTTCCTTCTCCTTACTCCTTGGCCATTCTCCATGGACTCTCCTTCTTCTCCCTCGGATCCATGGTACTCCACCATGGTGTCCGACCTCCATCACCATGACCTAGACCAGCTCCGAGCCGACTACCGCATCCCTCGCGAATTCCGCATCCGTCTTCATGACTCGACAGATTGTCTCGAGACCGCCCCACTTGGCTTCATAACCATTTCTCAAGACCACCTCCAGGGCGGTCTCCGGTTTCCCATCCATCCTTTCATCACCTCCATCTGCCGTTTCTTTCAACTTCCTCTTTCCCAACTCGCTCCCAATGCCATTCGGTTAATCTGTGACTCGGTCATTATCTTCATTCTCTACAAAATTCCTCTCGAGCCCGAGATCTTCTATTTCTTTTTCTATCCCAAGAAGCAAGAGCCTGGAGATTTCTTCTTCCAAGCCCGACCGAAGACCTCATTTTTGTCCAAACTCCCCACTTCCAACAAGGGTTGGAAGGAACGGTACTTTTTCATTAACCCCATCCCGGCCCCGAGCTAGCCTACCTCTTGGATTTCCGATCTCCCTTCACCTCCTCCTTCCCCAAAAAACTACCGAGCTCAGCCTTCCTACCAGTCGGCCCTGTCGAAGATCGGGGGCCGCCACTTCCACGGAGGCCAGCTACTCAATGAAGGCATTCTCTACGTCTTCGGCCTCAGCCTGGTGCCTTTTCGCCGCCCACGATCACTCGGTAAGTCTCACCATCTGTACTTCAAACATTTTCTGCTAACTAAACTTTTGTTACCCTGCAGCGCCCATGATGCTAGCGGCTGTGCTCGAGGAGGGTTTCGGGCTTGATGACGCCAAGCTGGAGTCCAGGCTCGGCGAGCAGCTGGCCCCAAAGGGAAGAGACCCCACTCGATCTATCCCCCACCAGCCTGACGTCTTCCTCGGGCAACGGGTCATCGGAGGCGGAACCCATCGACGATGACGATCAGTTGTTAGTCACTCGGTGCCGTAAAGACCATTCGACCGACTCGAAAGTCCTTCCTCCGTCCAGTAGAAGAGCCGAAGGTTCCACAGCCGACCCCCAGAGAAAAAAGAAGAAGAAGAAAATCGCGGCCCAACCGCCAGCAGGCCCTTCAAGCGCCCCCGCACTGCCGATCCAGGGGACCCCTGTACCTCCACCCCCAATGACCCCTGCACCACCGACCCAAGGGACTACTGTGCTGCCGATATAGGAGACCTCTGCCCTGCCGACCCCTCCTGGAGAATTGAGTCAAGGAGCTGGTCGCTCCTCCATCCCCGTGCCGACTATTTCAGGAGATCTCCACTCTCCACCGATCACGGGAGTATCTTTAGGAGCGGCCCCTCTGGTACAACGCCACCGCTGTACTTGGTGATGCCTTCGAGAGCTCGCTCGCCCACGGGCATAGAGAGACCTACCGACGAGCCTACCGAAAGGGCTCGAGAAGTTGATCTCTATGACCCCCTGGGGGAGCACTTCTACCATGGCCTCCAGGAAGCCAACCACCGCGGTCCGTCCAGCCGTGCCAACGCTTTCCTGTCCGAGGCCAGCCATGCAAGTTTATTCTCCTTAGGTAAATATTTCTTTTTATTTCATCTGCTCGCGGCCTAACTCTTAACTCTTATTTGCATCTTTTTGGCTCGGCTTATAGTCTGGTTGTGTCCTATGTGGCCCACGCCCGAGCCCGCCACCAACCAGACTGCCGGATAGCTCGGCTGGAGACCCAACTTCGACACTCAGAGCTGGTGTCGAACAAGGACACCCTGAATGGGCTGAGGGTGGAGGTCTTGGCAGTGCAGGATCGCCTGGCTTTCTCTGAGGACCAGCTGGAGAGCACCCGGGCGCAGCTCAACTCAGCGGGCACTGCCGCGGCCCAAGCTCGCCTTCGAGTCTCCAACCTGGAGTACTCAGAGCGTAAGGCATGGATATTCGTGAGCCAAATACAAGGCGATATAAAGAAGCTCAAGGCCAAGCTTCAGGATGCGTCTCAATCGGCCTCGACCTTGCGCGCAGACCTCGCCTCCAAGGACCAAGAGCTGGCGACCCGGGCGGAGGAGAATGAGAGTCTGTCCACTCAGCTGACTGCTTGGGGCGCAGAGTGGAACGACCAGTCGGAGGAGCTAGGTCGGCTCAAGGAGCAGCAGGCTAGCTGGGAAGCCACTAAGTCAGAGATGGAGGTGGCCCAGGCTGAGCTGAAGACGGCCAAGTCCGAGCTGGAGGCGGCCAAGGCAGAGCTCAGGGCATACAAGGCAGCGGAAGCTGATCGCTGGGAGGCCCGAAGGCTAGAGTATATAAACTCCCGAGACTTCTGCAAGCAACTAGGCGCGAGGATTCACCCGGTGCTTAAGCAGCAACTACTCAACACTATTGAGCAGCTTAAGCAGGGCGCTTGAGCAGCTTGAGCAACTCTTCCACCCGACCATCCAGCCGGCACCGTCCATTTTGACTTACTTTAGAAATTAATTTTATGCGAGTATGACCTAGTCTCCTATGCCATAGGTTAGTTTTTCAAGTTGGGTCAAAAGACACTTAGGTATTGATGGTAGATTAATAGTATAGATATTATTTTTCCTAACTCCCTTAAGTGTTATTTCTGAGTCCTGTAGGTTTCTAATAAGGTAGTCAGAGTTGGTAAAGGTGACTACATAACCCATATCACATAACTGTCTAATGCTAAGCAAGTTAAATTTAAAATTTTCAACCAATAAAACCTTTTTGATAATGAAATTAGAATTTAACTCAATATTACCTGACCCAATTACCTTAAGTGTGACATTGTTTCCAAACGCCACTGAGCCTAGGTTTTTGTACTTGATTTTAGTGAACTTCAATTTATCTCCAGTCATATGTTTGGAGTATCTACTATCCAACTGTTAGTGAGAGCCCTAGAGCCAATCATATGATGATTACTTTTTGGACTCATTTTATCATATTCTTGTATATATAGTTCTTATATATAAAGGCATTTCTTATGGTTATTATACTTATGTGTATTGGTGCCAAATAACTTAGTATAATAACGTCCTTGAGTAGAAGGTTCTTATCTATATCAATCGATTAGTTGAATCGATAGTGAGATGATATAGAGAACACTACTCTTAATTATTCCTAGTCAAGTATTAACATTCAAGGACAATGTTAATGCATAGAGACTAGCATGTAGGTCAACATGATGACTTGATCTCACAAGTCATGGATATGAGATATCAAGTTGACACATGGGTATACATTAGAGAATGTATACTGAATGACCCGCCATGAGAAAGTATCATGGATCGTTATATGAGTGTCATATACTTTCTCATGTTACTATTAGTATGACTATAGTCCTAGACCTGAAGTTACCATAGTTCCCTACATAAGGAGTTACGTACTTTGGTATCGTTAAACGTCACCCGTAACTGGGTGGACTATAAAGGCGATTACTGGGTATGTAACAAATTATGCGGAGGGATGTGAGTGATGTAGATGGGATCTATCCCTCCTATATGACGGGAGAGATATCATAGTCTTGATAGAGTGAGATCACTAAGTGCATGGTCATGCCCAAATAAGGCAATATGAGATATTGAGCTTATTTGATTATAGTGAGTCTACTTGGAGTTCAAGACACATAGATTGATTGGAGGATAACACGGTCTATGCCTCATGAAAGATCAATCTAGATATCAAGGATAGAAGGACATTGTCACATATTGTGATGGTCACAATTCTTAGTCACATTGGTGATGTTGGATCTCAACATTCTTGTAACTTGGGTAGCAATGATGTGTTGCTAGATACCGCTCATTGCTTATGTTTCTAAGAGGTTAGAAGCATTGCCAACGTTACAAGAACCTATAGGGTCACACACAAAGAACAAATAGATGGAGAAAAATGAAGTCAAGTTTGACTTGACTAAATATGGAAAGTCCATAAGAGGCAAGTTTGACTTGACCCAAATCCAAATCAAGTTTGACTTGACTTGGTTCCACTTCAAGTTAGACTTGACATGGGAGAAGAAATAGAGTCAAGTTTGACTTGACTAAATATGGAAAGTCCATAAAAGGCAAGTTTGACTTGACCCAAATCCAAATCAAGTTTGACTTGACTTGGTTCCACTTCAAGTTAGACTTGACATGGGAGAAGAAATGGAGTCAAGTTTGACTTGACTAAATATGAAAATTTCACAAAAGGTAAGTTTGACTTGACCAAAAGGCCACCTCACCTTGACTTGACCAAGTGATGAATTGGCTTGGTTTCCCCCCCCCCCCCCCCATTTGAATTTTGAATTCAAATTGAAAGGGGGTTAAGGAAGGCCACCTAATGGCCATTAGTGGCCATTATGGCCATTAATGGCCATTAAGTGGCCGGCCACCATGGGAGAACAAAAGGTGGTTTTGTTTCATTTTTCCTTAGTGTGGGTCTTCTCTTCTTCCTCTCCAATTGTTGGAGTTCTTCTTCTTCTTCTCCTCTTGGCCGAATCCTACAAGGTGCTAGCACATCTAAAGGATTTCCTCCATCTACTTTTGTTCGTGTGGATACTTCTAGAGGGACGGCACTTGACGCCCTTGAGATCCGACACCAACCGAGGAGCGAGCGGGATTAAACGAGGCACGCACCAAAGGTAAAAAGTTTATCCCTCTTTAGATCTAGGAGTAGATCGGGTTTTGAAGCATGTAAACGAGCACTCGTAATTTTTGAAATGGCTTTCTTCGCTCAGATCCTTTCTAATGGGGCTTTCGGGGTTTCCGCGACGCGAAAAAGCGGTTTTCGTGGCCCGAAAAACCCTACAGTGGTATCAGAGCCACGAGCGAAGCTTGTGCTCGTTTTGTTTTTATTTTTTTTGTATTAGATACAAAATTTAGATAAATATTTGCTTCTGTAATTTTTCTAAATTTTAGGATTTTTGAGTAATTTTTCTCGTAGAGGCAAAGCGACGAGTGCGAAGCACTTGTAGACTTTGCCACCGAGAAAAACTTCTCCGAAACGGCAAGTTTCGCCCAAATGGTTTTTGGGACAGCGGGTTAAAGCGTTGAATAATCGCAAGAAGACACTCGTGAAGGTTATTTCACGAGTAGGGGCACTGCCCCTAACCCCGCAAGGGGCCTTGTCTCGCGATTACGCCCGAAACCCGCTTACCGGGACCGCCGCGGAGTTGTGACTCGGGAAAATTCTAAAAATCAGTAGAAAAATTATATAAAATTTATAAAATTACATAATTTTGAATTATGTACAGAAGTGTGATGATCATGGCCCAAAACCCTATTTTAATTAGATTAAAATATGTGTGTAATTCATATTACGGCCTGCGTGCCGTTATTTGTGTTGTGGGTGTTGTATTGTGATTGCGACCTGCGTGTCGGTTTTTTTTTAATTATTTCTGTTAAAATTAGTTTAAGACTTGAATGTAACTCGAGTATAAATTTTGTAATGTACAAAATTAAAGATGAAGGCAATTCTGGAGAAGACGAACTCGTGGGAAGCAAGCCGACAACACATAGGGTTCTGGAAGGAGGAGCTTGGAGAAGCTGCTGCCTAGACCCTAGGTTGACCAAAAGATCTTCTCATTGGCTTGAGAAGATCTTAGTAGGGCCATGACTAATCACACTTAATTTTCTTGTATATTTTATTTTTGCTTATATGTATGTGATGCATGTTAGTATATAATAGAATATACATGAGTGTATGTGATGCACATGTAATGTGGGAACCACATTTTGA
Organism: Boesenbergia rotunda; assembly: GCA_024364735.1. NCBI lineage: Eukaryota > Viridiplantae > Streptophyta > Magnoliopsida > Zingiberales > Zingiberaceae > Boesenbergia > Boesenbergia rotunda. The sequence goes on along the minus strand of JAGFNQ010003950.1, from coordinate 194,607 downwards.
TGTGCACCTAGTACACATTTAGGTTAAATTAGATTTAATAAATGCCTTGATACGATGCACATCATCGATTAAATTAGATCTAAATCGAAATCAACTCGTATATGCCTAACGAGCCTTGATACCCATCACTACCATGATCATATGCGATTGTTGAATCTGCCAAAGCAGAGCAATGCATTTAATCTTGGTGGGATGCGGAGGGACAACCTTGGTCCCGCCTATCACACTTGGGTTAGATTGAGCTCAATTAGATTGAGTAACTAGTTAGCTCAATTGGATCGAGCCTAACTATAGGCATATTCCAATAGTTGGAAAGGTAGGACAAGATCGCATTTATCAATAGTCTTGGGCGATTTAGCCAAAGCTAACTCAAGGCGTAGTATGATGTGGATCTTGACCTACGAGAATTATAGTTAGTTGGTGTGGATCTAGTAGTGTGGTTTTACCACATCTATGACTCGATTCTACCAAAGCCCTATAATTCAGTGGGAGCATCATTTAATTAAAGGCCTAGTTAAATGATAAATATGATACAATGGTGGATATTTATTTTCTGCATTTATGTTGTAGATTACCATGTCAAACACGAACAATCTCTCTCTGCGATCTGTCCTTGAGAAGGACAAGCTCACTGGAGCTAATTTCCTGGACTGGTACAGGAACTTGAGGATAGTCCTCAAACAGGAACGTAAGTTGTACGTTCTAGAGCAAGCAGTTCCTGAAGCACCACTTCCCTCAGCCATCCATAGCGTTAGAGATGCTCATCAGAAGCATCAAGACGACGCGTTAGACGTGTCGTGCCTAATGCTATGCTGCATGTCCTCTGAGCTTCAGAAGCAACACGAGAACATGAATGCTTACGATATGATTGGCCACCTCAAGCAATTATATCAAGGGCAGGCAGGGCATTGGAAGCGGAACTGCAAGGTATACCTGGAAGATCTGAAGAAGAAGAGAAGTGAGACTTCTACTTCAGGTATAAATGTTATAGAAGTCAACCTTTCTATTTCTACATCATGGGTATTAGATACTGGGTGTGCTTCTCACATTTGTACAAATGTGCAAGCGCTGAGAAAATAGCAGGGCATTGGCCAAGGGCGAGGTGGACCTACGAGTAGGCAATGGAGCAAGGGTTGCTGCTGTTGCTATAGGGACTTACTTTCTATCTCTACCCTCTGGGCTTGTACTGGAATTGAATAACTGTTGTTATGTACCTGTACTAACAAAGAATATCATTTCAGTTTCATGTTTAGATAACAAAGGTTTTTCATTCATAATAAAGGACAAATGTTGTTCTGTTTATTTAAAGGATATGTTCTATTATAGCGCACATCTGATGAATGACCTCTATATTCTAGACTTAGAAAGCCCTATCTATAACGTGAATACCAAGAGGTTGAGATCAAATGAGTTGAACCCAACCTATCTCTGGCACTGTCGCTTAGGCCACATAAATGAGAGTCGCTTATCCCAGCTCCATAAGGATGGTTTGCTGGACTCATTTGATATTGAATCATATGAGACATGCGAGTCATGCCTTCTAGGCAAGATGACTAAGACTCCCTTTAGTGGACATAGCGAAAGAGCGACAGACTTGTTAGGACTCATACATAGTGATGTATGTGGCCCTTTCAATGTCGCTGCCAGAGGTGGTTACAGGTACTTCATCACATTTACTGATGACTTCAGAAGATATGGCTATGTGTATTTGATGACACATAAGTCTGAATCCTTTGAAAAGTTCAAAGAATTCAGAAATGAAGTACAAAACCAGCTTGGCAAGAGTATTAAGATACTTCGATCAGATCGAGGTGGAGAATACTTGAGCCATGAGTTTCGTGACTACCTAGCTGAGTCTGGGATTCTATCCCAACTCACTCCCCCTGGAACACCACAGTGGAATGGTGTATCCGAAAGGAGGAATCGTACCTTATTAGATATGGTACGATCTATGATGAGTCACGCAGATCTTCCTATATCCTTTTGGGGATATGCTCTAGACACGGCAGCGTTCACACTAAACCGTGTTCCATCAAAGGCTGTCATGAAGATACCATATACGATATGGACGGGGAGGAGTCCCAAGTTGTCTTTCATGAGGGTTTGGGGTTGTGAGGCTTACGTACGACGTCAAGTCTCAGACAAACTGGGACCCAAATCTGATAAGTGCTATTTCGTGGGATATCCCAAGGAAACTAAGGGATATTACTTCTACATTCCCAGTCAACACAAAGTGTTTGTTGCTAAGACTGGGGTCTTTCTAGAAAGGGATTTTGTTTCTAGAAAGACTAGTGGGAGTTCGTTTGATCTTGAAGAAATTCAAGACAACGACCATAGCACTGAGCCCTTGATGGATACTGAACAGGAACCACAAGAAATTGTGGATGAGATT
>JAGFNQ010003950.1:0-175652 GCA_024364735.1 Boesenbergia rotunda | reverse complement strand
TCGGGAAAATTCTAAAATCAGTAGAAAAATTATATAAAATTTATAAAATTACATAATTTTGAATTATGTACAGAAGTGTGATGATCATGGCCCAAAACCCTATTTTAATTAGATTAAAATATGTGTGTAATTCATATTACGGCCTGCGTGCCGTTATTTGTGTTGTGGGTGTTGTATTGTGATTGCGACCTGCGTGTCGGTTTTTTTTTAATTATTTCTGTTAAAATTAGTTTAAGACTTGAATGTAACTCGAGTATAAATTTTGTAATGTACAAAATTAAAGATGAAGGCAATTCTGGAGAAGACGGACTCGTGGGAAGCAAGCCGACAACACATAGGGTTCTGGAAGGAGGAGCTTGGAGAAGCTGCTGCCTAGACCCTAGGTTGACCAAAGATCTTCTCATTGGCTTGAGAAGATCATAGTAGGGCCATGACTAATCACACTTAATTTTCTTGTATATTTTATTTTTGCTTATATGTATGTGATGCATGTTAGTATATAATAGAATATACATGAGTGTATGTGATGCACATATAATGTGGGAACCACATTTTGATGTGCACCTAGTACACATTTAGGTTAAATTAGATTTAATAAATGCCTTGATACGATGCACATCATCGATTAGATTAGATCTAAATCGAAATCAACTCGTATATGCCTAACGAGCCTTGATACCCATCACTACCATGATCATATGCGATTGTTGAATCTGCCAAAGCAGAGCAATGCATTTAATCTTGGTGGGATGCGGAGGGACAACCTTGGTCCCGCCTATCACACTTGGGTTAGATTGAGCTCAATTAGATTGAGTAACTAGTTAGCTCAATTGGATCGAGCCTAACTATAGGCATATTCCAATAGTTGGAAAGGTAGGACAAGATCGCATTATCAATAGTCTTGGGCGATTTAGCCAAAGCTAACTCAAGGCGTAGTATGATGTGGATCTTGACCTACGAGAATTATAGTTAGTTGGTGTGGATCTAGTAGTGTGGTTTTACCACATCTATGACTCGATTCTACCAAAGCCCTATAATTCAGTGGGAGCATCATTTAATTAAAGGCCTAGTTAAATGATAAATATGATACAATGGTGGATATTTATTTTCTGCATTTATGTTGTAGATTACCATGTCAAACACGAACAATCTCTCTCTGCGATCTGTCCTTGAGAAGGACAAGCTCACTGGAGCTAATTTCCTGGACTGGTACAGGAACTTGAGGATAGTCCTCAAACAGGAACGTAAGTTGTACGTTCTAGAGCAAGCAGTTCCTGAAGCACCACTTCCCTCAGCCATCCATAGCGTTAGAGATGCTCATCAGAAGCATCAAGACGACGCGTTAGACGTGTCGTGCCTAATGCTATGCTGCATGTCCTCTGAGCTTCAGAAGCAACACGAGAACATGAATGCTTACGATATGATTGGCCACCTCAAGCAATTATATCAAGGGCAGGCAGGGCATTGGAAGCGGAACTGCAAGGTATACCTGGAAGATCTGAAGAAGAAGAGAAGTGAGACTTCTACTTCAGGTATAAATGTTATAGAAGTCAACCTTTCTATTTCTACATCATGGGTATTAGATACTGGGTGTGCTTCTCACATTTGTACAAATGTGCAAGCGCTGAGAAATAGCAGGGCATTGGCCAAGGGCGAGGTGGACCTACGAGTAGGCAATGGAGCAAGGGTTGCTGCTGTTGCTATAGGGACTTACTTTCTATCTCTACCCTCTGGGCTTGTACTGGAATTGAATAACTGTTGTTATGTACCTGTACTAACAAAGAATATCATTTCAGTTTCATGTTTAGATAACAAAGGTTTTTCATTCATAATAAAGGACAAATGTTGTTCTGTTTATTTAAAGGATATGTTCTATTATAGCGCACATCTGATGAATGACCTCTATATTCTAGACTTAGAAAGCCCTATCTATAACGTGAATACCAAGAGGTTGAGATCAAATGAGTTGAACCCAACCTATCTCTGGCACTGTCGCTTAGGCCACATAAATGAGAGTCGCTTATCCCAGCTCCATAAGGATGGTTTGCTGGACTCATTTGATATTGAATCATATGAGACATGCGAGTCATGCCTTCTAGGCAAGATGACTAAGACTCCCTTTAGTGGACATAGCGAAAGAGCGACAGACTTGTTAGGACTCATACATAGTGATGTATGTGGCCCTTTCAATGTCGCTGCCAGAGGTGGTTACAGGTACTTCATCACATTACTGATGACTTCAGAAGATATGGCTATGTGTATTTGATGACACATAAGTCTGAATCCTTTGAAAAGTTCAAAGAATTCAGAAATGAAGTACAAAACCAGCTTGGCAAGAGTATTAAGATACTTCGATCAGATCGAGGTGGAGAATACTTGAGCCATGAGTTTCGTGACTACCTAGCTGAGTCTGGGATTCTATCCCAACTCACTCCCCCTGGAACACCACAGTGGAATGGTGTATCCGAAAGGAGGAATCGTACCTTATTAGATATGGTACGATCTATGATGAGTCACGCAGATCTTCCTATATCCTTTTGGGGATATGCTCTAGACACGGCAGCGTTCACACTAAACCGTGTTCCATCAAAGGCTGTCATGAAGATACCATATACGATATGGACGGGGAGGAGTCCCAAGTTGTCTTTCATGAGGGTTTGGGGTTGTGAGGCTTACGTACGACGTCAAGTCTCAGACAAACTGGGACCCAAATCTGATAAGTGCTATTTCGTGGGATATCCCAAGGAAACTAAGGGATATTACTTCTACATTCCCAGTCAACACAAAGTGTTTGTTGCTAAGACTGGGGTCTTTCTAGAAAGGGATTTTGTTTCTAGAAAGACTAGTGGGAGTTCGTTTGATCTTGAAGAAATTCAAGACAACGACCATAGCACTGAGCCCTTGATGGATACTGAACAGGAACCACAAGAAATTGTGGATGAGATTGTTACACAAGAAATTGTGGAACAACAACCTGTTCAGGTAGACTTACCTCTTCGCAGGTCTGATAGGGTACGTCGTCAGCCTGAGAGATATTCATTTCTCTTGCCTGACCATGATGACGTTATGATCATTGAGAATGAACCTACCACCTATCAGGAAGCTGTGATGAGCCCAGATTCTGAGTCATGGCTGGAAGCCATGAGATCCGAAATGGAATCCATGTACACTAACCAAGTTTGGACCTTGGTTGATCCACCTGAAGGGGTCAAACCCATTGGGTGTAAATGGGTCTTTAAGAGAAAGCCTAACATGGATGGACTTACTCATACCTATAAGGGTAGACTGGTAGCTAAAGGTTTCAAGCAAATTCATGGTATTGACTATGATGAAACTTTTTCTCCAGTAGCGATGTTTAAGTCTATTCGGATCATGCTTGCTATTGCAGCCTACCACGATTATGAGATCTGGCAGATGGATGTCAAGACAGCGTTTCTGAATGGAAACCTCCTCGAGGATGTGTATATGACACAGCCTGAGGGTTTTGTAGATCCACAGCATACTGGCAGAGTATGCAAGCTGCATAGGGCCATTTATGGTCTAAAGCAAGCTTCTCGGAGCTGGAATCTTCGATTCGATGATGCGATCAAACAGTTTGGTTTCATCAAGAACGAAGATAAACCTTGTGTCTACAAGATGGTTAGTGGGAGCACAGTAGTCTTCCTAGTCTTGTATGTGGATGACATACTACTCATTGGGAACGACATCCCTTCGCTACAGTCTGTAAAGACTTGGTTGGGGACTTATTTCGCAATGAAGGACTTAGGTGAAGCAACCTGCATTCTAGGCATTAAGATCTATAGAGATAGATCTAAAAGATTGCTTGGCCTAAGTCAGAGTACATACATTGATACCGTTTTGCAACGGTTTGCCATGCAGAATTCCAAGAAGGGAAATCTGCCAATGTCACATGGCGTGAGTCTTTCGAAGACTCAAGGTCCCTCTTCTAGAGAGGAGAGAGACCGCATGAGCAAGATCCCTTATGCCTCAGCCATAGGATCTATCATGTACGCCATGTTATGTACTCGTCCTGATGTCTCGTATGCTTTGAGCATGACGAGCAGATACCAGTCAGATCCAGGTGAACGTCACTGGATAGCAGTCAAGAATATTCTTAAGTACTTGAGAAGGACTAAAGAATATTTCTTGATATTTGGAGGCGAAGAGGAGCTAACTGTAAAGGGTTACAGTGATGCTAGCTTCCAAACTGACCAGGATGACTACAGATCGCAGTCAGGGTTCGTGTTTTGCTTAAATGGTGGCGCTGTCAGCTGGAAGAGTTCAAAGCAGGATACAGTTGCTGATTCTACAACAGAAGCTGAGTACATTGCTGCATCTGAGGCAGCAAAGGAGGCAGTTTGGATCCGCAAGTTCATTACTGAGCTTGGAGTGGTTCCTAGTATAGTCGACCCAGTACAGCTCTATTGTGACAACAATGGAGCTATTGCGCAGGCTAAGGAACCTCGCTCACACCAGCGGACCAAACACATACTACGGCGATTCCATCTCATTCGAGAGATCATCGATCGAGGAGATGTGAAGATTTGCAGAGTACCCACAGAGGCTAACGTCGCAGATCCCTTGACCAAGGCTTTGGCACAGATGAAGCATAATGGTCACACTAGGTCATTGGGTATTAGATACTACAGCGATTGGCACTAGTGCTAGTGGGAGATTGTTAGTGAGAGCCCTAGAGCCAATCATATGATGATTACTTTTTGGACTCATTGTATCATATTCTTGTATATATAGTTCTTATATATAAAGGCATTTCTTATGGTTATTGTACTTATGTGTATTGGTGCCAAATAACTTAGTATAATAACATCCTTGAGTAGAAGGTTCTTATCTATATTAATCGATTAGTTGAATCGATAGTGAGATGATATAGAGAACACTACTCTTAATTATTCCTAGTCAAGTATTAACATTCAAGGACAATGTTAATGCATAGAGACTAGCATGTAGGTCAACATGATGACTTGATCTCACAAGTCATGGATATGAGATATCAAGTTGACACATGGGTATACATTAGAGAATGTATACTGAATGGCCCGCCATGAGAAAGTATCATGGATCGTTATATGAGTGTCATATACTTTCTCATGTGACTATTAGTATGACTATAGTCCTAGACCTGAAGTTACCATAGTTCCCTACATAAGGAGTTACGTACTTTGGTATCGTCAAACGTCACCCGTAACTGGGTGGACTATAAAGGCGATTACTGGGTATGTAACAAATTATGCGGAGGGATGTGAGTGATGTAGATGGGATCTATCCCTCCTATATGACGGGAGAGATATCATAGTCTTGATAGAGTGAGATCACTAAGTGCATGGCCATGCCCAAATAAGGCAATATGAGATATTGAGCTTATTTGATTATAGTGAGTCTACTTGGAGTTCAAGACACATAGATTGATTGGAGGATGACACGGTCTATGCCTCATGAAAGATCAATCTAGATATCAAGGATAGAAGGACATTGTCACATATTGTGATGGTCACAATTCTTAGTCACATTGGTGATGTTGGATCTCAACATTCTTGTAACTTGGGTAGCAATGATGTGTTGCTAGATACCGCTCATTGCTTATGTTTCTAAGAGGTTAGAAGCATTGCCAACGTTACAAGAACCTATAGGGTCACACACAAAGAACAAATAGATGGAGAAAAATGAAGTCAAGTTTGACTTGACTAAATATGGAAAGTCCATAAGAGGCAAGTTTGACTTGACCCAAATCCAAATCAAGTTTGACTTGACTTGGTTCCACTTCAAGTTAGACTTGACATGGGAGAAGAAATAGAGTCAAGTTTGACTTGACTAAATATGGAAAGTCCATAAAAGGCAAGTTTGACTTGACCCAAATCCAAATCAAGTTTGACTTGACTTGGTTCCACTTCAAGTTAGACTTGACATGGGAGAAGAAATGGAGTCAAGTTTGACTTGACTAAATATGGAAATTCCACAAAAGGTAAGTTTGACTTGACCAAAAGGCCACCTCACCTTGACTTGACCAAGTGATGACTTGGCTTGGTTTCCCCCCCCCCCCCCCCCCCCCCCCCCATTTGAATTTTGAATTCAAATTGAAAGGGGGTTAAGGAAGGCCACCTAATGGCCATTAGTGGCCATTATGGCCGGCCACTTAATGGCCATTAATGGCCATTAAGTGGCCGGCCACCATGGGAGAACAAAAGGTGGTTTTGTTTCATTTTTCCTTAGTGTGGGTCTTCTCTTCTTCCTCTCCAATTGTTGGAGTTCTTCTTCTTCTTCTCCTCTTGGCCGAATCCTACAAGGTGCTAGCACATCTAAAGGATTTCCTCCATCTACTTTTGTTCGTGTGGATACTTCTAGAGGGACGGCACTTGACGCCCTTGAGATCCGACACCAACCGAGGAGCGAGCGGGATTAAACGAGGCACGCACCAAAGGTAAAAAGTTTATCCCTCTTTAGATCTTGGAGTAGATCGGGTTTTGAAGCATGTAAACGAGCACTCGTAATTTTTGAAATGGCTTTCTTCGCTCGGATCCTTTCTAATGGGGCTTTCGGGGTTTCCGCGACGCGAAAAAGCGGTTTTCGTGGCCCAAAAACCCTACAGATCCACTGGTCCAAACTATTATGTTCCTACACATAAAGTATTCTAATTTGGATCCATTTATATAGAGGTGTAACGATAGATTGATTGAATTTCACTGCCTTGTCTGTCTCATCCAGTCTGGGTTATTAATCATGTTATTCCTATGAGCATTTTTGTGAGACAGATTTTCAACTTAAAATATGTTAATTTGGATTTTTTAAAACAATTTTTGAAAATTCGTTAAATTGAATTTTGAAAATCTTAAGTTTAATTTAAATTGAATTTTGAAAAATCTTAAGTTTAATTGAATTGAATTTTGAAAATATTAAGTTAAATTTAATTTTGAAAGTTAAATTTAATTTTGAAAGTTAAATTGAATTTTGAAAATATTAAGTTAAATTGAATTTTGAAAATATTAAGTTAAATTGAAAAGATTAAGTTAAATTGAATTTTGAAAAATATTAAGTTAAATTAAATTTTGAAAATGTTAAGTTGAATTGAAAAGATTAGGTTAAATTGAATTAAGTTAAACTTGTAAATTTGATTAAATGTATATTGGGGGTAAAATTAATTGAGTTGGTTGGGTCGGACTACATTATTGGGTCCTAGATATCTCGCCCATTTCTAAGTGGTAAAACAGGTATCTTTATCTGTTTTGTGAGATGTATTAATTTTATCTTGCTTTTATATTAACTCTATGATTTATTTGAAACTTGTGTTAGATTTGGGTTTAACAATTAACAAGTTAAAAATAAATTTCTATAATTGGCTTCCAGGTCTTGGCGAGGCACAGAGACCTTCTTTGGCTGTAATCTTATTGGATCATCAACCCTTTCATAGACAAAGCCTTTTAAAGAAATTTTATTCTCAAGTTATTTATTGAGAAACCCTAGTCTAATTAGTTGAGGATTTGGCGAGATAGCTTCGGTTAGTTCCACATGACTAATAGGACCAGATAGGGTACGCCTTACCCCACCAGACTTTTTAGACAAGTTTCTCTAACGTACTATCATCTCGCCTCACCCTAATGTTGAACAAGTTTTAATTAAGTCAAATCTTTATCTAACCATTCCTAAGTCTAAGCATGATATTTTTGCAGAAAATAAAATAAACAATCATCAAACAAAAAAACTTTAAAAACAACTTATCTAATTATAAAAATAATTTTTATATTGGCTCCCCCTAGACTAAAGCCTCGGTATGGGTTATGCAAGATGTGAATCTTGTCCTTGGGGATCCAATATTGGTTTGGTCCGGCTTGATTTGTCAAGTATAATTTCGGGACCCATGCTTGGACTCGGGTTCTACTTGGGTTCATCATAGAGTAGTACGATCTATATCGTGAGTTGGTTTGATAACCAAGTCCGGATCGGTTCAGAACTGATTTTTGCTTTCCAAGAATCATGTCAAGATTCTTGGAACCCAAAGAAAATCGTTCCAAAGAAACTCTTAGTTCCTTAACATGATTTTTCAAGGAGGAATTCTCCTCCTCAAGTTTTTGAGCTTGAGTGGAGGTTCTGTCCTGAACGGGTTTAGTTAAGGGACTAGAGTTGACACCCTCTTTTAGGATTTTGACTTCCTGTCGGAGGGATTCAACCCTAACATTGACTTTGGCCAACTTACGAGATAGATATGATATTAAATCATACAGTTGAGATTCGGGGTAGCCTCTTACCATTATCTGCCCGTCTTCCGAAATTGAGAGTCTTCTGGTTCCGACGTTCTCTTCCATTTCTGATTCCGATTCGGTGTCGAGGTTCTCTAAAGCAGTCAGTGCGAGGAGGTTGGCGTGTGGTACTTCTTCTTCTTCTTCTGAAGAGGATTCGTTCCACGTAGCTTTGAGAGCCTTCTTCCTGCAGTTCTTCTTATTTTCCTTCAAGCTGGGACACTCCGATTTGTAGTGGCCCTTCTTGTTACACCCATTACAAGTGACTTCATTCTTGGTTTTCTGGCTGGTAGACGGTTTAGTTGGATCATCCTTTTTCTGGTTTGCCTTCTTCTTCTTCATTTGTCCCTTGATCATTTTGTATTGACTCCGGGCCAATCGAACCAGTTCTGGATAGTTGATTCCTTCATCGTTAGACTCTGAGTCGGAATCTGACTTGGGTGTTGGTTGCACCTTCTTCTTCTTTTGTTTTGCAGGGGGTTTTCTTGCAAAAAGAGCTAACCCTTTCTCGACCACTGAGGAATTAGTTTGTTCGTGGAGTTCAAGTTCAGAAAACAATTCATCTAATTTTATATTTGAAAGATTCCTAGAAACCTTGTAAGCATCTACCATCGATGCCCACAAAGAATTTCTTGGGAACGAGTTTAAGGTATACCTGATTAGATCATGGTTTTCCACCTTGTGACCTATCGTGTGCAGATCGTTCATGATTTCTTGGATTCTTGCATGGAGTTGAGCGGTTGTTTCACCGTCTTGCATCTTGATTGTGTATAGTTTGTTGAGGAGGAGGTCTCTGTTGTTGATTCTGGTGTCCAACGTCCCCTTGTGCAACTCGATCAGTTTATTCCACAGTTCTTTAGCACTGTTGAATGGGCCGATGCGGTTGAGTTCTTCCTTCGTCAGTCCACACTGTAGAGTTTGGGTGGCTTTTGCATCCGCTTCTATCTTCTTCTTGAGCGATGTGTCCCACTCAGAGTATCTTTGGATTTCTCCTTGCGCATTTTTGGGGATTTCCAGTCTAGACTGGATGATAATCCACATTTTCACCTGAGTTTTCAAGTAGACCTCCATTCTGCTCTTCCAGTAAGAGAAGTCCTCACCGGAGAACAGAGGAGGGCGCGCGGTATTGCAGCCTTCTTGGATGGCCATTTAGAATTCCTGAAAAGAATCCAAAACAAAAAGACTCGTTCCAAGACTTAGTCTTGGATTAGTAGTGCGGTATACATAAAAAAATATAAAAATAACTCGAGTGGTGTTGCACCAACCTCGAAGAACGAAAAAAATAAAAAAAAATATTTTAAAAAAAAACAAACGAAAAAATTATGAAAAACTGCTCAGTTGGCGGTTTCACCAAGGTTGAGCAACCCGCTCTGATACTACTTGTGGGATCGTTGTAATCGGTAGAGGGGGGGTGAATAGCGATTACGCAAAATTTTTAGAAAAATCAGAATGCAATGGAAGAAACAAAAATCACAACGCTAACAAGTTTTCTTTTTTACTTGGTTCAGAGTCTTTGATGGCTCATACTCCAAGGTCCACGGTCCTTGACCGTTTTTGTTAGGTAATTCTATAAGTCGAAAAATATACAGATATTTAAGTTGAGTACAGAATTTGGACAACAAAATAAACAATACCGACAACACCGAAAGGATTGTAGAATATCTTGGATGGCGTGTCGACGATTTTGATCATTTGTGACGCGGACGAACTCGAGCACGGAAGAATTCTGAAGAGCGTTGGCGTGCTTGAGTTGCGAGAAAGCTTCTTTGCATTGGAATGAATTGATGTTGGAAGGCAAGGGGTGAAGCCCCTTATATATAGTGTTCTGGGACACCTGAGGCTTGTGGGGCGCCTGACATGTGTCGTGAATCCTGTGCGTCCTTATCCGCAGACTCGACCAAACTCCTATCTTCTGATCTTGGGCGCCTAGGAACCCTGCAGGGGCGCCTGATGGCTCACGGGCGCCTGAGTTGCTGATGTGGCATCCTGCCAGCTCAGCCGAACTCACCCGGTGAAAAACAGTCATCTGGGGACATATCAGGCGCCTGGCTTCTCGGGCGCCTGACTCCTCTCAAGCACCTTGGATGCAGTAGTAAGAACTCTTCACTCCTGCAACCAGGGTTAGTCCAAGAACAACATAGAATATAGATAATTAAGTGTAAATTACAGCCGGAGCTGTCTTAGTTTTTACTTTGGATTTCAACATGAAACCCTAGGTCGAACCGACGCCTAATGTTCCCTCTTTCAGGGAACGCGTCCTCACCTATTCCTCTCAGGAGAAGTTACCTTTTGTCAACCGGCTCCTTCGGTTGGACTTTTGCTTTGGCTCTAAGACTGCCGGATCCCGAGACGTCTGTACCTCGACCCACCTCTACTTCTGTCCGCAACTCTCGCTCGGCTAAGTTTTCTACCCAATCTTTCGGATCAGGACTTCTTTGCCCAGTCCTCGACCAGGACTTCGTTGCCCAACCCTCGACTAGGTCTTCTTGCCCAGTCCTCGACCAGGTCTTCTTGCTCAACCCTGTAGGTCAAGACTTAGTACCTAGGTGAACTAGGACTTTCCTGTACACTTGCTAAATCCATTAGACAACAATACATACTTAACATTGAACCCTTTGTCATTATCAAAATCAGGTTCAATTTGGTGCTTCCGGCACCAACAATCACCACTAGACACATGATCTCTAATGAAATGATGTTTGATCTCAATATGCATTGTTGTTGAATGATGAATTAGATTTTTGGTCAAATTTATGGTACTCACATTGTCACAAAGAACTTGCACATTTTTATAAATGAGTTTATAATCCTCTAAAGTATGAGTCATCCATAATAATTGAGACACACATTCGCCCATAGCTATATATTCAACTTCAGTTGTGGAGAGTGCTACACAATGTTATTTTCTACTTGATCAACTCACCAAAGAGGATCCCAAAAATTGGCATTCATCGCTAGTGCTTTTTTCGATCCAATTTGCACCCGGCATAATCCGAATTGAAGTACCCTTCAAGATCAAAGGTTTTGGTTCTATGATACCACAAACCTACACTTTGAGTTCCTTTAAAATAGCGAAGAATCTGTTTGATTGCACATAGATGTTATTCCTTAGCACAAGATTAATATCTTGCACACATACCCATGACAAATAATATATCTGGTCTACTAGTTATGAGATAGAGGAGACTACCTATAGCACTATGATACATCTTTGGATCAACTTCTTTACATTCAATATCATTATCTACTTTAGTGTTAGTTGTCATAGGAGTAGATATTTCTTTTGCACTTTCCATTCCAAATTTCGTGATGATTTCTTTTGCATATTTGGATTGATAAATACATATGTCATCTTTTGTTTGTTTAATTTGTAAGCCTAAGAAAAATATTAATTCACCTACCAAGCTGATTTCCAAGTCACTTTCCATATGATTTATAAACTCATGATAGTCTTTTCATGTGATTTATGAACTTATTTAGATAGTATTTGTTTGTGGACCCACAAATAATGTCATATACATAGACTTGGGTCACAAAAATATCATCCCTACTATTCTTTAAAAATAAGGTAGGATCAATTTTTCCTCTATGAAATCCTTTTGATACTAAGAATATTGACAACCGTTCATACCAAGCACGAGGTGCTTGTTTTAAACCATGCAATGCCTTCTTAAGCTTGTATACATGGTTTGGAAATTCTAAATTTTCAAACCCCGATGGTTGCTCAACATAGACTTCTTCTTTGATAAGACCATTTAAAAATGCTGATTTTACATCCATTTGATACATCTTAAACCCTTTATGAGCGACAAATGCCAACATCATCCTAATAGACTCTAATCAAGCTACCGATGCATATGTTTCATCATAATTCAACCCTTGACTTGATTAAAGCCTCTAACAATCAATCTAGCTTTATTTTTCACAACCATTCGCTTTTCATCAAGTTTGTTCCTAAAAACCCACTTTGTATCAATAATTAATTTTCCTTTAGATCTAGGAACTAACTCACAAACTTAACTTCTCTCAAATTGAGATAATTCCTTGTGCATTGCCAAAATCCAATCCAGATCATGCAAAGCATCATCTATGATTTTTGGCTCAATTTATGAGATTAGGGCTATTTGACTACCTTCATTTCGAAAGTAGGATCGAGTTCTTACCCCATGTGTAATATCTCCCACTACTTGCTCTAAATGATGATTTGCACGTATCCTAGTGGGTCTTAGTTCTTGAGTTGTAGGGATTACATTTTCAAGTGGTAACTCAACTATACCTTCCATTTCACTTTTTTCTTTCTCATGATTATTTTCCTCTTTTAAGGTTAATTTCTCCAATTCAAATTGTACTTCCTCCTCTATTGCTTGATTAGGAATTGAGGTTGGATTTTCATCAAATACCACATTTAGAGATTCTTCAACTATTTTAGATCTCTTGTTGTAAACTCTATTGGCTTTGCTATGAGTAGAATACCCTACAAGAATATCTTCATCCACCTTGTCGGAAATTTTTTTAAGTGATCTTTAGTGTTTAAAATATATACTTTACATCCAAATACTCTAAGATGTTTTATTGTGGGGGGTTTTTCAAATTATAACTCATGAGGTGTTTTGTTCAAAAATCTATGTATTAGAGTCCAATTTTGCACATAACATGCCGTATTAATTACTTCGGCCCATAGATAGCTATGGAGTGAATATTCATTTAACATCTAGCAGTCTCTTGTAAGACTCTATTCTTTCTCTCAACAACTTTATTTTGTTGTGGTGTCCTATGAGTAGAGAATTCATGCTTATATCCATTTTGTGAGTAAAATTTTTTAAATCTTTCATTTTCAAATTCACCTCCATGATCACTTCTTAATATATTAATTTTCATTTTTTTTCTCATTTTCTACTCTTTTACAAAAAGCAATTAATGTTTCTAGGGTATAATCCTTATGTTTCAAGAAAAACACCTAAGTGTATCCAGTAAAGTTATCTATCATGACTAAGCAATATCTACTATCATTCAAGGAGATATGCTTACTACTATCAAACAAATCCATGTGCAATAGTTCCAATGCGGTAGAAGTACTGAAATTAGTTTTACCTTTATGGGCAACCTTGATTTGCTTACCCATTTGACATGCATCACATAATTTGTCTTTTTGAAACTTCAATTTTGGTAATCCTTGCACCATCTTGTTCTTGGATAATCTTTTGATGTGCCTCATGTTGGTGTAAGAAAGTCTTCGATGTCAAAGCCAAGTCTCTTCTTCTTTAGACATGAAACACTTAGCAAACACATTAGTAGCATCAAATAATTCAACTTGGTAAATATTTTCCTTTCTATGACCAATAAGCATGATAGTGTTTAGTTCACTATGCTTAATTAGACATTGAGATGAGTCAAACTCAACTCTATATCCCGAGTCATATAGTTGACTAACACTTAGAAGATTGATGATCATACCTTTCACTAATAGGACATTCTTAATTATAAATTGTTCAAAAATTTGAATATCTCCTATCCCAATAACTTTCAATTCACCACTATTACCAAAAGAAACGGTACTTTTATTTTTGTTCTTGAGTGATAAAAATTTTGATGAGTCCCCCGTCATGTACCTAGAGCATATGCTATCAATAAACCATGTTGTTGGATGCTTCCCCTTGGCACATCCCTGTTTAAATACGATGAACCAAATATTTTGGTACCCAAATGTTGGGTCCAATAGCATCAACAATGTATTGCTTAGGTACCCAAGCTTGCATAGTTTTAACTTTTAAAGAATGGTTTCTACTAACATAGACATAAAGTTAACTTCCTTATTCTTTGATTTATACCCTAACCCTGCCTTGTTATAAATTTCCTGTTGACTTCCTAATATCATGTCCAAATATTTAGAATTTGAGGTAAAATTTTCCAATATACTCCTAAGATCCTCTACTTGCAATTTCAAAGATGCAATTTTCTTTTGAAGCTCATCAATTTTGGTATCGACTGTTGATGCAGTCTAGCCCGGTTGTTGTTTTGGTGTTGACAACGATTTAAGTTTGGTTCAATGAATTCGGGTTAAGTCTAGGTGGATCGGGAGATCGCACGCTGGCATTGAAAAAGACCTAGTGGGACTAGGCACATCTAGTGGGAAGCTAGGTTGGATGAAACCCTGGCTTGGAGGGCCAGGTCCTAGCTTGGAGGGCTAGGTTGGATGAAACCCTGGCTTGGAGGGTCAGGTCCTAGCTTGGGAAGCTAGGTTGGATGAAACCCTGGCTTGGAGGGCCAGGTCCTAGCTTGGGAAGCTAGGTTTGATGAAATCCTGGTGAGTGAAGCCAGGTCCTAGCTTGGGAAGCTAGGTTGAAGTCCCAGTGAATGAAACTGGGCATGGAGTCTTGGTCCGGGGGACTGAGCACGAGTCAGAGAAGGCTGGGAGTCCGTTCTCTTGACTTAGAGTGGATTTGACCTTACCTGGATCGGTCTGGTGACCAATCAGGGAAGTTGGCACGGAGTTCCCTCGTGGATCGGTCTGGTGACCGATCCAGCTATGTCTGATCGGTCTGGTGACCGATCAGGGAGCATACAGTGACTTTGTGAGGCTACTGATCGTCTCTTGATCGGTCTGGTGACCGATCAGGGAGGGCTCCTGATCGTTCTGGTGAACGATCAGGGAGAGGTAAGTAGGTTTCGTGGGATTTCATGATCGGTCAGGCTGAACGATAAAATGTCGCGAGCTTCTCACTATAACCGATCAGGATGCATCCTGATTGGTCAGGCCATGCCCTGATCGGTCCCCGGACCGATCAGGACACAACCTGATCGGTCTGGTGACCGATCAGTAAGGTTTGGCTGCGAAAGCTGGGAATCCCAGCAATGCTATGGATCGGTCCGGTGACCAATCCACGATCTATGATCGGTCAGGGTGACTGATCACCAAAAGATCACGATTTCTGGCTTCTCACCTTGGACCGATCAGGCTCAAGCCTGATCGGACTGAGGCCATCCTGATCAGTTTGTGGACCGATTAAGGTCCTCTTTGATCGATCTGGTGACCGATGACGGACCCAAAATAGGCTGTCACGAAATGTGTGGGTCCTCAAATTTAAATGTTTATAAATTCTGGAAACCTTTTTTGCAATCAAAGTATGAAAACGTAGTAAAGGGGTCACAGGTCGTATTTTTCCTAGGGACTAGTTGAGAGTTTGTTTGATTCGAGCTCGTGTTTATGTGTCGTTTGTGAATTTGGGTTTCGAATGTGATTTGGGTTTGGATTGCAATTAGGAATGAAAATGAAACGAAAATTAAGGAAACTTAACTCATGACTAAACAAAGTGATGACATTTAATGATTCAACCAATTGACCACTTAATCAATTAATGCACTTAACCAAATTTTTGGAAAACGAATCTGATTTCAAGTGTAAAACAATTGCTAAGCAAATGCATCTAAACAGGGCTGCAATCTTTAGTTGAAACTAATGCAAGATTATAAACCTAATTTCAGGAATAAGACTTGATACAAAGTAAGGCTTTGAAACAAACTTGATACTCAATTATTCAAACTTATGTGCCAATATAGAAATCTGCTACTAAGTGCAGGAATTGGACTGATCAATTTAGTTTTGTAGAACACAGCTGCTAGTGAAAAGATTTGCAGCAATGAATGAAGAAATTCGGAACTTGGAGTTTGATCAATCAAAACAGCCCTATTGCAGAGATAAAATGAATGAATTCAGCATCCTGAAGCAGAAATGCAACAACAAAATTCGATGCAAAGTCTAACAGCAGCTTATGTGAAGCAATTGGATGTGAGATAAACAACTCCGGTGCAGAATTCAGCAGCCAATACATTCAGAAACTAACTCAAATGAAACAAAATTTCAGGAACCCAAAACTGATGTGCCGAAATTGATCTTGACTTGATACAAAGAAAATTTGATGTGCCAAAAGGAACTAATGCTAAGTGTTTAACTGTGAACTGGTAATTCAGAATGGCTGATCAATTCAGATTGGGAAGGCAAAATAGCAATGAAATGTCTCACAATGAATACATGAAGAAGTATGAAAACCAAATGCTAAATCAATGCAGGACTTCAAGATCTGAATGCAGAAATTCAGAAAACTATATGCAGAGTTGATGCGCAAGTAAACAAAAATTAAATGCAAAGTTTCAGATGTCACCAATTGGATGCAAAGACAACAGATGCAAGCTGCAACAAAATTCCAGAAATGAAATTGCAGAGAAACTGATTCGAGTGCAGTGATTTGAGTGCAGAAATTAAAGTGCAAAACTTAAACCAGCAAAGGCAATGATGCAGTGACAAATTAAGGGGCTGAAGCTAACAACTTCAACTTAACTTGAGTCACTAATCGAGAGTGTAGAAAATGCTGAAGAGAAACTGAAGATTACTTGGTATGAATTCAGCAATTAGCAGCTGACTTGCAGCTTGATACACAATGCAGAGTTGAAACTGAAAGACATGGCAGCAGTGAACTAAACTGATACGCCACTGGCTATAACTAAATACATAGATGAAACTGAATTCCGAAATTAAGCTGAACAATTAAGCTTAGGAAACCTAGCTATCAGTGGGGTGTTAAGCAAGATTGAAGAAATAAATTCAATATCTGAAAACTAGGCAACTCAGGAACAACTCAATGCAGAAGTATTATGCAGAATTTGAATGCCTAAATGCAACAACAATTTAAATGTAGAAGCAAACAGGGCAAGCTGAATTTAAGTACACAAAACTGATGTTCGGAAAAGGTTAAGAAGAACTAAAGTTTACTTGAAACAAATTTCAGAAACTACAACTAAAAGATTACTTGCAGAAATTGAAACTGGTACGAAACATCTTAAAACTAATGTGCAGAAATACATTGATACGCATGAATTAATTGCTAAACAACTGAACTTAAATGAAGTATTAAGTAAACAAGCAATCTAGTTACTACAAGTGCAGAAATTGACATGGATTAAAGCAGGAAGCAATTCGGAAAGTTAATTACAGCTAATACAGAAAATTCAGAAACGAAACAGATGGCAGGAATCGAAAATTACAGCTAATTGCAATCGAATTTAACTAAGCAAAGCCTCAATCTCTCATCTCAGCTCGCGAAATCCTTGCTGTCACTCAAGGATGAGCCTTCAATTGAGAAAGAAACGATCCATAAACGAAAACTAATCAGCTGATACAAAATTCAGTAATGGAACAAACTGCAGAAATCAAAATTACAACTATAACTGAAAATTCGCTAAGAAAACTACTCCTCAATCCTTCCCTAGCTCAAATCCTCCTTGTTCGTCACGCAAGGGCTGACCTCGAACCCGTAAGCTCAGCAAATCATCAAGAAATTGTCTCTGCGATTCAATCCTAGCTCAAACTCTGCCCAATCTGAATTTTCATTCGAATTCTTCAATCTCGTCGCGTCCAAGTGCGATGGTGATTCGGGGATGGTCAGAGCACTCTAGGGAACCCCTCCAGATAGCTCCGGGTGATGTAAATTGAATGCAACTGAGATCGACGACTTCAAATAGCAGAGCCACGGAAAGCTCACAATGGCTCTGTTCTTGGGCAATTATCAAGCTGGAAACTTCACTAGACCTCTTCTTGATGATCAAGAACTTGATCTAAGCAAGAAATTGAGGGGTCGCGCCCCTTGGATTGAAGAAAACTAGCTGAAGAACAAAGAACACGCGAAGAAGATGACTGTGCGGCGGAGACGCGACAGAGCTGAAGCTGCTATGAAGTTTGATTAAATACATAAGAATGGACGACCCAGATTGTTTGGAGAAAATCCAACGGCTGATCTTGCTCTGATTTAATCCGAACTTTGATGATGATGATCAGTGCCTTGTGGTAGCTCGGATCCTCCAGATTTGCAACGGATGGTCCAGATCACCCTAATCATTGAATGGACGATCTAGAGCCCTCCGAGCTTGATCCAACGGTTGATTGAGCTCTGATTGGGATGAAACCTTCATATCATGATCAGAGTGCTTGATCAACCCTAACCCTAGCTCGGATTGCTTCACATGGTCCCGGATGGCTCAGATCTAGCCGCTTTTGAATCGGACGGCCCGGATTAATCCGAAGCTTGATAACTCGATCCGGGTCCACTTCCGACTCAAGTTTGACCCAGTATGCCCTAGGTCCAGGATCCTTTCATGCCTACAAAAATAGATCAAAAAATTAGTGGCCAAATAATCCAAATATGTGCAAATTTGCAATTAAGTCCAAAATAAGAGGAAATCCTAAAACCTAGGGTAAATTCACAATTAAGCAAGCAAAACATGGGTCAAACATAGATTTTAGCAATTAAAATAATCAATAAAATGGTACTTATCAACTCCCCCACACTTAAGCTTGAGCGTCTTGCGAAACCACTAAGTATGTATCCCCTAGATTTTCTTAAGCATAATTAGATGCAAATGAAAAGAAATTACTTAGAGTCGTCAATTCTCATAAATCTAAGCTCTATGGATTAGTATCTTGTCCTTAAATCAACAACTTAGCCTTTTCATCCTTCATGAGTCATTGAGATGAATTTAACTCACTAGCCTTTCAAGGAAAAATTTTGGTGGCTCTTGTTAGTGATATGAGAGAAGTGTCCTAAGGCAATCGCCTTATGATAGTAAATATTCATTTTAATAAATGATAATTCACTATTTAAGTATACATGTTTGTGTATTTGATTGAGATCTTAAACTCATCTACTGAATGTCCGCAATACAATTCACAGCATAAGAGAATTTGTGATGGGATCACAACTAGTGATTATCTCTAAATGTGCAATTGTGAAGTATTGAAAATATCCCTAGTCGATGAATTGATAAAAATGGACATTATCAATTCTGTTGAGACTAGCATGGGTTATTCTCTAATCAGCTGATTCTCACTAGCTGGTGACATTGGGATGTCCGGAGATAAACATGGATGCTAGTTAAGGGAACTAGTTCATTGGAGTGACTAGCTGTAAAACTTCATATGGTAATCTATATAGATATGTCAATGAAGTTCTTACTGCAGCTTAAGTGCGATGTTCCTTTGACTTGCGGTGTTCAAGTCATCTTGGTCATGGAGACTTATACTTTAACATCTTAAGCAAGCATCTCCTAGGAGGTGTGGACCCAGGATGATTGGGTATAAGCCGAAGTGCCCGAAGATGTTTGAGCAGCCTACAAAGGATTCACCACTCCTTGCGAGGAGATGTATACCCAGGCCTATCGTTGGATTGTTACTTAAAGCCTCTGGCCAGAGCATATCATGTTTAGAGTGCGAGTCTCTTAAATACATGAGAGTAATTAGAAATCCAAAGGACGAGAAAGATACTACTTCGGCTAGGTGTGACGTAGTCAGCCTAGTGGGGACTGACACAAATAGACCGTGTCCTGAACCAAGTGAGTATAAGATGGTGAAGGGAATGGGGCACGATTCATTAGAGCTGCTGAAGGGTTTCGGAATTACTTCTGTGGTCAAACCGTTGATCTTTCGATTAATTGGGGGTTATGATGTACTACTAGGTGCCACTCATGACCGTTCTATAATTGGTTAATTATAGACGGCCAACATAAATCGAAAGTCTATTTAGTCACACGCACTACTAGTAATCCGAGGGATTTAAAACGAGTTGAAAATTAGATTTTCCAATCAAGAGAAATAAGTCGAATCTGAGTTAATCAGAGGCGCAACGGAAACTTAAAATGGCTAAGTCTTTTGAAGGCTTATTGGGCGAATTAAATGAGTTTAATTCGCGATCGGTTCGGCTCGGTTTGGCCGACCAAAGAGGGTGTTAAACCCCTTTGGTTTGGCCGGCCACAACAAGGGGAAGAAACCAATTTATTTGGTTTAATTAATAAAATAAATCTAGCGCGATTTGTTTTATAAATTATGGATAAATAAATTTGTATAAAGAAATTTATATAAATAAATTTATAGAAATTTATTCTTTTTATGGAAATTAAAATGATCCATGGAATGGTTTATTTTAATTTTATAAAATCAATTATGAATTGATTTTTTTCATAATAAGAAAGTTTATAAATTTCTTATAAAATTTATTCCATAATTAAAGGAGAGAAGTATTTGTTTTATTATAAAGTTAGTTATAATAAAACTAGGCATAACGGAATTATTCATAAGAAAGATTATAAGATAAATTTCTTATGAAAATTAATTCCGTTAATTCCGTTAAGAGAGAGACTTGGCAAGGGAGAAGCAACTATATAAGGAACCAAAGACAAGCCTTGAATTCCTAATCAATTAATCAAGAGATTAGTTGCTCTCTCTCTCTCTCTACACGCCTCTCTCTCTCTAGGGCCGGCGCCCCTCTCTCTCTAGGGCCGGCTCTCTCTCCTCCCCTAGGGCCAGCGCAACTACCAAGGTGGGCGTGAGCTTCATCCACCAAGATGACCTCGGAGAAGAACAAGCGGATCACATCTCCTTCCTTCTCGGAATTTAGATTCCGTCTCTTGGTGGTTAGTTTCCTTTCTTCTCTCTTGATCTTCTAGTTGTGCCTTTAGAGAATCTAGTAGTTCTCGTCGGCACAAAACTCGTGGCTTTGCGAAGTCATCCCGAAGAGAACTCGGCGTGGACGCGAATAGAGGCGGAGCTTCCAAGGGACGCTACGGTTGGATCTCGTCCCTTACTTCGAGTTACGCGAGGTACTAAGTAAATTAGTTTACTTTTCCGCAAAGTTTTAATTTATGATCATGTCCACACATCATAAGGTTGCATGCTAGATACGTGGTTAAAATAATTTATGAAATTATTTTATGCTAATTCTTCCGCTGCACGTAAAAATTTAAAATTTTACGAACCCGTATCCTTGTCAACATGCACCCGGTCCCAACAGCTCTCTCCTTAAGTTCTAAGTTGATGATGGAAGTAGAGCTCACTCTAACACACATGCTTCTTGCACTACCATAGGCTTGCTTGTTATCTAATCTCCACCATTATTCATGATTAGGATCAACATCTACAAAAACAAATGAAAACATGAAAAATGGTAAGAAATGGAGTAAAAACCACGAAAATGGAAAAATTGATAAAGTGGGAGACTTGGTTGCTCAAGGATGTTTCCAATATACTTTGCTTCTCTTTACAGTCCTCTAGTGAGATCAAAAGTGTGATGGAGTAAATCTTGAACAATGCCTTTGATTGGGATGAATAAAACCCTATTGATCTCAATGTGCCAAAAACCTTATTTGTGTGCCAATTACTTCCTTCTCTTTTCTCTCTTTTTTTTTCTTTTCAGATCAGACTTGTATCAAAGAACATATGATATCAAGTGAAATAGATACTCAACATAAAATTTTCACTCAACAACCCTTGTAACTCACCCTTGATACACTTCACCTTTGTTGGCACACTACTTTCACTTCTACTTCTTTCTTTTTTTTTAGATCCTAGCTCACAATACTAATTCAGAATCAAGAATCACTACTTTCTTCACCTTTGCCATTCTCTGATTTTCCAAGGCAGTTACATCCCTTAGAAGTGGAGAATTCCAATCCAAACTATTTCGGATTCCACTTCCTGCATGCTTCCTCTTTTTTTTTTTTTGTTTTGATCTATCAGTCCTAGCAGCCACATTCCTTTTGTTCTGATTAGCAATGAATGCTCTCGACACTTTTTGACATATTCCGGTGCTTCATTCTTTGATTCATAGCCTCAAAAACTCAAATTCGGTTGCGAGTTGGTACAAAACTGCCTTCATAGCATTTCTACTGATTTTTCTTCTTTCATACTGCATTTTCAGCTTAAGTATCAACTTGCTGCTCTCCAAAACCTCTGATAGCTGTTGAGTGGTTGCCTTGCAATCCAATTCAGTTTTTGATGATTGTAGTCGGCTGGAAATTCTGGCTTCCACACTGCACAGATTTTCACTGCTGCCTTCAGATTTCCAATCTGCCTTCAGCTGGGAGATCCTTTCCAGCTGCATTCTCAAACAATCCTTCAAGGTAATCATCACCTTGCAGCTTACATGGAATCAGCTTGTATCATTTCAGCAGCTATCCTTGCAATTCAGCTCAGAACTTCCTGCTTCTAACTTTTCAGTTTTAGCTCAGCTCTTCAATTGCTAATCCACACAGAATTTTCCTTTTCTTCCTCTGTTTTTGGCACAGATTTACTGCCATGTTTCAGATTTTTCTGCCTGTATTCATCTTCTAGAGAATCTGCTTTACAGCTTGTATAGGAACAACTTTGATATGGTAAACAAATTTCTGCACTTGAATTTCTGCACAGATTTACTTGGCATAAACAGCTGCAATTGTTTCATATTTTCCCAGTTGCAGTTCAACTTCTACTCAGCTTCCTTTTCTTTTGTTTCCCTTCTCTTCTTCACATTCAATAAATTGTAGGAGACCTTCTGCTGAGAATCAAGTAGCCAAAACCTTGCAGTAGTGAAAACCAACTGATGCTCAGCTAAAGTTGAGTGGTTTTGTTGCACCCCAATTCAGTTCCAGCTTAGGTCAGTCCAGCTACACTTCACACACTCATCTGCACAAAAATTTCTGTTTTGGCACAAAAGTTCTGCATTGGATCAGATTTGGTCAGCTTCAACTCGGACTCTATCAGATTGTTGTATGAACTTAACTTTCACAATTCTAACTTCCCAATTCTTGATCCACACTTCACTTCTTGCGTGCCAACTTGTCTTGGGTTTGTTTTCTGAATTTTTTTTTCTGTTTTGCTCTCAAATTCAGCTCCACGGCAGCAGGGAAGAACCATTCTGCAGCTTTTCTGAAATTGTTTTCTGCAATTGTTCAGATTTTCAACCTTGCATCTCAACTCAGCTTTTGATCTTAAATCAAGTTCAACTGCTCCTTTCTTCCCTCTGTTTGGCATAGAATTCCAGCATTTAGTGAGCTGGCCGAAACATGCTCCAAAATGTTTTTCTTCTCTCTTTGGCAAAGAATTTTTTTCTTTTGTAATGGCAAAGAATTTTTTTTCTTTGTTGGTGTGCCATTTTTTTCAGATTTTTCCATTGCTTGCCACTTGAATCTTCAAAGTATGATAAGGAAACTCAATCTCCAATTGCTTCCACCTCTCTTGCTCATTCTTGACACCAAACTCCACTCAATGTGTAATTGTTTCCATCCTTCCCTTGCAAGAATTTTTTTTTTCTTTTGGATCCAAATGCTTCCTTGATACAAAACTTTTCCAAAACACTAATCACTCCCCCACACTTAAATCTTTGTCCGTCTCGGGTAAGGTAGCATCAAGAAAACATCCCAAGCAAACAAATCCATAGAAAAATGGGATTAGGTAGGGAAAATGAGAAATATGAAGTGATACAAGGGGAATTTATGAAAATTGATATGAAATGAGAAGCAAAATGATTTGTCTCTATAAATGTGACACAATCATTGAAATATGGCTTAGAAAGAACCTAAGCAAGTTCTAGAGCACAATAACATATGTGTGTCACAAATATAAGACTAATTCTCACTAGGCAAAAATAATTCATCTCAAGTCCTCAATTAAGAATCTAAAGCAAAGTAGTACTCAAGCATCCAAGATTTCATCTATTAGCTCAAACCCTAAGTTTTAACAACCAAATTTAATTTATTTTCCAAGAGATTCTAAAATGCTATGGAGATAACCTAGAGGGATACATTTATTTCCACTCATGTAAGAAACAAATTTCCAAGAGAAGTAACATGCATTTATTGACAAGGACTCAATTTAAAAGAAAATTCTACTTCTAGAAAGTATAAAAATGAAACATGCAATAAAAGAAAATACAAGAAAGGACTAACTCCCCTTTATTTCTGGTGGACGGAGTCTATCAAGAAGTAGCCTCCATCGTGGTAGTGGAGGAACATGGGTGGCTGAGAGAGTTAGGTGTAACGCCCGCCCTTATATCTACCCTAAAGGCGGGGTTACGGGTCCATACATTCATATCATTTATCATGTTAAGCATGTATATCTAGTAGAACAATTACAATGCAAGAAGAGTAGTAAGCATGCTTGTTGAGGACTAATTTACCAAGCAAGATTTCGGATATCAAGATGCATTACAACATAATAGGAAGATCATGTAACTTCATAATTTACTGATCTAAACATGGTTTGAACAAGATAGGGCATAGCATGATCTAAAACATAACCTTCTGCAAGGGATCCAATTAAACAGCTAAGCATAACATTGAACGAGGGGAAAAACAAGACATTGGGCAAGGGGCATGGGTCTCGGCACCTATGGGCAGCCGGCCCTCTTCTCCACCCAAGTCCCCATTCAAGCATCAATAAATACACTATAGCATGGAATCTCAAGTAGGAATGTAGCATGAGTTATCTAGCCTTAGACACATGCAAGAGAAACATTCATAAGCAACAGGAAATAGGAAATCTATAGCATTTCACTTAACATGCATACAACAAGAATTAGACATCTAATGATAGTGTTATCTAATCATGACATAGGTTCCATATCTCTAAACTTGGCCAACAGTAGAGTAGTCATAATCATCACACAATCAGAGTATAGTAATACAACTTGCAATCTTTTAGTGGAAGCAATTTAGATTCTAGAAAAAAAAATGGTAGATAAGAATCCTTCTTTCTTTCCCGAGCCATCACCACACACATCTTTTAGCTTTCCCTCTGCCTCTTCCTTCAGTTCAAGTATTTCTTACCGCTATCTGCAGCATAAGAAAAACAACATGAACTAGTAAGCAAAACATGCTTAGTAAGAATCCGGGCCTACTCGCAAAATCCATATCATTACATCATATCATGTACACAGTAATCAAGATAGAATTACAAGCATCATAAGCATCACATCAAATATTTCTAAGTACTTTACAGAACAAGATTATCACATAATGAGAGAATGCTTTTCAAAAGGTTCCATAAAGGTAAGTACTTAAAAATATAGTATCATCTAGGGCCCAGTTGTAGTACCACATCAAGCGCGTTCCCTAATGAGTTGGGGTAGCGAGTCACCAATCCAATTAGGGCAGGACCCTTCCGTCCTACCAATGCCATGACCTTCAGTTAACATGTACATTGGATTTTGTTTAACGACCCCCTTCTGAGTCATGTACACAACTTTCAAAGTAAAGTATCTTAACATGTAATTACATATATATGTATATGCTTAAAGGTACTCCTAATAACATCTTAAAGGGACACACCACTCATCAAGGGTGCTCATGATCCCCTAGGGACACACCACACATTCAGGGGTGCTCTTGATCCCAATTTTCGTAGAGTATCCTTTTTCAAGCATATTATCAAACACATCATGTTTATGTCATAAGGGTGCCCCATGGGCTATAAGGCATGCTTTTATACCTAACAAGATAGGTCACACAAATTATACACACATCATATAAGTGGTAGCATGCTTCATGGTTTCACTAAGTACTTCCCAACCCTAGAACCATGGTTGGCCGAAAGTTTCATAAAGGGTAGGGAATCCTTTTGGTTTTTCAATCAATCCAATTAATGCATACATTCATCACATATATATCCATATCATGCATTCTATTAACATGACATACATTAGAGGTAAATGACCTTCCCTAAGCTAGGGTTTCATGATGTGGCCGAATGTTGCAAGTAAAGAAATTTGGTTTTCCAATCAAGCATTCATTCAAGCATTTCTACAAACACCTCAAGTACATTTCATGTTAACAATTGAAACATGGTTTATACCTCAAAGTGAGGTTAGCTTCCACTAACCCTAAATTACAAGGGGTGGCCGAATGGTAAGGTGGGGGTTTTTAGGGTTTTTGGACAAGTCATCATTCACAAAACAATACACATGTATACAACATTTATTTAGCATGCATGGCATACATCAAGAAGTGATTCACTTCACAACCCCAAGGAAATCAAGTTTGGCCGAAACCTTGTAGGGCACCAAACCCTAATTTTTGTCTTCTCAAAAATTTGGAAACAACACATATGTGTATAAAGCCCCTAGGGTTACTAGCATGTATCAAGGTTTGATCAAAAACCCCTCTCTTGGACCTCCAAGCAGAGGTGGCCGAAACCTTCCTTAAGGAAGGTCCTTGTGATTTTTTTTACAAAAGAATAAAACACGTAAACATTCAATAGCAATTATGCCGCAGGCGAGAGGACACTTACATCCTAGCGCTGGAATTTCACCTTCTCTTTAAACCGTAGGGTACCCTAGACTTGGAGGGCAAGTGAAAATCCTTCTTTCCTTTTAAATTTTCTCTAGGGTTCTTTGGACTTGGTAGAGGGCAAGGCACTTGGACTTTCCTCCTTGCAATTGCCCTAGGGTTAGAACCCTAGGGTTGGAATTTCGGAAAAGAGGGAAGGGGGTGCTAGGCTCGGCAAAGGAAGAAGAAAAGGGGAAGGAAGAATGAAAACTTCTTTCTAACTTCCCTTCTCTTGATCCTATTTATACACCTCTTGTGAAGAGACATGTCTCTTCATTGCCCAAGCCTTAACAAGCATGTCTCCCCTTCTCCTAACACGAAACACCCATTAGAGCATTTGGTTAGGATGAGTTAGTGCAAGTGATAGGTCCAAGGTTCGATCCTTGCTTCCTCCACTTTGCACTTTCTTTTTATCACCTCTTGCTAACTCATCTCCAAGCCCAATAAGCCAAGCCCAATATACATTTCATGAATATGATATTTCATGCATTCATGACATTTCATTAATAAAATAAGTTCATGACATTTCATAGAATGTGATTGCATGAAATTTACATCATTTCATTATAACATTTTTCTCCATACATCGTCATGATATTACATAAAAAATTTGGGGTGTTACAATCCTACACACCTTATAAAAAGTTCGTCCCGAACTTTAAAACAGTTCCGGATACTTTAATCGTATTGCCTCTTCTCGTTCCCAGGTGGCTTCTTCGAATTGCTCGTTCCGCCACAGTACCTTTACTAAGGGTACTTCCTTGTTCCTTAGCCTTTTGACTTCCCGATCGAGGATCTGGATTGGGCGGCGTTCGGAACTAAGGCTCTCCTGTTCTTGCACTGGTGGGGGTTCCATCATTTGACTCGCATCAGGGGTACACTTCTTGAGCATCGACACATGGAAGACGTTGTGGATAGCCGCCATTTCCGGCGGTAGCTCCATCTCGTAGGCCACCTTGCCTACTCGTCTCAAAATCTGATAGGGTCCCACGTATCGCGGACTCAGCTTCCCCTTCTTTCCGAATCTCATCACCCCTTTCATAGGGGCTACCTTCAGGAATACCGAATCCCCAACCTCGAACTCGAGTGGTCGACGTCGTTTATCAGCGTAGCTCTTCTGCCGACTCTGAGCAGTCTTTATCCTCTGGCGGATATTCTTTATAGCCTGAGTGGTCTCATCAATAATATCGGTCTGGAGTCCCATCTCCCTCGTTTCACCACTCTCATGCCAGCATAAAGGAGATCTGCATTTTCTGCCGTATAGTGCCTCGTACGGTGTCATTCCGATAGTAGCCTGATAACTGTTATTATAAGCAAACTCTGCCAGGCTCAGGTATCGACACCAGCTTCCCTTGAAGTCCAAGGTGCAAGCTCGTAACATATCTTCTAATATCTGGTTTACTCGTTCAGTCTGCCCGTCAGTCTGGGGGTGAAAGGTTGTACTGAACTTCAGCTTCGTGCCAAGGGCCTTCTGCACGTGTCCCCAAAAATCAGAAGTAAATCGACCATCTCGGTCAGAGACGATGGTCTTGGGAACCCCGTGTAGTCGGACAATCTCCTTGACGTACAGTTGAGCCAGCTGCTCAACTGAATAAGTCATCCTGATAGCCAGAAAATGCGCGGACTTGGTCAGTCGGTCCACAATAACCCATATACTATCATATCCATTCGTAGTCCGAGGCAGCCCTGATATGAAATCCATAGATATGTCCTCCCATTTCCACTCGGGAATAGGTAGAGGCTGCAGAACTCCCCCAGGTCTCTGGTGTTCTGCTTTGACCCTCTGGCAGGTCAAACACATGCTGATATAATGGGCTACATCTTTCTTCATGCCGGACCACCAAAATTTGCCCTTCAGATCTTGATACATCTTGGTAGACCCAGGATGCATCGCATAAGGTGTGCCGTGAGCTTCCTCGAGTATCCTCGTCCGTAAGTCGGAGTCGTCGGGAACGCATAATCGATCCCGGAGATATAAGACTCCGCTATCGGAAATCCGGAATCCCTCGTCCTTGCCTTCAAGAACCTCCTGCCTGA
The DNA here is from genome assembly GCA_024364735.1 of Boesenbergia rotunda. NCBI lineage: Eukaryota > Viridiplantae > Streptophyta > Magnoliopsida > Zingiberales > Zingiberaceae > Boesenbergia > Boesenbergia rotunda. The sequence goes on along the minus strand of JAGFNQ010003950.1, from coordinate 147,246 downwards.
TTCTCCGAAGACTCGGATCAAGATTCTGCTTCTCCAGAATACCATCAAATAATGTCGGCGCAATCTGTAGGGTAGAAAGCCGTCCCGATATAATCTCGATTCCGAAATCCATAATCTCTTCCCCTAAGGGTCGTGAAATAGCTGATAAAGACAACAATGCAGCACAAAATTTTCTACTGAGAGCGTCCGCTACCTTGTTGGCTTTTCCCGGATGGTACAAGATCTCACAGTCGTAGTCCTTGACCAACTCGAGCCATCGGCGTTGTCGCATATTCAGGTCTTTCTGGGTGAAGAAATACCGCAGACTCTGGTGATCAGTAAAGACCTTGCACTGAGTGCCATATAAATAATGCCTCCATAATTTTAGCGCAAAGACCACTGCTGCTAATTCCAAATCATGGGTAGGATAATTCTTTTCATGTTCCTTTAATTGTCTAGAGGCGTAGGCAATCACCTTCCCATTCTGCATAAGCACAGCTCCGAGTCCCAGTTTGGATGCGTCGCTGTACATATCGAAACCCGTATCACTTTCCGGGAGAGTCAATATAGGAGCGCTAGTCAGCCTCCTTTTCAGTTCAGAGAAGCTCTTCTCACATTCGTCGGTCCAAATATATTTCCTGTCTTTCTTAGTCAGTGCTGTCATAGGAGCTGTAATCCGAGAGAAGTTCTCTACGAATTTTCTGTAATAGCCTGCTAGCCCCAGAAAACTTCTGACCTCGCTGGCATTCTTGGGTCTGGACCAGTTACTTACGGCCTCAATTTTGATCGGGTCGACCATCACTCCGTCCTTGGAGATAACATGTCCCAAGAATGATACTTGGTTCAGCCAGAACTCACATTTCGAAAATTTAGCATACAGTTGTTCCTTCTGAAGAATCTGTAATACTATACTCAGGTGCTCCGCATGCTCTTCGGAAGTCCTCGAATAAATAAGGATGTCGTCGATGAAGACGATCACAAATCTGTCGAGAAATGCCGAGAAAATCCGATTCATAAGGTCCATGAATATTGCCGGAGCATTTGTAACTCCAAACGGCATCACTACGAACTCATAATGTCCGTATCTCGTCCGGAAAGCAGTTTTGGGTATATCCTCATTTTTCACCCGGACTTGGTGATAACCAGACCTCAGATCGATCTTAGAGAAAACCGTAGCTCCCTTTAACTGATCGAACAGGTCATCTATCCTGGGTAGAGGATACTTGTTCTTTATGGTCACATTGTTTAATGCCCGATAGTCGATACACATACGCATCGACCCGTCCTTCTTTTTGACGAACAGTACGGGAGCTCCCCAGGGGGAATGACTAGGGCGGATAAGTCCCTTGTCGAGTAGCTCTTGTAGCTGTCCTTGCAATTCTTTCAATTCAGTCGGCGCCATTCGGTATGGTGCTTTCGAGATGGGGTTAGTACCAGGAATCAAATCAATAGCAAATTCAACATCTCTTTCAGGTGCTAACCCAGGTAAGTCGTCAGGAAATACCTCTGGATAGTTGCATACGACTTCGACGTCTTCTAGCTTCGGGTCCTCTGTAGGACGAGTATCAACCACATGAGCTAGAAATCCAGAACATCCATTCTCTAACATTTTCCTTGCTTTCAGAGCCGATAAGAATTTGCCAGTCTTCTTCTTCGGCTCGCCGATAAATTCAAAGAGAATTCCCGTCTCGGGTCGGAAGATAACCCTTCGTTTACGGCACTCGATAGAAGCGCCGTACTTATTCAAGAAATCCATGCCCAATATCAGATCATAATCGGCCATATCAAGCACTATTAGATCGCAGTAGAGCTCCCTATCTGCGATGCTGATCGGTGCGGCCCGCAGCATTTGGGTAGAGGGCATCACCTCTCCCGAGGGCAATGTAGTCAGAAACTTGCAATCTAGTTCTTGCAGTGGCATATCATATCTCGTGGCATATAGCATAGAAATAAAGGAATGCGTTGCCCCAGTGTCAAATAATGCAGTAGCAGGATGACTGTAAATAACTATCTGACCTGTGACAACGGTAGAGGCAGTCGCCACGTCTTCCTTGGTAAGCGAGAAAACCTGGGCGTTTGTTGTAGCAGGCGGGGCTTCTAATCGCCCCTGATAAATAGGAGTACCATCAATAGCAGCCTGCATATGGTGAAGCTGGGGAGGAGCACCTTTGTGCTGAATATACTGCAGCTGAGGTGCCTTAGCGGCAGTAGGACACTCTCTGGCAAAATGTCCTTCCTTCCCGCAAGTGAAACATCTCTTGGCACCCAATAAGCATGTCCCTAGGTGCATCTTCCCACAGGTGGCACAAGGAGGGTACTTAGGCTTCTTGCCTTTCGAACCACCAGTAGACTTGTTCCATGGCTTTCTTTTTCCATTGTGGTTCTTCTTCCAGTGGGGGTTGGTGTTCTGAGTCTTTTGATTTTCCGACTGACTCTGATTCTGTGTACTGGCTGGGGCCTGCTTCTGCTGGCTGATATTCTTCAGATAGTGCTCAGCATTCAGGGCGCCGCTGACTAGCTCCTCTGCAGTCTGTGGCCTATGAACGCCACCGGCTACACTCAGAGCGATGTCGGGCCTAAGCATTCTCAGCATTAATCTGACCCTTTCCCTTTCAGTACTGACCAGTTCCGGACATAATCGTGCTAATCGGTTAAATTTCTGGACGGCCTCGTTGACAGAGAGATTCCCCTGTCGAAATTCGGTGAACTCATCGAAATGCCTGTTGGTCACCCTCATATGAAAGAACTCCTCCAGAAATTCAGACTCGAAATCCTTCCATTTCATCTGGTCCACTGATCTTCTAGCCTTCACCCGTTCCCACCACATCCGAGCATCGCCGGAGAGGCAGAACGAGACACACTTGACCTTCTCGTGTTCCGGCCAGTCAAGAAGTTCCACGGTGCTTTCCACTGTTTTGAGCCAGGACTGGGCGTCCCATGGCTCGCAGGTGCCGGAGAACTTATCCGGCTTCAGTCGCTGCCACTGTATCAAATAGGCTTCCTGTCGGACTGCTCTGGCCGTAGTGTCCGAGGGCGCCTGTGCAGTCGGAGGCTCAGTGGTTATGGCGTTCTGACTTCCCGCAGGAGTGGCAGTGTTAGTCTGCTGGGTCATCAGAGTGTTTATCATCTGCTGCTGCTCAGTGACCTGGCGCTGCAGCTCAGTGATCACCTGCATCAGATCAGGTGGGGGTGCTGTCTCGTTACCCCTAGTACTACGCCCTCTAACCATATCTATTATACAGATAGTAAATAGATAGATATAAGCATTAATACTACTTTGTTAGGCAAGCATCAATCATCTCATATAGTAGTACTGTACATGAAATAAATAAAGTAAGGCGAGTTAAGATTTCTTACTTGGAAGCGGCAGGAGGAAGCTTGATGTGTGTGTGGTGGAGGGGAAAACCGCTCTGATACCAACTTGTAACGCCCGCCCTTATATCTACCCTAAAGGCGGGGTTACGGGTCCATACATTCATATCATTTATCATGTTAAGCATGTATATCTAGTATAACAATTACAATGCAAGAAGAGTAGTAAGCATGCTTGTTGAGGACTAATTTACCAAGTAAGATTTCGGATATCAAGATGCATTACAACATAATAGGAAGATCATTTAACTTCATAATTTACTGATCTAAACATGGTTTGAACAAGATAGGGCATAGCATGATCTAACATAACCTTCTGCAAGGGATCCAATTAAACAGCTAAGCATAACATTGAAGGAGGGGAAAAACAAGACATTGGGCAAGGGGCATGGGTCTCGGCACCTATGGGCAGCCGGCCCTCTTCTCCACCCAAGTCCCCATTTCAAGCATCAATAAATACACTATAGCATGGAATCTCAAGTAGGAATGTAGCATGAGTTATCTAGCCTTAGACACATGCAAGAGAAACATTCATAAGCAACAGGAAATAGGAAATCTATAGCATTTCACTTAACATGCATACAACAAGAATTAGACATCTAATGATAGTGTTATCTAATCATGACATAGGTTCCATATCTCTAAACTTGGCCAACAGTAGAGTAGTCATAATCATCACACAATCAGAGTATAGTAATACAACTTGCAATCTTTTAGTGGAAGCAATTTAGATTCTAGACAAAAAAAATGGTAGATAAGAATCCTTCTTTCTTTCCCGAGCCATCACCACACACATCTTTTAGCTTTCCCTCTGCCTCTTCCTTCAGTTCAAGTATTTCTTACCGCTATCTGCAGCATAAGAAAAACAACATGAACTAGTAAGCAAAACATGCTTAGTAAGAATCCGGGCCTACTCGCAAAATCCATATCATTACATCATATCATGTACACAGTAATCAAGATAGAATTACAAGCATCATAAGCATCACATCAAATATTTCTAAGTACTTTACAGAACAAGATTATCACATAATGAGAGAATGCTTTTCAAAAGGTTCCATAAAGGTAAGTACTTAAAAATATAGTATCATCTAGGGCCCAGTTGTAGTACCACATCAAGCGCGTTCCCTAATGAGTTGGGGTAGCGAGCCACCAATCCAATTAGGGCAGGACCCTTCCGTCCTACCAATGCCATGACCTTCAGTTAACATGTACATTGGATTTTGTTTAACGACCCCCTTCCGAGTCGGGTACACAACTTTCAAAGTAAAGTATCTTAACATGTAATTACATATATATGTATATGCTTAAAGGTACTCCTAATAACATCTTAAAGGGACACACCACTCATCAAGGGTGCTCATGATCCCCTAGGGACACACCACACATTCAGGGGTGCTCTTGATCCCAATTTCCGTAGAGTATCCTTTTTCAAGCATATTATCAAACACATCATGTTCATGTCATAAGGGTGCCCCATGGGCTATAAGGCATGCTTTTATACCTAACAAGATAGGTCACATAAATTATACACACATCATATAAGTGGTAGCATGCTTCATGGTTTCACTAAGTACTTCCCAACCCTAGAACCATGGTTGGCCGAAAGTTTCATAAAGGGTAGGGAATCCTTTTGGTTTTTCAATCAATCCAATTAATGTATACATTCATCACATATATATCCATATCATGCATTCTATTAACATGGCATACATTAGAGGTAAATGACCTTCCCTAAGCTAGGGTTTCATGATGTGGCCGAATGTTGCAAGTAAAGAAATTTGGTTTTCCAATCAAGCATTCATTCAAGCATTTCTACAAACACCTCAAGTACATTTCATGTTAACAATTGAAACATGGTTTATACCTCAAAGTGGGGTTAGCTTCCACTAACCCTAAATTACAAGGGGTGGCCGAATGGTAAGGTGGGGGTTTTTAGGGTTTTTGGACAAGTCATCATTCACAAAACAATACACATGTATACAACATTTATTTAGCATGCATGGCATACATCAAGAAGTGATTCACTTCACAACCCCAAGGAAATCAAGTTTGGCCGAAACCTTGTAGGGCACCAAACCCTAATTTTTGTCTTCTCAAAAATTTGGAAACAACACATATGTGTATAAAGTCCCTAGGGTTACTAGCATGTATCAAGGTTTGATCAAAAACCCCTCTCTTGGACCTCCAAGCAGAGGTGGCCGAAACCTTCCTTAAGGAAGGTCCTTGTGATTTTTTTTCAAAAGAATAAAACACGTAAACATTCAATAGCAATTATGCCGCAGGCGAGAGGACACTTACATCCTAGCGCTGGAATTTCACCTTCTCTTTAAACCGTAGGGTACCCTAGACTTGGAGGGCAAGTGAAAATCCTTCTTTCCATTTAAATTTTCTCTAGGGTTCCTTGGACTTGGTAGAGGGCAAGGCACTTGGACTTTCCTCCTTGCAATTGCCCTAGGGTTAGAACCCTAGGGTTGGAATTTCGGAAAAGAGGGAAGGGGGTGCTAGGCTCGGCAAAGGAAGAAGAAAAGGGGAAGGAAGAATGAAAACTTCTTTCTAACTTCCCTTCTCTTGATCCTATTTATACACCTCTTGTGAAGAGACATGTCTCTTCATTGCCCAAGCCTTAACAAGCATGTCTCCCCTTCTCCTAACACGAAACACCCATTAGAGCATTTGGTTAGGATGAGTTAGTGCAAGTGATAGGTCCAAGTTTCGATCTTTGCTTCCTCCACTTTGCACTTTCTTTTTATCACCTCTTGCTAACTCATCTCCAAGCCCAATAAGCCAAGCCCAATATACATTTCATGAATATGATATTTCATGCATTCATGACATTTCATTAATAAAATAAGTTCATGACATTTCATAGAATGTGATTGCATGAAATTTACATCATTTCATTATAACATTTTTCTCCATACATCGTCATGATATTACATAAAAAATTTGGGGTGTTACAATCCTACACACCTTATAAAAAGTTCGTCCCAAACTTTAAAACAGTTCCGGATACTTTAATCGTATTGCCTCTTCTCGTTCCCAGGTGGCTTCTTCGAATTGCTCGTTCCGCCACAATACCTTTACTAAGGGTACTTCCTTGTTCCTTAGCCTTTTGACTTCCCGATCGAGGATCTGGATCGGGCGGCGTTCGGAACTAAGGCTCTCCTGTTCTTGCACTGGTGGGGGTTCCATCATTTGACTCGCATCAGGGGTACACTTCTTGAGCATCGACACATGGAAGACGTTGTGGATAACCGCCATTTCCGGCGGTAGCTCCAGCTCGTAGGCCACCTTGCCTACTCGTCTCAAAATCTGATAGGGTCCCACGTATCGCGGACTCAGATTCCCCTTCTTTCCGAATCTCATCACCCCTTTCATAGGGGCTACCTTCAGGAATACCGAATCCCCAACCTCGAACTCGAGTGGTCGACGTCGTTTATCAGCGTAGCTCTTTTGCCGACTCTGAGCAGTCTCTATCCTCTGGCGGATATTCTTTATAGCCTGAGTGGTCTCATCAATAATATCGGTCTGGAGTCCCATCTCCCTCGTTTCACCACTCTCATGCCAGCATAAAGGAGATCTGCATTTTCTGCCGTATAGTGCCTCGTACGGTGCCATTCCGATAGTAGCCTGATAACTGTTATTATAAGCAAACTCTGCCAGGCTCAGGTATCGACACCAGCTTCCCTTGAAGTCCAAGGTGCAAGCTCGTAACATATCTTCTAATATCTGGTTTACTCGTTCAGTCTGCCCGTCAGTCTGGGGGTGAAAGGCTGTACTGAACTTCAGCTTCGTGCCAAGGGCCTTCTGCACGTGTCCCCAAAAATCAGAAGTAAATCGACCATCTCGGTCAGAGACGATGGTCTTGGGAACCCCGTGTAGTCGGACAATCTCCTTGACGTACAGTTGAGCCAGCTGCTCAACTGAATAAGTCATCCTGATAGCCAGAAAATGCGCGGACTTGGTCAGTCGGTCCACAATAACCCATATACTATCATATCCATTCGTAGTCCGAGGCAGCCCTGATATGAAATCCATAGATATGTCCTCCCATTTCCACTCGGGAATAGGTAGAGGCTGCAGAACTCCCCCAGGTCTCTGGTGTTCTGCTTTGACCCTCTGGCAGGTCAAACACATGCTGATATAATGGGCTACATCTTTCTTCATGCCGGACCACCAAAATTTGCCCTTCAGATCTTGATACATCTTGGTAGACCCAGGATGCATCGCATAAGGTGTGCCGTGAGCTTCCTCGAGTATCCTCGTCCGTAAGTCGGAGTCGTCGGGAACGCATAATCGATCCCGGAGATATAAGACTCCGCTATCGGAAATCCGGAATCCCTCGTCCTTGCCTTCAAGAACCTCCTGCCTGATTCTCCGAAGACTCGGATCAAGATTCTGCTTCTCCAGAATACCATCAAATAATGTCGGCGCAATCTGTAGGGTAGAAAGCCGTCCCGATATAATCTCGATTCCGAAATCCATAATCTCTTCCCCTAAGGGTCGTGAAATAGCTGATAAAGACAACAATGCAGCACAAAATTTTCTACTGAGAGCGTCCGCTACCTTGTTGGCTTTTCCCGGATGGTACAAGATCTCACAGTCGTAGTCCTTGACCAACTCGAGCCATCGGCGTTGTCGCATATTCAGGTCTTTCTGGGTGAAGAAATACCGCAGACTCTGGTGATCAGTAAAGACCTTGCACTGAGTGCCATATAAATAATGCCTCCATAATTTTAGCGCAAAGACCACTGCTGCTAATTCCAAATCATGGGTAGGATAATTCTTTTCATATTCCTTTAATTGTCTAGAGGCGTAGGCAATCACCTTCCCATTCTGCATAAGCACAGCTCCGAGTCCCAGTTTGGATGCGTCGCTGTACATATCGAAACCCGTATCACTTTCCGGGAGAGTCAATATAGGAGCGCTAGTTAGCCTCCTTTTCAGTTTAGAGAAGCTCTTCTCACATTCGTCGGTCCAAATATATTTCCTGTCTTTCTTAGTCAGCGCTGTCATAGGAGCTGCAATCCGAGAGAAGTTCTCTACGAATTTTCTGTAATAGCCTGCTAGCCCCAGAAAACTTCTGACCTCGCTGGCATTCTTGGGTCTGGACCAGTTACTTACGGCCTCAATTTTGATCGGGTCGACCATCACTCCGTCCTTGGAGATAACATGTCCCAAGAATGATACTTAGCCAGAACTCACATTTCGAAAATTTAGCATACAGTTGTTCCTTCTGAAGAATCTGTAATACTATACTCAGGTGCTCCGCATGCTCTTCGGAAGTCCTCGAATAAATAAGGATGTCGTCGATGAAGACGATCACAAATCTGTCGAGAAATGCCGAGAAAATCCGATTCATAAGGTCCATGAATATTGCCGGAGCATTTGTAACTCCAAACGGCATCACTACGAACTCATAATGTCCGTATCTCGTCCGGAAAGCAGTTTTGGGTATATCCTCATTTTTCACCCGGACTTGGTGATAACCAGACCTCAGATCGATCTTAGAGAAAACCGTAGCTCCCTTTAACTGATCGAACAGGTCATCTATCCTGGGTAGAGGATACTTGTTCTTTATGGTCACATTGTTTAATGCCCGATAGTCGATACACATACGCATCGACCCGTCCTTCCTTTTGACGAACAGTACGGGAGCTCCCCAGGGGGAATGACTAGGGCGAATAAGTCCCTTGTCGAGTAGCTCTTGTAGCTGTCCTTGCAATTCTTTCAATTCAGTCGGCGCCATTCGGTATGGTGCTTTCGAGATGGGGTTAGTACCAGGAATCAAATCAATAGCAAATTCAACATCTCTTTCAGGTGCTAACCCAGGTAAGTCGTCAGGAAATACCTCTGGATAGTTGCATACGACTTCGACGTCTTCTAGCTTCGGGTCCTCTGTAGGACGAGTATCAACCACATGAGCTATAAATCCAGAACATCTATTCTCTAACATTTTCCTTGCTTTCAGAGCCGATAAGAATTTGCCAGTCTTCTTCTTCGGCTCGCCGATAAATTCAAAGAGAATTCCCGTCTCGGGTCGGAAGATAACCCTTCGTTTACGGCACTCGATAGAAGCGCCGTACTTATTCAAGTAATCCATGCCCAATATCAGATCATAATCGGCCATATCAAGCACTATTAGATCGCAGTAGAGCTCCCTATCTGCGATGCTGATCGGTGCGGCCCGCAGCATTTGGGTAGAGGGCATCACCTCTCCCGAGGGCAATGTAGTCAGAAACTTGCAATCTAGTTCTTGCAGTGGCATATCATATCTCGTGGCATATAGCATAGAAATAAAGGATTGCGTTGCCCCAGTGTCAAATAATGCAGTAGCAGGATGACTGTAAATAACTATCTGACCTGTGACAAAAGTAGATGTATCCGTGTTCTCCTCCTGGTCAAGTAATTTCTCCACTTCAGGTTCAAGTTCTGGTTGACACTCAACTAGAGCAGGTGATCCTTGGTGATCCTTGGGTTCTTGCTTCCACCATGCAAGTCCCTACACTTTCTGGTTCATCCTCTGAATCTTCTAATGTACTAGTCAATTGTGGTGGTCCCTGGGGCTCAGTGCAATCCCCTACACCTGTAGAATCATCTTCTATGCATGCTCCTTCTGTAATATCTGCAACAATAATATCAGAAAAATTAGGACTATCAATAATATTATCATCACAAAATAAAAGATGAGAATGGTCCTGTGGGGCTTCAGTTTCTTCTTCTTGAGCTGAAAAATTTGGAAATGAATTTTGAATAGGAATCTCCGGAGGAATGCATGCTGTAGGTGCCCTGATTTTAATGATTTCTTCTTCTTCTTCCACCAAATGTGCAAGATCACTTGAAGAAGGACTTGGCCATGCACTAGGGTCACCTTGAACTGATATAAAATCAACTCCGGGGCTCTTTTGAGTGGCTTGAGAAGAAATTATCCTGATTCTTGGGCTTGGCTTTGTTTCAATTGATCAACCAATTTTCCAAGGCGTCCTCCGAAGTCTTGTTGTTGTTGTTGAAAACTTTGCTGTTGTTGTAGGACTTGTTGAAACATTGCTTCCAGCCTTTGTTGTTGAGCCTCACTTTCATTAGGATTCTCAAAGCCTCCTTGATTGTTATGGAACTCCTGTTGGTCTTGAAATGTAGCATAAGGCTGCTCAAAATTGTAAGTAGGCTGTGAAGTCTGAAATTGAGACTGTGAGGGTTGATAAAATGTTTGAATAGACTGATTAAATTGCTGAAAACTTGGTTCACAACTTGGTGGAGATGGCTGAAAATTATGATTCTGGAATTCTTGGATCTGAGGTTGAAATTGTGGTGGTGAAAACTGAAATTGAGTGGGCTGAAATTGCTGAATTTGGGGCTGAAAACTCTGGAATAATGGCTACCCAATTTGAGTTTGCTGAAAATTTGGTAGACTTGGCTGAAGATCTTGCTGAAATTGTTGGAATTGCAGTTGAAATTGCTGTGGTGGCTGCTGGAATTGTTATGGTTGTTGGAATTGCTGAATTTGGGGCTGAGGTGGCTGAAATGTAGGCTGAATCGGCCTCTGGTAAGTAGATGAATGAGCTTTATGTCTTTGTTGGTATTCCAACACCTTACACTAGCATTTCAACTCCATCAATGCCTCTTTTATCTCTGTATAGTCCTCTGGTGAAAACATTTTGATCTTACAGCCCTGTCACAAAACAAACAAGAAAAATGGCAGCAACCGTATACAAAAGATAAAGCAAAAGAAAATAGAATCAAATGATATGCCCAAAAGCACACGAGCAAAAATCAAATAAATCAACTAGTTGCTTCCCCAGCAACGGCGTCAAAAATTTGACGGACCCAAAATAGGCTGTCACGAAATGTGTGGGTCCTCAAATTTAAATGTTTATAAATTCTGGAAACCCTTTTTGCAATCAAAGTATGAAAACGTAGTAAAGGGGCCACAGGTCGTATTTTTCCTAAAGACTAGTTGAGAGTTTGTTTGATTCGAGCTCGTGTTTATGTGTCGTTTGTGAATTTGGGTTTCGAATGTGATTTGGGTTTGGATTGCAATTAGGAATGAAAATGAAACGAAAATTAAGGAAACTTAACTCATGACTAAACAAAGTGATGACATTTAATGATTCAACCAATTGACCACTTAATCAATTAATGCACTTAACCAAATTTTTGGAAAACGAATCTGATTTCAAGTGTAAAACAATTGCTAAGCAAATGCATCTAAACAGGGCTGCAATCTTTAGTTGAAACTAATGCAAGATTATAAACCTAATTTCAGGAATAAGACTTGATACAAAGTAAGGCTTTGAAACAAACTTGATACTCAATTATTCAAACTTATGTGCCAATATAGAAATCTGCTACTAAGTGCAGGAATTGAACTGATCAATTTAGTTTTGTAGAACACAGCTGCTAGTGAAAAGATTTGTAGCAATGAATGAAGAAATTCGGAACTTGAAGTTTGATCAATCAAAACAGCCCTATTGCAGAGATAAAATGAATGAATTCAGCATCCTGAAGCAGAAATGCAACAACAAAATTCGATGCAAAGTCTAACAGCAGCTTATGTGAAGCAATTGGATGTGAGATAAACAACTCCGATGCAGAATTCAGCAGCCAATACATTCAGAAACTAACTCAAATGAAACAAAATTTCAGGAACCCAAAACTGATGTGCCGAAATTGATCTTGACTTGATACAAAGAAAATTTGATGTGCCAAAAGGAACTAATGCTAAGTGTTTAACTGTGAATTGGTAATTCAGAATGGCTGATCAATTCAGATTGGGAAGGCAAAATAGCAATGAAATGTCTCGCAATGAATACATGAAGAAGTATGAAAACCAAATGCTAAATCAATGCAGGACTTCAAGATCTGAATGCAGAAATTCAGAAAACTATATGCAGAGTTGATGCGCAGGTAAACAAAAATTAAATGCAAAGTTTCAGATGTCACCAATTGGATGCAAAGACAACAGATGCAAGCTGCAACAAAATTCCAGAAATGAAATTGCAGAGAAACTGATTCGAGTGCAGTGATTTGAGTGCAGAAATTAAAGTGCAAAACTTAAACCAGCAAAGGCAATGATGCAGTGACAAATTAAGGGGCTGAAGCTAACAACTTCAACTTAACTTGAGTCACTAATCGAGAGTGCAGAAAATGCTGAAGAGAAACTGAAGATTACTTGGTATGGATTCAGCAATTAGCAGCTGACTTGCAGCTTGATACACAATGCAGAGTTGAAACTGAAAGACATGGCAGCAGTGAACTAAACTGATACGCCACTGGCTATAACTAAATACATAGATGAAACTGAATTCCGAAATTAAGCTGAACAATTAAGCTTAGGAAACCTAGCTATCAGTGGGGTGTTAAGCAAGATTGAAGAAATAAATTCAATATCCGAAAACTAGGCAACTCAGGAACAACTCAATGCAGAAGTATTATGCAGAATTTGAATGCCTAAATTCAACAACAATTTAAATGTAGAAGCAAACAGGGCAAGCTGAATTTAAGTACACAAAACTGATGTTCGGAAAAGGTTAAGAAGAACTAAAGTTTACTTGAAACAAATTTCAGAAACTACAACTAAAAGATTACTTGCAGAAATTGAAACTGGTACGAAACATCTTAAAACTAATGTGCAGAAATACATTGATACGCATGAATTAATTGCTAAACAACTGAACTTAAATGAAGTATTAAGTAAACAAGCAATCTAGTTACTACAAGTGCAAAAATTGACATGGATTAAAGCAGGAAGCAATTCGGAAAGTTAACTACAGCTAATACAGAAAATTCAGAAACGAAACAGATGGCAGGAATCGAAAATTACAGCTAATTGCAATGGAATTTAACTAAGCAAAGCCTCAATCTCTCATCTCAGCTCGTGAAATCCTTGTTGTCACTCAAGGATGAGCCTCCAATTGAGAAAGAAACGATCCATAAATGAAAACTAATCAGCTGATACAAAATTCAGTAATGGAACAAACTGCAGAAATCAAAATTACAACTATAACTGAAAATTCGCTAAGAAAACTACTCCTCAATCCTTCCCTAGCTCAAATCCTCCTTGTTCGTCACGCAAGGGCTGGCCTCGAACCCGTAAGCTCAGCAAATCATCAAGAAATTATCTCTGCGATTCAATCCCAGCTCAAACTTTGCCCAATCTGAATTTCCATTCGAATTCTTCAATCTCGTTGCGTCCAAGTGCGATGGTGATTCGGGGATGGTCAGAGCACTCTAGGGAACCCCTCCAGATAGCTCCGGGTGATGTAAATTGAATGCAACTGAGATCGACGACTTCAAACAGCAGAGCCACGGAAACCTCACAATGGCTCTGTTCTTGGGCAATTCTCAAGCTGGAAACTTCACTAGACCTCCTCTTGATGATCAAGAACTTGATCTAAGCAAGAAATTGAGGGGTCGCGCCCCTTGGATTGAAGAAAACTAGCTGAAGAACAAAGAACACGCGAAGAAGATGACTGTGCGGCGGAGACGCGATAGAGCTGAAGCTGCTGTGAAGTTTGATTAAATACATAAGAATGGACGACCCAGATTGTTTGGAGAAAATCCAACGGCTGATCTTGCTCTGATTTAATCCGAACTTTGATGATGATGATCAGGGGTCAGGATCTGCCTTGTGGTAGCTCGGATCCTCTAGATTTGCAACGGATGGTCCAGATCACCCTAATCATTGAATGGACGATCTAGAGCCCTCCGAGCTTGATCCAACGGTTGATTGAACTCTGATTGGGATGAAACCTTCAGATCTTGATCAGAGTGCTTGATCATCCCTAACCCTAGCTCGGATTGCTTCAGATGGTCCCGGATGGCTCAGATCTAGCCGCTTTTGAATCGGACGGCCCGGATTAATCCGAAGCTTGATAACTCGATCCGGGTCCACTTCCGACTCATGTTTGACCCAGTATGCCCTAGGTCCAGGATCCTTTTATGCCTACAAAAATAAATCAAAAAATTAGTGGCCAAATAATCCAAATATGTGCAAATTTACAATTAAGTCCAAAATAAGAGGAAATCCTAAAACCTAGGGTAAATTCACAATTAAGCAAGCAAAACATGGGTCAAACATGGATTTTAGCAATTAAAATAATCAATAAAATGGTACTTATCAACCGATCAGTAGCTGTAACTTTAATTCAAATTCACTGTCAGACGCTCTGATCGCGTCTGTTTTCTCTGTCGATTCTCTGATACACTACTGATTTCATTTGATATGTATTTGCTAAGCCTCTGATCAGTGTGCAGGTTAGACAGGGAGGATTCAAACACTCAAGGAGGGTCAATGGGAGGCTTTTCAATGAGCAGGTTTGTATGTATTCTCTTCTCAGGTTTTAACGGTTTCTGAGGCACGACTGGCGACTGACGGAGGCTCAGCTGAAGAGGTCTTCAGTGGACTGAGTGCTCTGGGAGGTCAGTGGGTTCAGGCTATGCTCAGTGGATGCTGGCGAAGCTTGGTGACAAGGAGAGGAAGCTTAAGTCAAAGCTGGAAGTAGAGGAGCGGGAGTAGCGAACAGACAGAAACTTGAGGAGTTTGGCTGGGCTATGTCGAGAGCTCTCTGTTGCTTTGAGCTTAAGCGTACTACTGCATTCTTGTGTGAGGTTCTCTTCTCGAGTGTCTCGTGAGCTTAACTTGTATCCATCTGTGAGACAGCTTGTGGAGAGGTTTCTCCACCGAGAAGCAAGCTTCATTCTATCTGGGTTCTCCGGGGCTTGATGTGCCGACGATCAAGGGATCGCCCAGCTCACGGGCACGCCAAGGAGTAGGGGCAAGTTATCCCCGAACCTTGTAACTCCTCTTTGTTAGCGTTCTGCGTTTGTGCTTAGTTTAGGGTTCTTAGTTGCTGCATATCTCTGTTTTGTTTTTGCTTCTGCTGTGCTACTAACCCTAACTGCAGAGAAAACCTAAAAGTTGAAGAAGTTTTGTGTCTGGTTATATTCACCCCTCCCTCTCTAGCCATCCAAGCACCAACAAGTGGTATCAGAGCTTGGGGCTCTGCATAAACGGACTAACAACCGAGAGTCAACAAGATGGCCATGGGAGGAGAAGGCTACAGCACAAACCGACCTCCATTCCTCGACGGCACTGATTTTCCATATTGGAGGTCAAGGATGGAGTTTTATCTCAAAACCAACATTAGCGTGTGGTTTGCTGTCAAGGAGGGTTTTTCCACTCCTAAAGATGCTGAGGGAAAAGAGTTGGATTTTTCATAGTGGTCGGCAGAGCAAATCCGGAAAGGTGAGGCTGATGCAAAAGCTGTTGTCACCTTGCAATGTGGGATGACCAAGGAGGAGTTGATCAAGGTGGGTCCTTTCACAAGTGATAAAGACCTATGGAGCAAGCTCATTGAGCTCCATGAGGGCACTCAAGATACCCGGACAGCCAAGAAGGACCTCCTTCTCAGCCAACTTCAGAACATTTCCATGAAAGAAGATGAAAAGGTGAGTGCCATAGACGATTTAAAGAGATCCTCAATGGTCTACATTCCATCAGTGAGAAGGTAAAAAATCGAGACCTTGTGAGGTATATTCTCAAAGCCTTTCCTAGGAATACTTTGTGGTCATCCATGGTGGATGCCTACAAGATTTCCAAAGATCTCTCTTTTGTTAAGTTAGAAGATCTATTTTGTGAAATAGAACTACACGAGATCTCTAACCAAAGCCCAAAGGAGAAAGGGTTGGCTTTTGTGGCAGGTAACAGAAGAAAGGAGAAGAAGAAAGAAAAGGAGGAGGAGAAGAACACCCATCACCTTGCTTTCATGGCAGTGGAGAACTCAAGTGAAGGAAGCAGTGATGAATCAAGTGACTCCTCAACCGCACCTTCATCATCTTCGGATGATGAAGAGGTAATCTCTCCCGAATTAGATAAGTGCTATAGGACAATATCATGTTTAACTGAGTTGTTAAAGAAATCTAAGGCCAATGTTAAATCTTTAAAGTTAGAAGTAGAAAAATTGAAAACCTCTAAGGATGAGGTAATTGATGATTTGCATGATAAGTCTCTTGAGAATGAAAATAAGGACTTAAAGAGCAAAGTTGAAAATCTCAAGAATATTCTTAAGAAGTTTTCAACTAGCTCTAAAACATTAGACATGGTACTAAATTCCCAAAGGGTGGTTTACAACAAGGCCGGTATGGTTACCGACCTAAAGAACCAACCTTTGTTTCATTAATGTCAAGAACCCAATTTAGATCACAAAATAATTCGAGGGTTCAAAAGGTTAGAAAGAAAATAACTAAGGCATGAGTGCCAAAGTCATTTATTGTAGATGCTTTAGGTCCCAAAATATAGGTACCTAAAACTTCCATATTTCGAATAATATAGCTTTGGTTGAGGGGGAGCATCTATCAACATGGGTGGTTGATATTGGGTGCTCCAAACCCATGAATTGAGATGAATTGTCATTCACCACAACAAGAGATCTAAAATTAGATTTTTCTTTGGAATTGCCTACATTTCATAAATTTAGCCAACTTCATGGTTTTGTGATCCATAGTTAAATAGATACATGTTTGTAAATTTTCTTATTAGTAAAGTACAAATTTATGATGATGAATTCATTATGATCAAAGGAGCATGAATAGTTTCCTGTCGACATTATACTATGCTTCATTTTGATACAAACTTGATTGGAACCATGAACTTGATACACACTTAGAACTATGAATTTTCCAATCCAATTCATGAATTATCAAAATTGATCAAAATTTGGAAACATGTTATAAACATTCATCAAACATACAAACTGATCAAATGCTTTATCTCAAGTTCAAGGTGTCTAATTTCTTGTATGAGTTATAGAACATGAATGCATGCTAAAGAACAAGTATGGACACATTAATTAGTATTGATTAAAAAATCACTATGGAAATTTTACCATACATCGAATTTACAAACTAAGCAAAATTTGGAGATGTGATCATTCATGAAAATTGATACAAACTTGTTTTTGTAAGCTATCCATGTTTGTGAATTTTCTATTCAAATGATTGTATGCATACATGTTTTGGAAATCTGGTCATATTTAGATACTAATTTGATACAAGTGTATTTTGAAAATTTGATCATACCTTGATATTAATGTTATATAGGCATGTTTTGGAAAATTGATCATACTTTGATACTATTTTGATACAAACCTGCTGGATAAAGTTAGGGATTATGGAATTGATAAATGTTTTGAACAAATTTGAACATTCCCTTTAATGTTTTTCTTTGTTAATGTAGAGAAATATATTTTGGGTAAGGGAAACCCTTTCTAGGAACAAATGGATTAACTCTAATTAAATTAGGGTTTAGAAGTAGTTGAGAGTCGAATCAAACGTGGTTCTGACTCATATCAGGGTTTCTGAAAGTTTGTTTGTGAAATCTGATCAGAACAAACAAGTTTCTGAAATAAACAACTTTCTGTATCAGACCTGATCGGTCCACCGACCGATCAGGACTCACTCTAATCGGTCTGGTGACCGATCAGATCAGTTCTGTTCAGGGAATTCCCTGTTTAGGTCAAAACTCCTCAGTCCGATCCCCTTCATCGAATTGTATCAGTTTAATGATCATACTACCAACAAATCTGATACAAACCGATTACGATTAGGACATACTCACCATACTTGGAACAAAATTTAATACTGATTCAATACAAACCCATGTTGGAAATTTCAAAATTCATAAGAAAGGGTTGTTTGAATCATGACTCTTGTCCCTTGATCATGTTTCAGAAATTTTTCTGAAATATCGTATGGAGTCTACACCTCTGTTATGGGATGTCAATTGTTAATGCAGTCTGATCTTGAATGAATCAGAGTTACATAAATTTTTCTGAAAACTGATTGTTCATAGATAAATCAGAAACTTTTCTGTATCGATCATCAGTCTGATGGAACTGCGCTAATTATTGTCGTATAATGCATATACATTGTTGTCATGATACATTTATGGTATATTCCTCTTATATGCAATTCAAATTTTCATCTTTTGACTTACTTGTCATATGAAACATATACATGTTTGACCATGATATTATTCTGTATGTGTTTTCATGTGCAACTCAAAAATTACCTTTGATTATTTTGGGCTTGGGGAGAGACCCTCGGTTAAGGGGGAGGTATATTTAAACTTAATAACTATACCCTTTTTGATGTTTGACAAAGGGGAGAGAATGGTTGATTAAGTTTAGGGTTGTGATTGTGTACGATAATTGAATGGACTTCAATTGATCTAATACCTAACTTAAATCGGGATTGTCAAACAACAAAAAGGGGGAGATTGTTGATGCAGTCTGGCCCGGTTGTTGTTTTAGTGTTGACAACGATTTAAGTTTGGTTGAATGAATTCGGGTTAAGTCCAGGTGGATCGGGAGATCGCACGCTGACATTGGAAAAGACCTAGTGGGACTAGGTACACCTAGTGGGAAGCTAGGTTAGATGAAATCCTGGCTTGGAGGGTCAGGTCCTAGCTTGGAGGGCTAGGTTAAATGAAACCCTGGCTTGGAGGGTCAGGTCCTAGCTTGGAGGGCTAGGTTGGATGAAACCCTGGCTTGGAGGGCCAGGTCCTAGCTTGGGAAGCTAGGTTGGATGAAACCCTGGCTTAGAGGGTTAGGTCATAGCTTGGGAAGCTAGGTTTGATGAAATCCTGGTGAGTGAAGTCAGGTCCTAGCTTGGGAAGCTAGGTTGAAGTCCCGGTGAGTGAAACTGGGCATGGAGTCTTGGTCCGGGGGACTGAGCACGAGTCAGAGAAGGCTGGGAGCCCGTTCTCTTGACTTAAAGTGGATTTGACCTTACCTGGATCGGTCTGGTGATTGATCAGGGAAGTTGGCACGGAGTTCCCTCATGGATCTGTCTGGTGATCGATCCAGCTATGTTTGATCGGTTTGGTGACCGATCAGGGAGCATACAGTGACTTTGTGAGGCTACTGATCGTCTCCTGATCGGTCTGGTGACTGATCAGGGAGGGCTCCTGATCGTTCTGGTGAACGATCAGGGAGAGGTCAGTAGGTTTCGTGGGATTTCATGATCGGTCAAGCTGAACGATCAAATGTCACGAGCTTCTCATTATAACCGATCAGGATGCATCCTGATCGGTCAGGGCATGCCCTGATCGGTCCCCGGACTGATCAGGACACAACCTGATCGGTCTGGTGACCGATCAGTGAGGTTTGGCTGTGAAAGCTGGGAATCCCAGCAATGCTATGGATCGGTCCGGTGACCGATCCACGATCTGTGATCAGTCAGGGTGACCGATCACCAGAAGGTCGCGATTTCTAGCTTCTCACCGTGGACCGATCAGGCTCGAGCCTGATCGGACTAAGACCATCCTGATCGGTCTGTGGACCGATCAGGGTCCTCTCTGATCGATCTGGTGACCGATCAGTGGCTGTAACTTTAATTCAAATTCACTGTCAGTCACTCTGATCGCGTCTGTTTTCTCTGCTGATTCTCTGATACACTGCTAATTTCATTTGATATGCATTTGCTAAGCCTCTGGTTAGTGTGCAGGTTAGACAGGGAGGATTCAAACACTCAAGGAGGGTCAATGGGAGGTTTTTCGTTGAGCAGGTTTGTATGTATTCTCTTCTCAGGTTTCAACGGTTTCTGAGGCACGGCTGGCGACTGACGGAGGCTCAGCTGAAGAGGTCTTCACTGGACTGAGTGCTCAGGGAGGTCAGTGGGTTCAGGCTATGCTCAGTGGATGCTGGCGAAGCTTGGCGACAAGGAGAGGAAGCTTAAGACAAAGCTGGAAGCAGAGGAGCGGGAGTAGCGAACAGACAGAAACTTGAGGAGTTTGGCTGGGTTGTGTCGAGAGCTCTCTGTTGCTTTGAGCTTAAGCGTACTACTGCATTCTTGTGTGAGGTTCTCTTCTCGAGTGTCTCATGAGCTTAACTTGTATCCATCTGTGAGACAGCTTGTGGAGAGGTTTCTCCACCGAGAAGGAGGCTTCATTCTATCCGGGTTCTCCGGGGCTTGATTTGCCGACGATCAAGGGATCGCGCAGCTCACGGGCACGCTAAGGAGTAGGGGCAAGTTATCCCCGAACCTTGTAACTCCTCTTTGTTAGCGTTTTGTGTTTGTGCTTAGTTTAGGGTTCTTAGTTACTGTATATCTCTGTTTGTTTTTGCTTTCACTGTGCTACTAACCCTAACTGCAGAGAAAATCTAAAAGTTGAAGAAGTTTTGTGTCTGGCTATATTCACCCCCCTCTCTAGCCATCCAAGCACCAACATCGACAACTTCATGATGTGCACATGCATCACATGGCATAGGATCAACTTTGAGTAATTTTAATTTATTTTGTAGTTCTTTAACTCTAACTTTTGATCAAGATAGAGCATTTGTCAAGCATGCAATAGTAGCATAGAGCTTATCTAATTTAGGAGAAGTTACCTCATCATCACTAGATGATGACTCGCTTGACGACACAACTTCATCTTCATGATTTTCTTCATCTTCACTACTATCAACATTGTTCAAAGCCATGAGAGCTAAATGTCTTAAAATCTTCTTCCCAATTGCTTCATCTGATGAACTAGATGAAGAATCATCCCATGTAGCTTTAAAACCTATTTTTTTCTTTGTCTTGTCATCTTTTCTTTTCAACTCAGGGCAATCGACTTTGATGTGGCCTTTTCTACTGCACTCAAAACAAATTACATCAGTCTTTGCTTTTGATCTTACCAGAGACTTACCCTTTCTTTTGTTATCATCTTCTTGACATCCTTCTTGTTGAACTTCCTAGATCTTCTCATCATCTTTCGAACAAAGTTTGTATCTCACTAGATGATAGCTCCTCATCACTATCACTATCACTATCACTATCTTGTTTGGATTCAGATGAGGAGGACTCTTCCTTCTTCATCTCTATACTTTTCTTCTTTCTTCTTTCACCTGCAACCAATGCTATACCTTTCTCTTTATGGCTTGTGTTAGCTTGTTCATGTAGTTCTAATTCACAAAGTAATTCATCTAATTTGACAATTGATAAATCCCTTGAAACCTTATAGGCATCAACCATTGATGACCATAGTGAGTTTCTTGGGAAGAAGTTTAGTGCAAACCTGATGAGGTCCTGGTTTTCCACATTTTCTCCAACTGAATGAAGACTATTTAAGAGCTCCGTGAACCTCCCATGTAATTGGCTTACCGCCTCTCCTTCCTTCATGATAAAATTTTGCAATTGATTTATAAGAAGGTCCCTCTTGGCAATTCTTAAATTTTTGTCTCTTCATTTAGTTCAATGTGCATATCCCATTATTCATCACTCTTGAATGGACCAACTTTATTTAGTTTCTCCTAGATCAATCCGCATTGAAGGGTTACAGTAGCCTTAGCATTTGATTGTGCCTTCAATTTTTGCTCAACTGTCCATTTTGATGATTTCAGGATTTTTTCATCTTGTATTGGTGCAATAAAACTCTCGGTAATGAAAAATCAATTGTTAATTTCAGTCATGAGATAATTCTCCATGCGACTCCTCCAATATGCGAAATTGTTCCATTCATAATAGGGTGGTCGTGTAGTGCTATGACTCTCTTTCAAAGACATCCTCGTAGCTCAAAAACTTACTTCTTTGGGTGTGAGTCCTCCAAAGCAAGCTTGCTCTGATACCACTTGTTAGGACTGGTAGAGCCCGAGGAGGGGGGGGGGTGAATAGCTCTCTTCAAGTTGATTTGTTTTCTTCATAGCAAAAACTAGAAGCTAAATACCCCTAACACAATGCTAACACCTTGATTTACTTGGTCTCCACCTCCTTGATATAACTAATCCAAGGGTCCATACCAGGAATCATAGATTCCTATGAAATCTCCTTCTGAGAACAATACCCAAGGTAGAGAAACCCTTTTACAGCCAACTTGAAAGCCCTCAAGGAAAGAATAGCAACAAGGAGGAGAAGAAAAAAGATATTACAATATTTGGCTTTAATCTCCTTCTCTTGGTTGCTTGAAGATACTGTTGAGAGCTTGGGCTACTATTGAGAGCTTGAGCACATAGATGATGAGAAACGCAATGTAACAGTGTGTGTCTTTTCGCTTCAAAATCTGCTTTTCAAATGACTCAGAAGCCAATCGTTTCTCTATTTTTTCTACGTCACCAATCGATTGGCGAAAGTCTCAGTCGATTACCATATTGCCGTTGAATAGTACGGGTCTCAGATGAATGGTTGGGATTATTTTATTTTGAACTTTAATCAATTGGGATCATGCATTGATCGATTGATCGCTTTAATCGATTAAGTAATCGATTCGGGATCATTCTGTTCAAGTGAGAAATGTGTCCCAATCAATTATAATTATATAAATTTAAAATTATCTAAATTTCAAATTAAAATTTTAAAATATAATTTCAAATTAAAATTTAAAATTAACTTTTTTGAATTTGATAAATTATTTTTTAAATTTTAACTTTGGACTAAGATTTGACTTTTTCTTTTTAAAATTTGTAATTAGAAATTTATGTTTTAATGATTTGCGATTTTAATTGATGAATTTTTAGAATTTGAATGATAAGAAGTTGAAAATATTAATAAGTCTTGAAATTCTTTCCGGTTTGAAAAGAAAAAAGGGCATTAACATAATTTATTTTTGAGCTTCACCAAATCAATTGAGAGTTAATTAGTAAAGGATCTAGATTCTTAATTAAATAGTAAAATAGTGAAATATATATAGTAAGGCACATACATTTTATCTTTCCCTATGATAAGAATTTATTTAGTTAAATGTTGAAATTTGAAAAAATATTTTCAAATTATTTTTTTTTGAATTTGATAAATTATTTTCTAAAATTTTAATTTTGATTAAAATTTGATTTTTTTTTAATATTTATAATTATAGATTTATCTTTTGAATTTATGTTTTTAATATTTGTAATTATATATTTATCTTTTAAATTTGAGTTTTTATGATTTATGATTTTATTTTCTGAATTTTTAAAATTTGAAGGATAATAAGTTGAACTTACTAAGTAAGTCTTGAAATTCTTTTCGGTGTGAAAAGAAAAAAAATATTAACGTAATTTAATTTTAAGCTTCACCAAATCAATTGAGAGTTATTAGTAAAAGGTTCAAATTCTTAATTAAATAGTAAGATTAAATATAGTAAGATTAATAAATTAATATTTAGAAAAGATTAATTAATTAATTAGAATTGACCAAGTTTACGTGATCAGACACACCCTGTGTCTTTTCACATCCTAGAAGAATCCTTTCACCTTTTGATAGTCACCCTTCATCCTTATAAAAAGAGCCTCATTCCTTTGATTCAACTCACTCAATTCTCAAATTGTTAATTCTCCTCTTGAGTTTTCTTCTCTCTCTCCTCTCCTAAGAGTTTTAAGTTTCGAAAGTTCAACAGGGCTCGAAATTTAGAGTGCTCTTATTTTGAGGCACAAGTCATTGTTTCATGGGAGACGATTACTGTGGGATCGATGTGATGATAGAGGGGAAGGGGGGGGGTTGAAAATCAATTACGAATTTTTCGAATATAAATCGAGAGTAAACACAGTGAAAATAAAGAAAGTAGCAAGTCAAAACAATGCTAACACTTTATTTTTACTTAGTTCGGAGTTTGTGACGGCCCACGGTCCTTGACCATTTTCATTGGGCAATTCTATAATCCGCAAAAATGAGTTACATAATATGAAGATTAAGTACAAAAATAAAACTGAAACTTTATACCGACGATTCTTGCTAAAGGAAGAAGAAGTCGTTTCATCGTAGAAGAGGTGTGTCGTCGATCTCGAACTGCTTTAGCGCGGAGAACTTGAGCACATAAACTGGATCACAGTGATTCTGAGTGCTTGAATTGATGTCTGAAAGCAAGGGGCGAAACCCCGTTTATATTGGAACTTGGGCGCCCGAGTGGGCATAGGGGCGCCCTCCACGTCAACGATTCAGCCGCGTCGTTATCCTCTGACTTGGCCAAAATTTATCCACTCTCAGGTGCCCCAGTGCATTCAGGCGCCTGAGTGCTAATGTGGCTCATCCAATCAGTAACCGCCAACTCAGCTTCGCCAACGCTGAGCAAACCGAATTGGGGCACCTGAGACCTCTCGAGCGCCTGGCTTCTCGGGCGTCTGAGTCCTCTTAGGTGCCCCAATACGGCCAACTGATTTTCTTATCCTCCAATCAGGGTTGGTCTAGGAAAATAATAACATATATAGAATTCATGAATATATGACAGCCAGAGCTTTCTGGTTCTGACTTTGAATTTTAAATGAAATCCTAGGTCGGACCGACGCCTACTGTTCCCTCTTTTGGGAAACGCGTCCTCACCTACTCCACTCTAGAGAAGTTACCTTTTGCCAACTGGCACCTCCGGTTTGACTTTTGCTCAGCCTCCGAAGCTCCTGGATCTCAAGACGTCTGTACCTAGACTCATCCTTACTTCTGTCTGTAGTCCTCGCTCAGCTAAGTCTTCTGCCCGATCTTTCGGATCAGGTTTTCATGCCTATTTCTCGACCAGGTCTTCATGCCCAACCTGTAGTCAGGTCTTCGATGCCCAGCCCTCGGCTAGGACTTCATGCCCAATCCTCTATCAGGACTTCGTGCTCAACCCTGTAGGTTAAGACTTCGTGCCTAGGTAAACTAGAAGTTTCCTGCACACTTAGCAATTCCGTTAGATCGCAACACAAAATTAACTTTGAACCCTTTGTCATTATCAAAACCAGATTCGATCTGAGACTTCTTGTTGGTGTAAGAAGCATCAGTGATGTCCTCCTCGAGTGTTTCAATGTTTAACAATATGCTTATGTTAGTGATACATTAGAACAAGGAAGGGTTAGTCAAGAAAGGAGTACCAAAGTGAAGGAAAGACCTAGTTAACCTAGGCAATAAGTCCTAGTTCGATGAATTGGGCACTAAGTCTTGATCAGGGATTGGGCACTAAGTCCTAGCCATGGGCTGGACACCGAAGACCTGACTGAGGGTTAGGCACGAAGTCCTGATTCGAGGAATTGGGCAATAAGTCCTAGTCATGGACTGGGCACGAAGTCCTGGTGAGTGAAGCTGGGCACCGAAGTCCTGACACAGGGTTGGGCAATAAGTCCTGGTTGTGGACCGGACATGAAGTCCTGGTGAGTGCAACTAGGCAAAAGTCCTAGTGAGTGAAGCTAGGCAATAAGTCCTGGTCGTAAGATTGGGCAAAAGTCCTGGTGAGTGAAGCTGGGCAAAAGTCCAACCGGATGGGCCGGTTGGCAAAACTTCTCCTGAGAGGAGTAGGTGAAAAGCGCATTCCCCGGGAAGGGAACATAGGTGTCGGTTCGACCTAGGGTTTCGTGGAAAATCTGAAGTCAGAACCACCTCGTTAAGGCGAAGAGTATATATGTGTTTGCCTTGTGTTTGTACATTTTGCAGGTACTTAGAATTGGAGGCAAAATAAGCAAACAAACACGCAAAAGTGCTGAAAAGCAGCTCCAGGGCGCCCCAAGCATCCAGGCGCCCTGGATGCCAGGCGCCCTAGAGGGTCTAGGGCAGCCTGGAACAAGATTTTATCAGCCTCGCGAAGATAGCGTTCCGGATGAGGTTTTGACCGCAACTGAGGCGCCCCAGAGGCTCTAGGGTGCCCGTTAAGAAGCTATATAAAGGGGTTCGACCCCTCAACTCAGAACACCAATTCCAACGACATTCTAAGCATTCTGAGCGAAACAAAAGTGCTAGAGACGATGCCCTGCGACCAAGGATGCTCTAGGAGGAAGTGCACGACACTTCGGAGTTCTAGATCGGCCGGGATCATTGACTCTTGTTTGGTTTGATTTACTTTATGCATTTACGTTTGTTAATCTTTTTGATTGTAAATCGTGCACTGTAAGACGAGTTTCTTCGCCTCCGAAAAGTCCGGAAAGGATACCATTAGTGGACGGGCGTTTCCCGTGCTTAGGCCTTGGACGTACTGACTCTGGGGGGTTAGGAACCAAGTAAAAATCCGTGTGCACTCTATCGTTTACTTTTTCGTTCTTTCTGTTTTCCGCTGCTACTAACTCTGTATCTAGAAGGAACCTCAAAAGTCTACAAAAGATGCTTTCCGCAAGAATTTTTACAAGTTGATATTCACCCCCTCTATCAACGACACCGGTCCCCACACTTCCGCACCAACAATTACCGATAAACCTTAAGTACCTGGGTGGAGCAATATCATCTTAAGGAAAGAAGGTCTATCCTTCACCTCGACCTTAATCCTCTTATCCCTTAATCCTCTTATCCTTACTATGTAAAGTAATTTTGTAAAAGTTTCCTAAATAAAAGATATTTTACTAGAATTCTAAGTAAAAGAGATTGTGTAACATTTTTAAGTAAACAGAATTTTCGTAAATCTTTTAAGTGATAATTTTTGAAAAAAATTAAAAAAAATTGATAGAAAACCACATCACAATCAAGCAAGACAATTGATAGAAAAGAAATAAACACACAATCAAGCAAGGATGCAAAAATCATCTAATAATATAAAAGTCTTCAATTGACTCCCCCTAGATCATATCCTCGATATGGTCTATCTAGGTAATGGATTTGACCCTTGGGGATCCAATAGTGATTTGATCTAGTTTGATTAGTCATGATGGTCTTAGGACTCATGCTTGGACTTAGGTGATATTACAGTTCACAAGTGACATGTACAACTTAAATCGCGAATTGGCTTTTTATCTAAGTCCGGATCGGTTGAATACTGCTTTTGTTTTCCAAGAATAATTTCATGATTCTTGAAACCCAAAGTAAACTGTTTCAAAGATTCCCTGAGTTCTTTGACTTGAGTTTTCAAGGCAGAATTCTCTTCCTCAAGTTGTTAAACTTGAGTTGAGGTTCCACCCTAAACGGTCTCAGTCAAGGGACTTGGGTTAGTCTCTTCCTTAAATGCTTTTACCTCCTTTTGAAGGGACTTCACCTGGACATTGGCCTTAGCCAACTTGTGAGATAAGTAAGATACCAGATCATATAATTCATCTTCAGCGTAACCACTTACAATGAGTTTTCGCACTTCAAAGATAAATACGGATCTGTGGTTTCTTTTCGTCTCAACTTTTGACTCGATCCTGATTTAGCTTTGGGTTCGCCTTTGGATTCAGTCTCGGTAATGTGAACTTGTACAGGTAGGCCAAGACGCTTGGTTGAATTTATTTTTCATCCAATTCTTCCGATGACTCAAACCACATCACATTTAGGGCCTTTGATTGGATTATCCTCTTTTTCATTAGTACTTTTCGAACTAGATTAGCTAGTTTGGTGGTGATCTCGTTATCTTTTGAATCTGACTCATCTTTATATTAAGGCTCAATTCGAGTCTTATACTTTGGTTCATTGTGTGGGGACCGGTGCCGTCGATAGAGGGGGGGCGTGAATATCGACTTGTAAAAATTTCTATGGAAACCGTTTCTTACAATCGTTTGTTCTGGGCACAGAGTTAGTAGTATAGCGGAAAAATAGACAGAACGAAAAAGCAATCAACAGAGTGCACACGAGATTTTTTACTTGGTTCCCAACCCCCTAGGGTCAGTACGTCCAAGGACTAAGCACGGGAAACGCCCGTCCACTAATGGTCTCCTTTCCGGACTTTCCGGAGGCAGAGAAACCTGTCATACAGTGCAAGATTTACAATCAAAAATATAAAAGAAATTATGTGCATAAAGTAAATCAAACCAAACAGAGAGGCGAAGACTCGGCCGATCTGGAACTCCGAAGTGTCGCGCACTTCCTCCCGGAGCTTCCTTGGTCGCAGAGCTTCATTGTAGCACTTTATTGTCACTCAGAATGATCTCAGAATTGATGTTCTGAGTTGAGGGGTCAAAGCCCCTTTTATAGCTTTGTCTGGGGCGCCTGTGATGCTATGGGGCACCTCATAACCCTTGGTCAAAGCTCATCCTCACGCCGAACTCGCAGCAGGGATAAGACCCTCTTCCCAGGCACCCGTATCAACATAGGCACCTAGGAGCCCTCAGGCGCTTGTGCTAACAGGCGCCTGTGAGGGGCTGCCTAGTCCAGGGTGCCCTAAAGCTCTGGGTCACCTGTTTCAATACAGGCGCCCTAGAGGTCCTTCCAGGCAGCTTTTCCTTGTTTTCTCTTCTGTCTTGCTTTCAACTTTAGGTACCTGAAATACAATTAAGGACAAGACAAATATGTAGATATATATTCTTATCCTTAACGAATTGATTTTGACTTCGGGGTTCCCGCAAAACCCTAGGTCGAACCGACGCCTATGTTCCCATCCCGGGGGAACGCGCGCCTTTCACCTACTCCTCTCAGGAGACGGTTGCCACCCGACCCATCCGGTTGGACTTTTGCCCAGCTTTACTCAACAAAAATTTTGCCCAATCTTATGACCAGGACTTCGTACCCAGTCCACAACCAGGACTTATTGCCCAATTCCACGAACCAGGACTTCGTGCCCAACCCTCGGTCAGGTCTTCGGTGCCCAACCCTCAGCCAGGACTTATTGCCTAATTCCACGAACCAGGACTTCGTGCCCAACCCTATGTCAGGACTTCGGTGCCCAGCCCTCGGCCAGGACTTATTGCCCAATTCCACGAACCAGGACTTCGTTCCTAGGTTAGCTAGGACTTTCCTTCACTTTGGTACTCCTTTTCTTGACTAACTCTTCCTTGTTCAATGTATCACTAACTTAAGCATATGTTAAACATTGAAACACTCGAGGAGGACATCACTGATGCTCCTTTTCCTGACTAACTTTGGTACTCCTTTTCTTGACATGGTCTTGGTTTAGCATTGCGAGAGGAGAATAACGAAAAGAAAAAAAAATATGCTCGAGTATTGTTGCACAAACTTTGAGAAAAAATAAAAAAAATAAAAAATTAATGATAAATTTGTCAAAAAGGGTAATTCTGCTAATTCTGACTTATCCTAAAAACATGAAAATGCAAAATTGAAAAAGATAAAAAATTAAAAAATACAAAGATTTTTTATTTATAGAAAAGGCAAAAAATATGCTCTTATAGTAGTTTCACCTATTTAGTGTGACTCAGCACTGATACAAATTGTAGCATCAAGGAGAACGATAGAGGGGAGGGGACGGGGGTGAATAACACTCTTTCACATTTTTAGAATTCGGACGTGAAGAAAACTAAGTACGCAGTGGAAATAAGAAAAAGAGAAAAACAAACATGGCTAACACAGGTTTGTTTTTACTTGGTTCGGAGTCTGTGATGGCTCCTACTTCAAGGCCCACAATCCTTGATTATTTACTTTGGACAATCCACTATCAGTTCAAAATGAATACAGATATATTATAAGTGATGTACAAAAAGTATGAATTATACCAACGATCAAAGTGTTGAAGGTTGAAGCATTGCCATCAGAGAAATGTTTTGGCATCTTTGAGCTGCTTTAGGCGCAGCACACAAGAGAGAAAATAATAGAATCATTGATACTATGTGCTGAGGTTGAGGCTGCTTAAATAAGTATCCCTGACGCCTGAATGGCCATACATGCACCTCCATGTTGATGACATGGCAGCTGCTTGTTGAAACTTAATCTTTAAATTTTATCCACTCCCGAGAGCCTGTATGCCTCCCGAGCGCCTGGAATGTGACATGGATCGACCAATCTTGACTAAGTTCGAGCAGTCTCGGGTGCCTGTCTCATTCCCGGGCACTAGGACTCCAGGCCCCTCGGACCCTACGAGCGCCTGGATTCCATCCAGGCACCTAGGGTTTGTTTCACAGCCTCCAACTTGGTTTTCTTCTGCACCTACAAAGTTAGCACAGGCAAATAGATATATGTATGAATGCATATGATAGTTCAGGCTATCGTTCTGACTTTTAGGTTTCAACCGAAACTTTACGTTGGACCAATGCTTATTGTTCCCTCTTCGGTGAACACATCCTCACCTATTCCTCTTAGAAAAGTTTACCTTTTGCCAACCCCCAGTTCGACATTTTCTTAGCCTTTGATCTCAACTCCAAAACTCACAATGTCCGACCCTTGACTTGTCTCGACTCCTGTTCATCATCCTCGATCAGCCAAGACTTCGTGCCCAACCCTCAGCCAGGTCTTAGTTCCCAGTCCTCCAAACTAGGACTTTGTTGCCCAAATCCTCCAGATCATGACTTAGTGCCCAACCCACGACCAAGTTTTAGTACCTACTCCTCCAAACCAGGTTTTTATTGCCCAACCAACATGGCCAGGACTTGCTACCCAATCTCCCAACTAGGACTTCTTTGCCCAGTCACCATGATTAGGAATTAGTGCCTAACATCATCAAGGACTTTCTTGCACACTTAGTTCAACATTATTACATCAATACAAACTTTAAGTTTGAACCTTTGCCAATATCAAAACTAGGTTTGATTATCTGGTGCTCCCAGCACCAACAGTATTTATTTCCTTAGAATGTTCCATTCCAAATTTTTTAATTAATTTTTTGGCATATTTATTTTGAAAAACATAATTTTCATCTTTAGTTTTTTTATCTGTTAGCCTAAGAAAAAGGTTAACTCACCCACTAAACTCAATTTAAATTCTCTTTCCATTAACTTTTAAATTCATTTAAAAAACTTATGTTAGTTGAGACAAAAATGATACCATCTACATAAATTTGCACTATAATTATATCATTTTCTAGGGTTTTAACAAAAGGGGTAGAATCAATTTGTCCTTGGTTCAATCCCTTAGAGGTAGATAGTCTTTCATGCCAGGCTTTACGTGATTATTTCAAATCATATTAGACCTTTTTAAGTCTAAACAAGTGGTTAGGGTGGTCTAAATCCTCAATCCAGGTGGTTGACCTATATAGACTTTCTCTTTAATGAAACCATTTAGAAAGATAGGCTTAACATCCATTTGGTATAGCTTAAATTCCTTATGGGTTGCATAAGCTAGTAACATTCTAATGGACTCATGTGTAGCTACTGGTGCATAAGTTTCATTATAGTCAAGTCCTTCAACTTGACTAAATCCTTTGGCTACTAAACGACTTTATTCCTTATAATTTCTCCTTTATCGTCTAACTTTTTTTTTATAAAAATCCATTTTGTATCTATTATGAATTTATTTTCTGGATTTGGTATTAATTTCCACACTTGATTTCTTTCAATTTGGCTAGTTCTTCCTGTATTGCTATGATGCAGTCTGGGTCAGATAAAGTTTCTTCTATTGACTTAGGTTAAATCTTGGATATTAAAGTTATCTGACTTAGATTTCTATAGGATGATTGAGTTCTTACACCGAAGGTTGGGTCACCTAAAATGTAGTCATCTAGGTGATTAATTCTTATTTGGAAGGTGTTGTTGCAGGTTCAATACTTGGTTCAATTGAGTGGACTAAATTAGGTTTGGGTTTTAACTCATCATCTTCTTAATCTACATTGATTGGTTCATTATTAAAGTTGTTTATGTTAGATTGATTATTATCTTCTTCATCAAATATAACATTGATTGTTTCCTTAACTTTAAGGGCATGTTTGTTATAGACACTATATGCCCTACTGGTTGTTGAATATCCTAAAAGGATTTCAGTTATTGATTTAGATTGAAATTTTCCTAGATAGTACTTAGTGTTTAAAATATGTATTTTACATCCTAAACCCCTTCAGTGGTATGGGTTAGGTAATTTGTTGTAGTAAATTTCATAAACAATTTTATTGTGTTATTTATTTATTATGACCCTATTTTGGATATAACAGGTTGTACTAATTGTCTTGGCTCAAAATTGATTAAAAAGGTTGTATTCATTTAACATGGTTCGACTTCTTTAAGGGTCCTATTTCTAACAGTTTATTAGTGAATTTATTTGAATTTGTTAGCATTAAGTGTGGAAGGATAAATGACTTTTCTTACATAGAGTCATCTCGTTAGATATTGGTGTATATCATTGATAAATGACTTAACCTAAATATTTAACATATAGTGATGACTGATGTTTCATTTTGCGAACATAATGAATGGATTTGGGATGAATTGGTAAAGTGTTGTAGAATTGTAGATTTCAAATTTGGATGTAGATGGTTTCGATTGTAGGGATCGATTTGTGATTGGTGATGCTTCTTGCTGCAAGTTGATTAGGGATGATTCTGTTTTGAAATGATTATTTGGTATGGAGGAAGACCTATACTGATCTGTTCGGATTGGAATCCATGGCATCAGTTTCCTTTGCAGTTGATCGGTAACATGGCATCAGTATCAGAAGAACTCGACACCGAGTCCGAATCAGAGGCAGAGCCGGAATAAAGCCAAGGAACCGGAACAATCTCAATGTCAGAAAATGGTCAACTCACTATAAGAGGTTTCCTGAATCTGATTTATACAATCTTATCTCTTATCTATCACGTAAGTTGGACAAATCCAATGACCGGGTTAAGTCTCTCCAAGAGGAGGTAAAAGCCCTTAAGGATGAGACTAACTCAAGTCCCTTGAATGATACTATTCAGGAAGGAACCTCAACTCATGTTCAACAACTTGAGGAAGAGAATTCCTCCCTGAAAACTCAATTTGAACATAGAGTTGCCCTTGAGCGGTTCACCTCGGGTTCCAAGAATCTTAATATGATTCTTGGAAAATAAAAGACCGTTCTAAACCGATCAGGACTTGGATACAGAACCAACTCACGGTATAGATCTATTATTTGATTTTGAAATGTACTAGCACTCGAGTCCAATCATGGGCCCCTAAACTTAGCTTGACAAATCAACCAGGACCAAATCACTATTAGCTCCTCAAGGACAAAATTCATTTTCTAGAAAGTCCATATCGAGGTTTTAGTCCAGGGGGAGCTAATAGAAAAATCATTCATATTATTAGATGATTCATTGCATGTTGGTTAAAATTGCTTGAATACTTGTTTATTTACTTTTTTCTATAAAATTGTCATGCTTAGGAATAAAAATGGTTAGATAAGGACTTAACTTGATTGAAACTTACACAACCTAGTATTAGGTGGGGCGAGCTGATAATACGTTAAGAAAGTCTGTCTAAAGAGTCAGGTAGGGTAAGGTGTACCCTATTTGGTCTTTTTAGCCCTGTGAAACTAGCTGAAGCTACCTTGCCACATCCTCGACTAGTTAAACCAAGGTTTCTCAAAAAGTATCTTGAAAATACAATTTCTTTAAAAGGCTTTATCTAGGAAAGGGTCGTTGCTCCGATATCCAAGAGGGCCCTTGTGCCTTGCTAAGACCTGGAAGTTAATTATTGAAATGCGTTTTCAATTTACAAATTGTTAAACTTGAATCTAACTCAAGGTTTAATCAAATCTTAGTTTTTTAATTTAAATCTAATGATAAAATTTGATACATCTCACAAAACAAATTAAGGTATCCCTGTTTTGTCACTTAGAAATGGGTGAGATGTTTAGGACATAAAAAGATTAGTCCAACCCACTCAACTCTACACATCAAATACATTTAACCTTTAATTTAAATAAATCTAATTTAAGAATTTATAACATTAAAATTCAGACATAAAATACTTAATTTAATTTGTCAAAATTTAATTTCAAAACTTAATTTCAAAACTTAATTTTAAATTTTAATTTCAAAATTTAAATCAAATTTCACAAATTAATTTCAAATTTAAATTTAATTTAAAAACTTAATTTCAAAATTTACACTTAATTTCAAAATTTAAACTTAATTTCAAAATTTAAAATTTAATTTTAAAATTTAAAACATAATTTCAAAATTTAAACTAAATTAGAAAATTTATAACTTATTTTAAAATTTAAAACTTAATTTCAAAATTCAAAATTTAATTTTAAAATTTAAAACTTAATTTCAAACTAAACTTAATTCAAAATTAACTTAACATTTTATTTTTAAACTTAATTCATAAACTTAATTCAAAATTAACTTAACATTTCTAATTAAATCTTAAAACATAATTCAAAATTAATTTAATAATCTTTCTCACTTAAAAACTTAACTTAAAACTTAATAAATTTGTTTAAGTTAATTAATATTTTTTTTTATTGTGTGTGATTGATTTTCCTAGTCAAACTTGGTCAACCGGGCGCTTGAAACCTCACGGGCGCTGGATACTTTTTCCAATTAGCTTTGGCTCTGTTTTCAAGGCATCCCTGGTTTTGCAAAACCAGGGGCACCCATTTGACCTTGGGCGCCCCATGCTTTTTGCTACCCCGAGCTCCCTTTAGGGCACTTCGATGCTCGGTCATTGGCTATATAAGCCACATGCTTGTAGCCTCCCACCACTCACCAAGGCACCTCCAAGCCTCTAAATATACTCTTTTTTCTTCTCGTTTCCCTTCCAAACTTTGTCCGATCGGTCACGATCAACCGAGGGTCATCCTCTCTAATTAATATTCGACCATGGTTCCTCGGTAAAATTCTAATCTAATTTTTTTCTTATTTTCTATTTTTTCCTTTTTTTGCTTAATTATTATGCTATTCTTCTGTTTAGTAAACGTCGTGTCACTGAGGCTGACCTCGCTACCGAACCTACTTTAACCCTTGATTTCCCTCATTTGCTTTATCTAATAAGTTTAGAACCACTATCTATAAACTACTTAAGACTCATTATCTTAGTAGAAGCTTCTTTACTCGATCATGTCCCTTAGCAGTAGAGGTCATTAACTACTATCAACTTGACTGCTTAGTCTATTGCAATAGCCCTATAAATACCACTTGATGTGCAGAGTTCTATAACAACTTGGTTAAGATTGATTATCTTACCTATTCTACTATGGTCCAGGCCTATAACCTTACCGTTACCCTTGCCTTGTTCACTAACTTTCTTGGACTACAACCCTCTCTGTCCACTTTCATATGCTACCCCCTAGGGATCTTCCTTTTTCTTCTCTTTTCTCTCACATCACCCTTGATACACTTTATGCTTACTTTTTTGGGGGTGAGAGGGATTCTACTGTGTCTAACATTCGATCCCTCGACTTACATATCTAGGATTATGCACTTTATCGTGACTTAATCCGCTGCATTCTTCCACTTACCTCTCGAGATATAATGGTTATGAGGCCATTTCATTCCTTTTTACTTTACGCCCTGATTCACCATCTTGATATAGACATCAGACTCCACATTTTCTAGACTATCATCTACGCGTCTAGTGTCTCTACTCGTTCAAGAGTGCGGATACCTTATGGACATCCTGACCACACTCTTCCATTCTTACGGACGCGATATCTATGCCGGTGAGGTCATCAGTATGATCGAGTTCGATAAAGTAGGTATTAGGAACTTCTCCTTAGCTGCAATATACATCTTGGCCACTGAGGTCATCTCATGGAGATGACTCCGCCGCAGGATGATCTGGAAGATGATGAGGATGACGACTTCGCTGCCGAGCTCGAGGCGGAGCTGGAGCACATATCGCTATCTCCCCCTCCTTTGACTACAGACAAGCATCTTACTCGGATTAAGCAGGAGATTCACAGCTTACGAGAGGAGGTAGAGGCCCTCCATGTGGAGAGGATGGACGCAGACCAGGCTAGGCATGCAGAGCTTATAACTCTGCTTCATTCATGGCACCCTAGATCTTCTTCTTCGTAGACTTGATTTGTATCTGTTTGGACTTGGGATAGACAATCTGTTGACTTTTTGACTTGGTTGACTTAGTTGACTTTGATATTTGACTTGGATTTATTGTCTTTATTTCTTAATTATGCTCAGTAGAATAGATTTTAATTATTTATTTTCTTTAACTATTTCTCAAAAATCATTTTCTTCAGCTATTTTTCAAAAATTATTATCCTTAACTGTTTTTCAAAAATTCATGTTTTTTTAAATTTATTTTTTTTTAAATTTTTACTTAGTTTTCAAAAACTTACCCCCCCTCAAAACTAGGGATTTCTTCATTATGAACTTAGCTTAGGCGTTTCCTCTAGATTGCATGCTCCTATAGACTTAGAAGCCAGCATCTCACAAGCACATTAGGATACTATGATTGACAACTTAGATTGGGTTGAGATGCTTAGGCCTATGCCTTAACTCAAGATGCTTTAAGTTAGTACATCTAAAGTAGTTAGGACAATAAATATTACTGAACATTAATCAAGTTAAGTAATCAAGCTTAGAAAGTCTAATTTGATAAGACTACTTAACTTGACTAACCCAAGTGAAAGCTATTGCTTTATAACAGTTAGTAAGTAACAAATTGAGTGAGATAGGAGCCCAAGGATTTAAATTTTTTGTTGTTTGTATCATTTTTCAAATTATTTCTTCAAAATTATTGTTTGTTTACTTTTGAATGCTTAGACTCAAATCATGCTTAAACTCAAAGGGTGAATTAAATTAGTTCTAGATTTTTCAGTTTATTCCTGTTATTTATTATTTATTAATTATCTATCTGACTTAAATTTATTTTTAAACCTCACTTATAATTACTTACTTAATTCTTTGAAAATATCTATTTATGGAATTATTAAATTATCATTTTTTCGATTAATTTAAAATTATTTTGTATTTTTTTAGGCTTTGATACCTATGTTTTTAAAAAAATTCTCTTTTTCTTCTTCTTAACCAATTTTTTTTTGATATATGACAAAGAGGGAGAGTAGGGAAAAAGTTAAAAGTAGGGAAAAAGTTAAAAAGTTAATTTAAAAAAAAATTATTTTCAAAGGATTTTTTTTAAGAAAGTTAATTTTCAAAGGATGTTTTTTTAATTTTCAAAGATTTTTTTTATTTTCAGAGGAAATTGTTTTTCTAAATATGTAAATAAATTTCAAATTTTTTTTACTTAATAGTTTGCTTTCTCAATGTTACTTAGTGTTTTTCAAAAGCTTATACTTAGAATATTTTCAAAGTCCACTGGTTATAAAAAAAACCTTTCAGATTGAAAAATGCACATTTTTCTAAAGCTTCAGGGGGAGAATTTCTTATTAAGGGGGAGTTTCGTGCATTCTTGCAAGTTTTTTTTGAAATTGAATCCAAATGTTTCAAAACCTAACATATCAACTCGGAGATTACTTATCAAGGGGGAGATTTATATGTCTATCTTTTGCAAATATTTCTAACTTTGAAAATGTTACTTTTATCTTGAAAAATGTTGAATTCTATTTCTTTAGATGCTTTTATTTTACTTACTTAAAATATATGTTTAAACTTAACTTTTGAACTGAGTTGCCATAAATCAAAAAGGGAGAGATTGTTGGTGTTGGATGCTCCTGATCGAACCTGATTTTGATAATGACAAAGGGTTTAAAGTTAAGTATGTTTTGTGATCTAACATTGTTTACTTAGTATGCAAGAATGTCCTAGTTTAGCTAGGCATGAAGTCTTGACCTGTAGGGTTGAGCATGAAGTCTTGATCGAGGACTAGGCACGAAGTACTGATCGAGGACTCGACACCGAAACCCTGACCGCGGGTTTGGCATGAAGACCTGGTTTGAGGAATTGTGCACAAAGACCTGGCCGAGGGTTGTGTTAGATCGAGAAACACGATAGAGGGGGGGGGGAGTGAATATCGTGAAAATTTTTTCGGATAAGACTTAATAGAAAATACGCAGCGGAATTAAAAACAAACATGAAGAACACAAGTATTTTTTACTTGGTTCGGAGTCGTGGTCGACTCCTACTCCAAGGCCTGTGGTTCTTGACCGTTTACTGTGGGCAATTCTATAATAGTACAAAGATTTACATAATTTTGATACAATAGTAGTGCAGTAAATAAACGAATACACTTTTCGTTACAGACGCCCGGTGTGGATCACACTTCGGAGCAGAGGGTCGTCGTCGGCGCTGGAATGTCGAGATCGGAGATTGTCGGAGCAGAGCGCTTGAACGAAAAGCGTAAGGCGTTAGAAAGTTGTGTTCTTGAAGCCTAGGGGTCGAGCCCCTTTTATAGTGCTCCTGGGGCACCTGATTCACCGGGGGCGCCTGACACGTGCCTTCAGATAGGAGAAACCTCATCCGCAG
This sequence comes from Boesenbergia rotunda, assembly GCA_024364735.1. Taxonomy (NCBI): domain Eukaryota; kingdom Viridiplantae; phylum Streptophyta; class Magnoliopsida; order Zingiberales; family Zingiberaceae; genus Boesenbergia; species Boesenbergia rotunda. The sequence continues at coordinate 109,076 of JAGFNQ010003950.1, read as the reverse complement.
CTCGGTTAACGCTTATCCCTTCATAATCGGCCTAGGAGCTGACTGGGGTGGCCGGGACCTCCCGGGCGCCCAGCTTGACTTGGTCTGCTGGCTTCGTGGTTGATTTTGCTTCGACTCCTGTTTGTCTTTGACCTTGGGCGCCCGGGACCTCCTGGGCGCCTAGCCCAGTGTTGTTTCGAAGCGATTCTTGCTTAACTGCTTGTTTGGCTTTGACCTTGGGCGCCCGGGACCTCCCGGGCGCCTAGCCCAGCTGCATACCCCTCTCCTTTTGGGGTGTTCTGAGCTACAGAAACACACTCCTTCGGTCCCTGCATCCAAGGTTAGTTCCACAACAAATAAGGCAAGAATATTAGTCCATTTTTATAGCCGTAGCTGTCTTGGTTCTGACTTCGGGTCTCCCAAATGGAACCCTAAGTCGAACCGACGCCTACTGTTCCCTCGACGGAGAATGCATCCTCACCTACTCCTCTTAGGAGAATTTACCTTTTTGCCAACCGGCTCCTCCGGTTGGACTTTTGCCCGATCAACCTCACCAGGTCTTCGTGCCCAGTCCTCGACCAGGACTTCGTGCCCACCTTCCGAGCATGTCATCGGTGCCCAGCCCCTTGCCAGGACTTCGTGCCCAGTCCTCGACCAGGACTTAGTGCCCACCTTCCGAGCAGATCTTCGGTGCCCAACCCCTTGACCAGGTCTTCTTTGCCCAGCCCTTTGCCAGGACTTCTTGCCTAGTGTGCCTAGGGCTTCTTTCCTGCATACTTAGTAAACACATTAGATAACAATAACATCTTAACTCTTGAATCCTTTGCCATTATCAAAACCCAGGTTTGACTTAGGTGCTACCTGCACCAACAATCTCCCCCTTTTTGATTTATGACAACCTGGTTCAAAAAGTTAAGTTAATCATACATATAAGTAGTAAAAAAATTACTTTCCTCCCCCTGGAAGAAATCTCCCCCTGAGTTTTTCAAAAGTTCATGGGGTTTTTGAAAAAGTTTCTTAAAGTGAAACGTTTTTCAGGTTTTCAATACTTAGAAAAATTTTAGAAAACGGTTTTAAGTTAGAAAATATTTTCCAAAAAAAATTTTAGTTAGACACTTGGAAAATTTTCAGGAGAATTTGAATTTTCCACTTAGAAAATTTTCAATCAACTATTTAGAGTAAGTACTTAGAATAATTTTGGAAATTTTTCAGGAGAATATTGAACAGTGCATTTTGAAAAATTTCCACCAAAGAGTAAGTACCTAGAAGCAAGTAATTTCGAAAATAACTTTCAAAATACTTAGCTTTTGCATTTTAGAAAATTTTCTAAACTTATTTTGAAGTTTTAACACTTAGAAAATTTTCAAGCAGTTTAATACTTAGAAATATTTTTTAGGTACTTTTAATACTTAGAAATATTTTTCAAATAGGTTAAGTACTTAGAAATATTTTTCAACTAGTTTAAGTACTTAGAAATATTTTTCAACTAGTTTAAGTACTTAGAAAATTAACCTTCAAATGGAGCTTAAGTACTTAAGGAATTCTACTTTTTGAAAAAGGAGAATGGTTTTGAAAAAAAAATTAATTTTAAACAAAATTTTGAAACCTTCATTTCTCTCCTTTCAAATCTCTCCCCCTTTGCCATATATCAAAAAAAAATATAGCAAAAAGAATATAGCATTGAAACTGAGTAATCAAGGTAAGATGCTGTACTGAACCAATTCCTCAATTTAAACTGGACCAAATCAATTTAAATTTTTACTTTCGGGTCCTGTCTAACCCAATTAGCTACTTACTAACTGTTATAAACAGTAGCTTTCACTAGGGTTAGTCAAGTTAAGTGATCTGATCAAGTTAGACTTTCTAAGCTTGACACTTAACTTGATTACTGTTGATTGATATTTAGTGCCCCAATTACTGCAGATGCACAGACTTAAGCATCTTGAATCAAAGCAAAGACCTAAGCATCTCAACCCATTCTAGGTTATCAATCAAAAGTACCCTAAGGTGCTTGTGAGATGATGACTTGTAGATCTATAGGTGCATGCAGTTCTAGGGTTAGGGCCTAGGCTAAGTCCATTTACGAAAAAGCTCTAGTTTTGAAGGGGGTAGTTTTTTAAAAAACTAAGTCGGAAAAATCATTTTAAATAACATAATGAAAATAAAGAAATGATTTTGCAGAAAATAAAACAGTTTTTGAAAAATAATTTAATTAGAGTAGTCCTATTCTACCTAACTTATCCTTACTATGTAAAGTAATTTTGTAAAAGTTTCCTAAATAAAAGATATTTTACTAGAATTCTAAGTAAAAGAGATTGTGTAACATTTTTAAGTAAACATAATTTTCGTAAATCTTTTTAAGTGATAATTTTCGAAAAAAATTAAAAAAAAATTGATAGAAAACCACATCACAATCAAGCAAGACAATTGATAGAAAAGAAATAAACACACAATCAAGCAAGGATGCAAAAATCATCTAATAATATAAAAGTCTTCAATTGACTCCCCCGGATCATATCCTCGATATGGTCTATCTAGGTAATGGATTTGACGCTTGGGGATCCAATAGTGATTTGATCTAGTTTGATTAGTCAGGCTGGTCTTAGGACTCATGCTTGGACTTAGGTGCTATTACAGTTCACAAGTGACATGTACAACTTAAATCGCGAATTGGCTTTTTATCTAAGTCCGGATCGGTTGAATACTGCTTTTGTTTTTCAAGAATAATTTCATGATTCTTGAAACCCAAAGTAAACTGTTTCAAAGATTCCCTGAGTTCTTTGACTTGAGTTTTCAAGGCAGAATTCTCTTCCTCAAGTTGTTAAACTTGAGTTGAGGTTGTTAGTGATATGAGAGAAGTGTCCTAAGGCAATCGCCTTATGATGTAAACATTTATATTAATAAATGATAATTCACTATTTGAGTATACATGTTTTGTGTATTTGATTGGGATCTTAAACTCATCTACTGAATGTCCGCAATACAACTCACAGCATAAGAGAATTTGTGATGGGATCACAACTAGCGATTATCTCTAATGTGCAATTGTGAAGTATTGAAATTATCCCTAGTCGATGAATTGATAAAAACGGACACTATCAATTCTGTTGAGACTAGCATGGGTTATTCTCTAATCAGCTGATTTTCACTGGCTTGTGACATTGGGATGTCTGGAGATAAACATGGATGCTAGTTAAGGGAACTAGTTCATTGGAGTGACTAGCTGTAAAACTTCATATGGTTATCTATAAAGATATGTCAATGAAGTTCTTACTGCAGCTTAAGTGCGATGTTCTTTTGACTTGCGGTGTTCAAGTCATCTTGGTCATGGAGACTTATACTTTAACATCTTAAGCAAGCATCTCCAAGGAGGTGTGGACCCAGGATGATTGGGTATGAGCCGAAGTGCCCGAAGATGTTTGAACAGCCTACAAAGGATTCACCACTCCTTGCATGGAGATGTATACCCAGGCCTATCGTCAGATTGTTACTCAAAACCTCTGGCCAGAGTATATTATGTTAAGAGTGCGAGTCTCTTAAATACATGAGAGTAATTAGAAATCCAAAGGACGAGAAAGACATTACTTGGGCTAGGTGTGACGTAGTCAGCCTAGTGGGGACTGACACAAATAGACCGTGTCCTGAACCAAGTGGGTATAAGATGGTGAAGGGAATGGGGCACGACTCATTAGAGCTGCTGAAGGGTTTCAGAATAATTTCTTCTGAGGTCAAACCGTTGTTCTTTCGATTAATTGGGGATCATGATGTACTACTAGGTGCCACTCATGATCGTTCTATAATTGGTTGATTATAGACGACCAACATAAATCGAAAGCCTATTTAGTCACACGCACTACGAGTAATCTGAGGGATTTAAAACGAGTTGAAAATTGGATTTTCCGATCAAGAGAAATAAGTCGAATCTGAGTTAATCAGAGGCGCAATGGAAGCTAAAATTGGCTAAGTCTTTTGAAGGCTTATTGGGCGAATTAAATGAGTTTAATTCGCGATTGGTGGGGCTTGATTGGCCGGCCAAGGAGGGTGCCAAACCCCCTTGGTTTGGTCGGCCACCTAAAGGGAGAAAAACCAATTAATTTTGGTTTAATTAATAAAATAGATCTAGCACGATTTATTTTATGGATAAATAAATTTGTATAAAGAAATTTATATAAATAAATTTATGGAAATTTACTCTTTTATGGAAGTTAAAATAATCCATGAATTGGTTTATTTTAATTTTATAAAATCAATTATGAATTGATTTCCATAATAAGAAAGTTTATAAATTTCTTATAAAATTTATTCCATAATTTAAAGAGAAGAAGAATTTGTTTTATTATAAATTAGTTATAATAAGACTAGGCTTAACGGAATAAGTCATAAGAAATTTTATAAGATAAAAATTCTTATGATAACTAATTCCGTTAATTCTATTAAAGAGGAGACTTAGCGAGGGAGAAGCAACTATATAAGGAACCATAGGCAAGCCTTGGATTCCCAATCAATAATCGGGTATTGATATAGAGCTCCCTCTCTCTCTCTCTTTTATCTTCTCCTTCCCTTCTCCCCACCTAGGGCCGGCGCCCACATTGATGCTTCTAGGGCCGGCGCCCCTTGAAGCACCTTCCTCCATCTAGGGCCGACGCAAATCCCTCCTCCCCTCTTGGTTGCCGTGAGCTATCAAGAAGAAGGAGAAGCCAACCAAGAAGAAGAAGAAGCGGATCTCATCTCCTTCCCTCTCGGAATTCGATTCCGTTTCTTGGTGGTTAGTTTCCTATTTTTCTCTTGTTCTTCTTTGTTGTGCCTATAGAGAATCTAGTAGTTCTCGTCGGCACAAAACTCGTGACTTTGCGAAGTCATCCCGAAGAGAACTCGGCGTGGACACGAATAGAGGCGAAGCTTCCAAGGGACACTACGGTTGGATCTCGTCCCATTCTTCGAGTTACGCGAGGTACAAAGTAAATTAGTTTACTTTTCCGCAATGTTTTAATTTATGATTATGTCAACACATCATAAGGTTGCATGCTAGATACGCGGTTAAAATAATTTAGGAAATTATTTTATGCTAATTCTTCCGGTGCACGTAAAAATTTAAAATTTTACGAACCCGTATCCTTGTCGACATGCACCCGGTCCCAACAGAGGTTCCACCCTAAACGATCTCAGTTAAGGGACTTGGGTTAGTCTCTTCCTTAAATGCTTTTACCTCCTTTTGAAGGGACTTCACCTGGACATTGGCCTTAGCCAACTTGTGAGATAAGTAAGATACCAGATCATATAATTCATCTTCAGCGTAACCACTTACAATGAGTTTTCGCACTTCAAAGATAAATACGGATCTGTGGTTTCTTTTCGGCTCAACTTTTGACTTGATCTTGATTCAGCTTTGGATTCGCCTTTGGATTCAGTCTCGGTAATGTGAACTTGTACCGGTAGGCCAAGACGCTTGGTTGAATTTATTTTTCATCCAATTCTTCCGATGACTCAAATCACATCACATTTAGGGCCTTTGATTGGATTATCCTCTTTTTCATTAGTACTTTTCGAACTAGATTAGCTAGTTTGGTGGTGATCTCGTTATCTTTTGAATTTGACTCATCTTTATATTAAGGCTCAATTCGAGTCTTATACTTTGGTTCATTGTGTGGGGACCGGTGCCGTTGATAGAGGGGGGGCGTGAATATCGACTTGTAAAAATTTCTGTGGAAACCGTTTCTTACAATCGTTCGTTCTGGGCACGGAGATAGTAGTATAGCGGAAAAATAGACAGAACGAAAAAGCAATCAACAGAGTGCACACGAGATTTTTTACTTGGTTCCCAACCCCCCAGGGTTAGTGCGTCCAAGGACTAAGCACGGGAAACGCCCGTCCACTAATGGTCTCCTTTCCGGACTTTCCGGAGGCAGAGAAACCTGTCATACAGTGCAAGATTTACAATCAAAAATATAAAAGAAATTATGTGCATAAAGTAAATCAAACCAAACAGAGAGGCGAAGACTCGGCCGATCTGGAACTCCGAAGTGTCGCGCACTTCCTCCCGGAGCTTCCTTGGTCGCAGAGCTTCATTGTTAGCACTTTATTGTCACACAGAATGATCTCAGAATTGATGTTCTGAGTTGAGGGGTCGAAGCCCCTTTTATAGCTTTGTCTGGGGCGCCTGTGATGCTATGGGGCGCCTCATAACCCTTGGTCAAAGCTCATCCTCACGCCGAACTCGCAGAAGGGATAAGACCCTCTTCCCAGGCACCCGTATCAACACAGGCGCCTAGGAGCCCTCAGGCGCCTGTGCTAACAGGCGCCTGCGAGGGGCTGCCCAGTCCAGGGCGCCCTAAAGCTCTGGGTCACCTATTTCAATACAGGCGCCCTAGAGGTCCTTCCAGGCAGCTTTTCCTTGTTTTCTCTTCTGTCTTGCTTTCAACTTTAGGTACCTGAAATACAATCAAGGACAAGACAAATATATAGATATATATTCTTATCCTTAACGAATTGATTTTGAATTCGGGGTTCCCGCAAAACCCTAGGTCGAACCGACGCCTATGTTCCCATCTCGGGGGAACGCGCGCCTTTCACCTACTCCTCTCAGGAGATGGTTGCCACCCAACCCATCCGGTTGGACTATTGCCCAGCTTTACTCTACAGAAATTTTGCCCAATCTTATGACCAGGACTTCGTGCCCAATTCCACGAACCAGGACTTCGTGCCCAACCCTCGGTCAGGTCTTCGGTGCCCAACCCTCAGCCAGGACTTATTGCCTAATTCCACGAACCAGGACTTCGTACCCAACCCTATGTCAGGACTTCGGTGCCCAGCCCTCGGCCAGGACTTATTGCCCAATTCCACGAACCAGGACTTCGTGCCTAGGTTAGCTAGGACTTTCCTTCACTTTGGTACTCCTTTTCTTGACTAACTCTTCCTTGTTCAATGTATCACTAACTTAAGCATATTGTTAAACATTGAAACACTCGAGGAGGACATCACTGATGCTCCTTTTCCTGACTAACTTTGGTACTCCTTTTCTTGACTTGGTCTTGGTTTAGCATTGCGAGAGGAGAATAACGAAAAGAAAAAAAAAATATGCTCGAGTATTGTTGCACAAACTTTGAGAAAAAAATAAAAAAAATAAAAAATTTATGATAAATTTGTCAAAAAGGGTAATTCTGCTAATTCTGACTTATCCTAAAAACATGAAAATGCAAAATTGAAAAAGATAAAAAATTAAAAAATATAAAGATTTTTTATTTATAGAAAAGGCAAAAAATATGCTCTTATAGTAGTTTCACCTATTTAGAGTGACTCAGCACTGATACAAATTGTAGCATCAAGGAGAATGATAGAGGGGAGGGGACGGGGGTGAATAACACTCTTTCACATTTTTAGAATTCGGACGTGAAGAAAACTAAGTACGCAGTGGAAATAAGAAAAAGAGAAAAACAAACATGGCTAACACAGGTTTGTTTTTACTTGATTCGGAGTCTGTGATGACTCCTACTTCAAGGCCCACAATCCTTGATTATTTACTTTGGACAATCCACTATCAGTTCAAAATGAATACAGATATATTATAAGTGATGTACAAAAAGTATCAATTATACCAACGATCAAAGTGTTGAAGGTTGAAGCATTGCCATCAGAGAAATGTTTTGGCATCTTTGAGTTGCTTTAGGCGCAGCACACAAGAGAGAAAATAATAGAATCATTGATACTATGTGCTGAGGTCGAGGCTGCTTAAATAAGTATCCCTGACGCCTGAATGGCCATACATGCACCTCCATGTTGATGACATGGCAGCTGCTTGTTGAAACTTAATCTTTAAATTTTATCCACTCTCGAGCGCCTGTATGCCTCCCGAGCACCTAGGATGTGACATGGATCGACCAATCTTGACTATGTTTTGGGTTTTGCCTTCACTCTTGGGCGCCCGTATTCTTACGGGCGCCTGATCCCATTCAGGCGCCTGACTCCATTCGGGCACCTAAGCCCAGTGATGCACCTTCACTTGCAGACGATCAGTCCTTCGACCCTGCAACTAAGGTTAGTCCTAAAAGCATAATAAGCATTAATTACAGCCGTAGCTGTCTTGGTTCTGACTTCGGGTCTCCCAAATGGAACCCTAGGTCGAACCTACGCCTACTGTTCCCTCGACGGGGAACACGTCCTCACCTACTCGTCTCAGGAGAGTTTACCTTTTTCCAACCGGCTCCTCCGGTTGGACTTTTGCCCGATCCACCTGACCAACTCTTCGTGCCCAACTTCCGGTCAGGTCTTCGGTGCCTAGCCCCTTGCCAGGACTTCGTGCCCAGTCCTCGACCAGAACTTCTTTGCCCGACTTCCGGTCAGGTCTTCTTGCCCAGTCCTTAACCAAGACTTCTTTGCCCAGCCCTTTGCCAGGACTTCTTGCCTAGTGTACCTAGGACTTCTTCCTACACACTTAGTGAACAAGTTAGAACACAATAACATCTTAACTTCTGAACCCTTTGCCATTATCAAAACCCAGGTTTGACTTAGGTGCTGCCTGCACCAACAGGCTGAGCATCAGAAACTTGTCAGAAAAACCTATTTTTCGAGCGAAAATAGGAGCAGGCTACCCTGAACTTTATCGTGGGTTTACTGAGGACTCGAAAAGGGCATGACGCGATTTGGATGATCATGTTGGGAATAGCTGGGGTATGGCTCGGCGGGTTTCCTAAGCGAACACGGGGTCTTCCATGAGAGACCTCTCCATGTCTACGGATTAAAAATTTATTCCGAATGGAGACCTATTTCCCAAACGACCGTCTCGTCATCGTATCAATTGATTCAAGTTACAACTTAGCCAAACCCAAAGGTAAGGCCTTGTAACTTGCCAAACCAATTGACCGCGGAAAAGACGACGAGCAGATCGCCGGTTTTTGTGTTTATCTTTGGGGTCCATGACATAATTAATTATCAATATTAATTAACAGCTAATTAAACCATGATAATTAATACACATGAAATAACAAGAATATCACATGAAATAATAGAACAATAAAGGAGCCAAAAAGAGATATACCTCTTCTTCTACCTCGCAGTCTTCTACCGTATGACCCTCCCCTCTTGGACGTCGTGTGGGCGACGATCTACCAAGACACAGGATCACCAAGGTCACCAATTGATCAATTCTTCTTCTTCTTTTCCAAAGCACCAACAAACCATAGAGTTAGGGTTTCCTCCGGCCTTCACCACTTCCACCTCCTCTTGCGCCGCCGGCCATCACCTAGCTTCTAGGTATTTTGGCCACTAGAGAGCTGAGATGAAGATGAAGGAGTGGAAGAAGAAGTGGAAGAAGAAGAGCAAAAGATCTCCTCTTCCTCCCACACAAACCTGCCGCCACCTTCTCTTCTTCCTCACCTCCCGCCGACGACAACATGGAAGTATCCCTGTTATCCACTCGCCGACCACCTTGTAACGCCCGCTTTTTTTTTCTTCCATAAAGCGGTGTTACGTTAACATACTTAGGGCATGTAGACATCATAAGGCAGCGGAATAACTTAAGACTTACACATATATGCCCTACTACCATTCCTAACATAATGACATGGGAACTTGGCATATTAACTTCATACTTTGCATCATATCATGTCATGTTTAACATCATGTCATAGAGTCACATAAGCCATTATTCAAACACATAAGTAGCAAACATAAAGTTCTAGCATAAGACCGGTAACCATATTGTTTTCGTGGCCAAGTCACTACCACACACACACATTCTTGTCCTCCTGCCGCTTCCTTATTGTCCCCTTGCGTGATCTGCGGTATAAGGAAATAAGACTATAAGCACGTCAGCTTAGTAAGACTCTTTCCTACTCACTAAAACCATTCATCACTTAATCATGAGCATATGAAACATAAACATAACTTTATGCTTGAACATAACTATAAATAAACTTACATGACATGATACGTGACATAACATGAACATAATTCAACTTAGCATAGCATAATACATGGCATAGACATAAACACAAATAAACATTCTTAACATGCTTGATACATGGCATAAACCTAAACATAAAGAAACATTCTTAACATGCATGATACATGGCATAAACATAAACATAAAGAACATTCTTAACATGCGTGATACATGACATAAACATAAACATAAAGAAACATTCTTAACATGCGTGATACATGACATAAACATAAACATAAAGAAAACATTCTTAACATGCATGATACATGGCATAAACATAAACATAAAACATGAACTAACCTGTATGGCATAAACATAGGCATGCTTTCTATCATATCGTATGGCATCTTCTTAACATAACCATAAGCATAAATCGTTTATTATCATGCATATTTCTTGACATGAGACATAAGTATAAGACATTGCTATCATGGCATAATGCATAACATGAATGCATGAGTCTAATGCATATACATAAGGATGCTTAACTTTTAAAATCATACTTTTAAATACTTAAACATCATCATAACATCATTGGGGGTCCCCGGCTTGTACCACATACATACATCATAAGCGCGCATCCCTAAGTAAATACGAGGTCGCGAGCCCCGACCTACTAGGGTAAGGACAGCATAGTCGGTAGTCCCAGAACCGGGGCGTTCTTAAGGTGCCCATCCCTGTTGAACAGCTTCGGTAGTGCCAGAACCGTGGACAGCATAGTCGGTAGTCCAGAACCGGGGCGTTCTTAAGGTGCCCATCCCTTGGACCCATACTTCGGTCCGGTACAAGCCCATTCATAAAGTAAAATACTTTACATGCTTTATCATTCATAAGACATGGCATACATCTTCATTCATAAAACATGGCATGCGTAACGACCCGGCCCGTCTAGCGACCCATTTACCGGCCCATTTACCGGTCCTCACGACCGTCGTACCGTCGACCATCGACCGTGTCGTCATTCATAACATGGCACGCATCTTTATTCATAGAACATAGCATGCACTTTCATTCATAAACATAACATGCATCTCCATTATAATCATAACATGCATCTTCATTCATAGAACATGACCTACTTACATAAACATCATTCTTATTCCTAGTGCTTGCATGATCATGGCATATAAGGTAAGCATTGCATTATATTCATTGAACATGACATGTTTGCATAGACAATTATCCTAACCCATAGAGTTTGCATGATCATGATATCTAAGGTAAACATTGCATTTCATACATAAGCATGGTATTCATCCCAAGTATACATAAGTAGGACTTCCATAAACATACTACCTACCATTCAAGTGCATGGCATAAGACATAAGACATTCATAAATAAACCCTATTAAGCATGGCATCCAATCATAAACATACAAACATGAAATATGGTGCTTAGAGTTAGGGTTATAGGTAACTTAATTGCTACCACATGCTTGAACCTTTATATATACTTCATAATAAACCATAAACCATCATTCTTCAAACCCTAACTCCATCCAAACCCTAAATTCCTTGTTTGGCCGAAACCTATAGGGAAGGGTTCCATCATTCAATTAACATGTAAGATAGCATAAGGTAAAGAAACAACCATACATTACTTATAAGACCATGGGGAGCCATTAGGGCTCATGATTAGGGTTATCCCTAACCTTTAGCCCTCCTTCCTAGGGCTGGCCGAAACCCTACAAGGCCATGGGTGCATGGAAAATTCCATAAAAACCCCAATCAAACATTAAACACCAACCATACCCTACCATAGGGCCATTAGGACCCTTGCTTGAGGGAAGTCCTAACCTTTTTGCCCTAGACCCTTCTTGGCCGAAACTTACAAGGGTCACAAGACCTTGTGAAAATTCACCCAATTCACTTTAAACCTCCTTTTGGATCATGGGGATACCCAAAGTACATACTTGAAAGGTTAGGCCCAATCCTAACCAAAGAATCATGGTGAGAGTCCCAAACCCTAAGGGGTCTTTAGGGTACTCCAAAAATTCCCCAAAAATTATATTTATTCCATATTCATCATGATAACACATTAGAAAATATGATTTAGATTTTTAACATCATTATGGACCCTAAACCCATGGTGGCCGAATATAATAGGGGTCCAAAGCATAGTTTCCTCAACATCAAACTAAAAACCAACTTTATATTATGCTAAAAAATCACAAAGGAACTATTATACCACAGGTGAGGGAGTCTTACATTGGTTGATCTTGATTATAAACCTTAGATTTGGAAGAAGGATGAAGATCTTGTTGCCTCTTGACCACCCCTAGCCCTTGTACCCTTGTAAAAGCCTTGGATCTTGGAGATGGAGCCTTAGGTGAATTTTTTTCCCAAGGGAGAACCCCTCTTGGGGTGTTCGGCTAGGATGGAGAAGGAGGGAGGAAGAAAGGTGACTTGATGGAAGAAGAGAAGTAACCCCCCATGCCTCTCTTTATAACTCATCAAGGAGGGTAAGTGAAGAGTCATGGTGTCTCTTCATTTCCCCCTAAGCCTTAACCATAATCCACTTCATTTCCTCATAGCACTCCCTTGCTAGGTGAATTGGTTAGAGCATGCATGGTTGTACAAGAGGTCCAAGGTTCAATCCTTAGTGCATGCACTAAATTTTTTCATTTATTTTTATTTTATTTTTTCTAATATTTCAAAAATCCTCTAAAAATTCCCCCATAATTATGTTAATATTTCTCATCAAAATCCCTTTATATTTCTATAAATTTTACCTAAAATTTACCAATAATCATGGTGCTAGAAAGCCCATATAAGGCCCATTAGGGCCTATTTCTCCAATTTAAATGGAAAATACATGGATTTCTAGGTTAAAATTTGTGTTAATATTCCTAGGTCCCTTGGAAAATTATCTAGTCATGCTCAATATTTTAAAGAAATATTAAGAGAATTTTCCGGGTCGTTACACACCTCTTCTCCTTGCTCATGGCTTGCACATGCTCAGGAAGAAGGTGTGAAGAAGAAAGAAGAAGAGCTTGGAGAAGAAGAAGGAGAAGAATCCAAATTCTTCTCTTCTTCACAGACAGCGCTGCAACCTCCAAAGATCGCCGCCGGCAGCCATTCTCCCTCTCTTCTACTCCTTGTCGAGCACCGAGACGCTCCTCCTAGACTTGCTGATCCTTCACACCAAAGAGGAAGAAGACTTGAAGATGAATGAAGGAGAAAACACCTTCTCTTCACCTCCTCCTCACCGGTGCAACATCGACCCTAGGAGAGAGAGTATTGAAGAGGATTAGGGGTTGGGTTCTTGTGTGTTGAATGATTAATTAGCCTTGGTTTCATGACTCCTATGTGATATTTATAGGGTTACGATAGAGACCAAGAGGATTTGGGTCTTGGCCCGCTAATGGATCCAAATCTGATCCATTAATGGAGATCCATTTCATTAAAGGATCCCATTGAACTTCCTCACCAACTCCCATATTTTCATATGGGCTCTACCTATTATGAGTACATCCATCTCCCCGTGTTTAGGATATCGCATGCCTGTTGATTAATTTAAATTACTGACAATTTTAATTAATCAACCTCTAACTCCTTGACTAGTACCACTCATCCTTATCATCATGTTGGACCATAGTCCACTTGCAAGATTTAACATGATGAACCTTATGAGCTCATCAAGGGGGCATCATCAACCCAACTCACCAGGACACAGATTCCATCAATAATCAATGACACACCATGTAGATAATATTATTTCCCAACTTACTGGGCTATCGATTTAGCAGAATAAATCTCACCCATTGGTAAATCAAAGAAACAATAACTAAGTACATGTGCCCGTTATTATTTCGGGATTTAGAGCATGTACTCCATTATATAACCGAGGACTGATCCAATTATAAAGTCAATATAAATTGGATCACATCTATTTTGGTACTGCTCAATACACACAAAGTGCACTAGTGTAATTCTATGGTTATATAAACCACACCTAATTACACTATAACCATCCTGATGTTTGTCCAACTCTATCTCGGTTGTGAGACTCTTCTTATTGTAACGACCCGGAAAATTCTCTTAATATTTTCTTAAAATATTAAGCATGTCTAGATAATTTTCCGAGGGACCTAGAAATATTAGTACGAACCTTAGCCTAGAAATCCATGATTTTTCTCATTTAAATTGAGAAACTAAGTACTAATGGGCCTTATATGGGCTTTTCTAGTACCATGATTATTAGTGGATTTTAGGTAGAATTTAATATAAATATAAATGGATTTTAATTAGGAATATTAGTATGATTATGGGTGAGTTTTAGCATGGTTTCCTATTTTAATTGAGAAGTTAGGCACTAATGGGCCTTATATGGGCTTTCTAGTACCATGATTATTGTTGAATTTTAGGTAAAAATTTATAGAAATATAAAGGGGTTTTAATGAGAAATATTAACATAATTATGGGGGAATTTTTAGGGGATTTTCGAATATTAGGAAAAATAAAATGAAAATAAAATGGAAAATTAATGCATGCACCAAGGATTTGAACCTTGGACCTCTTGTATAACCATGCATGCTCTAACCAACTCACCTAGCAAGGGATTTCTATGAGGAAATGAAATGGAGTTTGGTTAAGGCTTAGGGGAAGAGGAAGAGACACCATGACTCTTCACTTACCCTCCTTAATGTGCTATAAAGAGGGGGTTTGGGAGTTTCTTTCTTCCTCCCTCATTCTAGCCGAAAATCTCAAGAGGAGATTTCCCTTGGAAAAGCTTCACAAGAGGGTCTCATCTCCAAGATCTAAAGGGTTCCCAAGGTTACAAGGGCTAGAGGTGACTTAAGGTCTAAGGAGTTCGACTTAAGGTCTAAGGAGTTCTTTTGATTCTCTTTCAAGGTTCGAAAAATCAATAAACCCAAGGTAAGACTCCCTCACCTGTGGTATAATAGTTCCTTATGATTTCCATGATTTTTAGCATGATATATTGGTTAGTTTTTGGATTTTATGTTGAAAGAAAAGAAAACCAAGAACCTTAGGCTTGTGGGTTTCGGCCACCATGATTTAAAGGTCTATAATTATGCCAAAAAATCTTGATAATGTTATTTAATGTTCCCTTATGATGTGTAGAGGTTAAGTATAATTTTTGGGAATTTTTGGAGTACCCTAGGACACCCTAGGGTTTCGGCCAACATGAAAGGAACAAAATCAACACCTAGAGACCCTATGGGTTTCGGCCACAATGTTTTAGGGTCCATAATGATGCTAAAAATCTTTATAATGTTATTTAATGTTCCCTGATGATGTTTAGAGATTAAGAATAATTTTTGGGAATTTTTGGAGTACCCTAGGATACCCTAGGGTTTCGGCCAACAACAAGAACCCTTGTGTAGGGTTGGGTTTAAAACCTCAAGTGTTTGTTCATGTATTGTCATGATATAAGGGAGATGGAGGGTGTTTATGTGAATGTTTCACATGGCCTAGAGACCCTATAGGTTTCGGCCAAGTACCCTAAGGGGGTGGAAAGTTAGGACTTATTTCAAGTAAGGGTCCCAATGGCCCTATGGTAAGGTATGATTGGTGTTTAAGTAATTGATTTAGGGTTTTAATGGAATTTTTCCATACCCCCATGACCTTGAAGTTTCGGCCAGGAGTAAGATTAGGGCTAAAGGATTAGGGTTGGCCTTAAGTATGGGATCAAAGGGTTCCTATGGCCTAGTATATGTGTATGAGATGTGGTTTGGGAAGTTATGTGAAGGTTCATGGACCTAGGGTTCCTTGGGGATTTTCGGCCAAGGGCATAACCTAGGGCTAGGGTTGGGTTAAACCTACAAAGATGCTTGTGTATGAGTTACCAAGATATATGTTTAAGTAAGATGGAAGAAGTTCTATGTTAACTAAACCCTTAGTTTGTATGTCATGAACTATATGTTAAGTCATAGATGTTTAGACATGTGCCATGATTTATGAATGATAGGTATGTATGCCATGCCCTATGAATGATATGCCATGTTTTATGAATAATATGCATGTATGCCATGTCTTATGAATGATACGTATGTATGCCATGTTTTATGAATAAGATGTATGTATGCCATGTCTTATGAATGAGGTTAAAGTACATGCCTTTAAGGCATAACGATGATGTTAAGTATGATGAATGAATGATGATGAATGACAAGTATGATGAATGAAAGATGATGCTTATGTCTTTAAGGCATAAATATGCTAAACGGCACGGTCGATGGTCGACGGTACGACGGTCGAGAGGACCGGTAAATGGGCCGGTAGACGGGCCGAGCCATAACAAGTTATGCTATGTTAAAGATGCCATGAATGTCTTATGAATGATGAAGCATGTAAAGTATTTTACTTTATGAATGGGTTTGTACCGGACCGAAGTATGGGTCCAAGGGATGGGCACCTTAAGAACGCCCCGGTTCTGGACTACCGACTATGCTGTCCACGGTTCTGGCACTACCGAAGCTGTGCAACAGGGATGGGCACCTTAAGAACGCCTCGGTTCGGGGACTACCGACTATGCTGTCCTTACCCTAGTAGGTCGAGGCTAGCTACCTCGTATTTACTTAGGGATGCGCGCTTATGATGAATGAATGTGGTACAAGCCAGGGCCCAATGAATGATATGATGATTATGTTTAAGCATTTAAAAGTATATTTTTAAAGATTAAGCATCCTTATATATATATATATATATATATGCAATTGCCACATGCATCCATTCATGTTATGCATTATATTTATGATAAGAATATTATGCAAAGTAAGTTTATGCAAGATATGTTTATGCAAATGATTTTATGTATGTTTATGCTAATATATGATGCCATGATTTAGTTGTGTTTATGCTAATATATGATGCCATGATTTAATTATGTTATGCTAATTTACAATGCCATGATTTTATTTATGTTCATGCTAGTTTAGGATGCCATGATTTATTTATGTTCATGCTAATTTAGAATGCCATGATTTTATTATGTTCATGCTAGTTTAGGATGCCATGATTTATTTATGTTTATGCTAATTTAGAATGCCATGATTTTATTTATGTTCATGCTAGTTTAGGATGCCATGATTTATTTATGATTATGCTAAGTTAGAATGCCATGATTTTATTTATGTTCATGCTAGTTTAGGTTGCCATGATTTAATTATGTTTATGCTAAGTTGGAATGCCATGATTTTATTGAGGTCCATGCATGCTAAGAATGTTTATGAGGTTATGTTGATTATGTTTATGTCTATGCCAAGTATTATACCATGCTATGAATGTTTACGATGTTTATGTCTATGCCAAGTATTATGCCGTGTCATGAATGTTTTTATGGTTATGTTTATGCCATGCTACGAATGTGATTGAGTTATGTTCATGCCATGACGAATGTATGTTAAGTGATGAAGAAGTTTATGTTCTAAGTAAAGCATTAAGTATGTAAAGGTCTGATGTGCTCATGATTAAATGATGAATGGTTTTAGTGAGTAGGAAAGAGTCTTACTAAGCCTGTGTGCTTATAGTCTTATTTCCTTATACCGCAGATCACGCAAGGGGACACTAAGGAAGCAGCAGGAGGGCATCAAAGAATGTGTGTGATAGTGACTTGGCCAAGGAGCAATATAGTTGCTCGTCTTATGATAGAACTTTACTTTTACTATTAAGTACTTAAATGTGACTCTATGACATGATGCTAAAGTATGACATGATGCTAAGTATGACATGATGCTAAAGTATGACAGGATGCTAAGTATGATATGATGCTAAGTATAAAGTTAATATGCCCAATTCCCATGTTATGATGCTAGAAATGGTAGTAAGTGCATGTAGGTGTAAGTTTAAAGGTTTCCGCTGCATTATGATGTCTACATGCCCTAAGTATGTTAACGTAACGCCGCTTTAGGAAAAGGAAAAAAAAAAGCGGGCGTTACACTTATACTCTGCAAGGAACTGATAACATGATCTTCTATGTGTCACCACACACCATGTTATCTACAATGTAAAGTATCAGACATTTTGTGCACATACTAATATAAACATGCACCCTGTGATTTTGTGATTCTCTTTCAAAACGTAGATGTTTTTTTACAAAAAGCAAGACTTTTAATATATATCCTAATAGATTGTTGATCGATTAACCAAATTTGCGTATTTTTTGTCAATCCAAAGGATCGGATTAGAGACTTAGGGCTAGTGATCTTAGGGATTGGGTGCCCTATGTGTGATTTTGATAGTGTGATCGGTGGTAAAGGGTTGTCCGATGACGACCTCTGGATCAGTGATCTCTAGTAGGGCTTATGTCAATAGCTCCTATTGAGTAGGATAGATGGTGTATGTTTCGTCTGCGAACATCATGGAGGGATGTTTAATACTGACTCAGGATAGAGTTGACTCTACGTACCATTATGAGGTGGCAGATGACGTTGTTCATATGGTACGAGCATTACAAGTTCTTGGTAATGCACTATGGGCATACCGATGATCTAACCACCACATGAATGAGATGAGTCTGGTGCCCTTAGGGTCTTGGGATTGAGTCGTTACTATTCGTAGATGACATCTTGATGTATTCTCGATTGTGTATTTGAGCACATGTTGGTGCCTTTGGTTGATTAGACACTTTTGTCTATCAGATTAGGAGTGCTCTGGTTGGAGATTATTATCTTAGGTGTGTCTGATGCACAATAGCCTTGAGTTATGCTCGTGGTGTGCACGGAATATTTTATTCCGTTATAGATGGTGTGGTCTTGAGTTACCTCTAGTCTCAGAGGATTTACTCTCGGTGGGGCATCGATCTGGGTTTGCGATACATCCGGGATGTTCATGTGTGTATCGTTGAAAAAGGACATTGAGGGTCTTGTATCTTGACTATTAGTATGTTGTTTGACGTAGTGGTAGTGTAGTGGGTTCATAATCCACAGGGTGTGTTAGAGATAGTGGACTTACTCTCGAAGAATTCCCTATGAGAGGAAGCCTAGTATATTGGTTTACGGAGATTGTATGAGTCAATTTGGGTGATTGTGAATGATTAACCAAATCTACACACTTCCCTTCGATCCGTGGTATGAACCCGTTAGATCGCATAACAAGGATATGTAGGATCGATGTCGGTCGATAGAGGGGGGGGGTGAATATCGACTTGTAAAACTTCGTCGGAAAACTCGTCGTTTGTCTTTCTATCAGGGTTAGTACGCAGCGGAAAATAGAATAAAAGAAAGACAAAAAATTACACAGAAACACGCGGGATTTACTTGGTTCCTAACCTCCCAGGGTGAGTACATCAAAGGCCTAAGCACTCAATCATGAGTCTACTAGTGGTCTCCTTTCCGGACTTTCCGGAGGCGGAAAACCCTGTCTTACAGTTTGAATTATAAACAAAGAATAAGTAAATTAATTCGTAAATAAAATGCAAACCAAAATCAAACATGGCCAACTCTGGAAGCCCAAAGTGCAACGCACTTCCTCTTAGAGCCTCCTTGGTCGTAGAGCTTCGACTTGAGCGCGTTTGCTTCGCACAGACTGCTTTGGCGAATGTGAAAATTGATATTCAGTAATGAGGGGTCGAACCCCTTTATATATAAGCTTCACGGGCACCTATAAGCTCTTGGGCGTCTGTCACGTCACGGTCAAAATTCATTCAACCGCCGAAATCGTAGCGAGGATATTCCTTCTTTCCCAGGTGCCTGGGAAAGGTAAGTTGGGCGCCGGATTTGAATCAAATGCCCAGGAAGCCCTCTTCCTAGGCAGTTTTGCTTTGTGTTTCGTTCTCCTATCTTGCCTCCAACTCCAGGTACCTGCAAGACAACAAAACAACAAAACAAATATTCATAGCCTTAATGATTGGTTCTGACTTTGGATTTCACTTGAAACCCTAGGTCGAACCGACGCCTAATGTTCCCTTTCCCGGGGAACGCATCCTCACCTACTCCACCCTGGAGAAGTTACGTTTGCCAACCGAAACCTCCGGCTGGACTTCGCTTAGCCTCCGAGAACTTGAATCTCGAGACATCTGAGCTCGACCCGTCTCTACTTCTGTTCGCGATCCCCGCTCGACTACAGCTTTTGCCAACTGGGACCTCCGGCCGGACTTTTGCTCGGCCTTCAGAACTCGGATCTCGAGACGTCCGACTTCGACCCGTCTCTACTTCTGTCTGACAACCCTCTCTCGGCAAAGACTCCGTTGCCCGATCCTCGACCAGGACTTAGTGCTCTGTCCCCGGACCAAGACTTCGTGCCCAGCTTCACTTACTAGGACCCAACTTCACTGACCAGGATTTAGTACACCTAGCTTCATTCACTAGGATTTCTTCCACCTAGCTTCCCTTGCTAGGACCCAACTTCATTCACCAGGGTTTCTTTCACCTTAATTACTTCTTTGCTAGTCATCTTGATCCTGACTAGACTTCCTCTAACTTTCAGGTAAATTTAATTCCTAACCTCAAGTCTGGTTTGGTTTAATCCCTTGGTCAAAGTGACCAACCTTGGGTTCTTTTCATTCTTCCAAGTATCAGATCCTGTTTGGCTTAACCCTTTATCAAACTGATCAAACATGGGTTTACCCTACCAAACATAAGGTCCTGTTTGGTTTAACCCTTGATCACTTTGACTACACCTTTAACATATTGTCTAACATATATATTGTCACTAACATAAGTATATTGGCATACATCGAAATACTAGAGGATGCTTGTTTATCACTGATGCATTTGCACCAATAGGATATACGGAAGGGAGATTACCAGACTCTATGGATTAGCTTGGATTACAGCAGGAGTCTCCTACAAGCTATCAGGTACATAGATCTTGTCATTATAGTTGTCCATCCGCAGACAGATGGGTAGATGAAACTTACTATCTGAACGTTAAAGGATTTGTTGAGGTCTTGTGTTATAGATTTTAGAGGCAGTTGGGAGAACCATCTATCGTGAGAGGCGCTATACGGTAGAACTTGCAGGACATCCACCTTTTGGAAGGAAGTTGGGGAACCGCGGTTATTAGGACCACATAGCATTCAACACGAAGCAGAGTTAGTCTGTACCATCAAACAGAGGATGTCTTGTTGGGACCTTGACGTTTAGCTAGAGGGGGTGAATAGTTACTTTTCAATTTTCTTCCTACACATGTTAGCAAGCGCAAGCGGAAATCTTAAATATAAACTAAAACAATGCAAACATAAACCGTTTACATGGTTCGGAGATGATACTCCTACTCTATGGCTATCCGTAAGGTGGACGATCCCGATCCGTCGGTGGATGACTCCCTGGAAGATCTCCGGCTAGCTCTTGTCGCTCCTTGTGGGTGGAGAAACCTCGCCACAATCCCTTGACAACTTTTGAGCACTTGTAGGCTACTAACAGGCTTTACCCAAGCTTGTTTTGCCAAGGAAACTTAGCCAAAAACGAGCCCTCTTAAATAGTGCTCGATACTGTTCTGACCGTTACAAGTCTACTGGTGCTAACACCAGTTGACTGGTCCACTTGAATTCAAATGTCATAGACCGACGCTTCGAATTCTAGTCAACATCAGTCGATTGATCATAGGATCAGTTGACTGATCCTTCTGTGCTCTTCATCAGTCGACTGATCCAAGCATCAGTCGACTACCAACTTCCTAAGCCTAGGGTTTCCCTTCCCGAGTACAATTTTCTCAGTACTCGAACCCTCACGACTTAGTCCTAGGGTTTTCCATCCCGAGTACACTTCTCTTAGCACTCGGACCCTCATGACTTAGTTGACTTTTCATCCAGCAGCATCGACCTGTTGCCTTCAAGCCTTCTTCGACTTTAGCTCACGTCCCTCAGATGCATGCAAGCCCATGGCTCGTCTCCCCATGCCATCCTTCGTGCATGCCTCGAAGTGCGCTTCCCTCGGCTCATTGTTCCTGTTTTGTCCATGGTCCCTCGGATGCATGCAACCCCACGGCTCGTCTCCCCATGCCATCCTTCACCAGGCCCGAAGACGTTCAACTAAGTCTATGTGTATCCTGCAAACCTGCACACTCACATACACATATTAGATGAACATGAAATCCTAACTTAATCATATTGACATACACATCAAAACCCATGATCTACCCGATCACACTTGGGTCGATTGCACCAACAATCTCCCCCTTTTTGATGTGTGACAATATATTTAAGTTAGGTGCAAATATAACAATTGAAAAGTACAGACATAGCAAATTAAGAAGCATAAACATGCATCCTTCCCCTTAACCTATGCCTTCACACATAATTTTTAATTTTGCATAACCACAAGTTAAGTTAAACACTAACTTAAACATCTCAAATCTCCCCCTTTGACACCATCAAAAGGATTGCTCCAAGCAATATTAACCATTGGCATCAATAAAGGATACCTTCTTTTTCTAAAAAAAATAGAAAACAGAAAATATCAGCACCAGTCGACTGCGTCATTTACCAGTCGACTAGTGCTTTCGAACTACAAACCCATAAAAAGATCAGTCGACTGCCACATGGGGCAGTCGACTGATACTAACCAGTCTGAAAACTCTCAGCCTTCGAGCCAAAATTCAGAAATCCATAACAAATTCCACAAAATTTGAAAATTTTTGAAATTTTACAAACATATTTCTTATGATGTATTTTAGCATAGAAAAATACATTTTCATGAAAATACCAAATATGCTTGACTTTTTCACCAAAATTTAAATTTTTTGAAAACACTCCATTTTATATCAACCTTCCATCCTAGGTTTGAAACCATGAGTTTTACAAGTCTATCTCATACTATTTAAAACATAGAAATGTTTTCAATTCTCCCCTTTGTTCTTATATTAACACTAAAGAAAGAAAGGTGATGAAAGCTCCCCCTGTTGGATCTTGTACGTACGCTAGAGGGCGGGGTGAATAGCGTTTTTCGAATCATCTTCTTCCTACGTTGTTAGTTGCGCAAGCGGAAATACAAAAGAATAAAACTATCAACAAAAAAACAATGCTAACACAAACCTATTTACTTGGTATCCACCCCTAAGGGTGACTAATCCAAGAATTCTTCAGTGGATCACTCCCCCGATGACCTCTGGCTAGCCCTTGTCGCTCCTTGTGGGTGGAGAAACCTCACCACAATACCTCGACAATAATCTGACCACAACAGGCTACTAACAAGCTTTGACCAAGCAAGTTTCGCCAAGAAAAGAAAGCATGAAACGAGCCCCTTTAAATAGGGCTCCAATCTGAAACAGCCACTACCAGTCGACTACCCCTAGTGCAGTCGACTGGTCTCACTCAGATTCGACCATTACCGTACAACGTTCGAATTTGATAGGTGTTCCAGTTGACACTAGTCGACTGGTCCGAACCTAAGCCTAGGGTTGTACTCCCTGAGTACATTTCACTCCCTACTCGAACCCTCCCAGCTTAGTTCCCGAGTATAACGAATCACACTAAGACCCTCATAACTGTAGGACCGATGCACGTGAGAGGGGGGGGGTGAATCACGTGACTTTTAAAATCTTTGTTATAAAATCAGAGTCGATAGAAAATTGTACGATGCTTTTTATAACATGCGCAACGGAAAAATTAAAACGAAATGCGAAAGCGAAAAATAAAAAAAATTACACGAGGAGTTTTACTTCGTTCGGAGCCTTCGCCAACTCCTACTCGAAGGCCCAGGTTCCTTGAACCTTTCCTGTGTGCAATCCACTAAAAACCTCTATCGACAAACTACCGATAGAGTGATTCGAATACAAGATTGGGCGGAAGTGTAACAGCCCTACACTTCCCCCTTTAATAATTTAAGTGCAGAAAAAAATTCGTTACCCAACACTTAGATTTATCTGAAGCAGCTTGGGTGTTGGGAGCGATCTTCCAGCAGCGGTCGGACAGCGTCGAGTCAAAGCACAAACAGCAGCAGAGGAGCGTGGAAGCAAGAGAGCGCCAAAGCTTGAACCAGAATCAAATTTTTTTATTTGTTAGAGGGCTTGCTTGCTTCTATTTATAGTGCCTCGATGCATGATCTTCTCAGCTCAAATTTTATCCATCAACAAGATAAAATAATTAAAAAAAAGATAATGTTTCTATCCTTTGCTTCAATTAAGAAAATAATTTAAATAAAATATAAATACAGCATATTGAAAAGTTAACCGAGAGGTTTTATCCTCTTACAATTTTATTAATAATTTAAAAGGAGATTTTATCCTTCCAGCTAAGCTTTACGTGAGAATTTTAAGCATTAGTAGGAATAATTTTATTCTCTAAAAAGAAGTAAATACGAATAATTTAAATGATAATTTATCCTCCACCAAGGCTTTAGATAAGGAATAATTTTATAAAATTCAACTACAAAATTTAATTAAATAAATTCTGTAAAATAGAGTTAATGCATTTAGAATCTACAACAACAACAACAACAACAACAAAGCCTTATCCCACTAGGTGGGGTCGGCTATATGGATCCTTTTACGCCATTGAGTTCTATCCCCTACTATATCATCATCTAGATTTAAATAAAATTTATCTTGTTTTATTGTTGCCAACCAAGTCTTTTTTGGTCTTCCTCTCCCTCTTTTAATGTGCGTATTTATCATAGTTTCACATCGTCTAACAGGGGCATTTATTGGTCTTCTAAGTACATGTCCGTACCATCTCAAACGTGTCTCCCGAAGTTTTTCTTCAATAGATGCCACTCCGACTCTCTCTCTAATACTCTCATTCCTTATTCTATCCATCCTCGTATGTCCACACATCCACCTTAACATCCTCATCTCTGCAACTTTCATCTTTTGCTCATGTGCTCGAGTCATAGCCCAACATTCAGCACCATATAACATAGCAGGTCTAACTGCCGTTTTGTAGAACTTCCCTTTAAGTTTTAGAGGTACTTTACGATCACATAAGACACCCGATGCTAATCTCCATTTCAACCATCCTGCTTGTATTCTATGTAAGACATCTCTCTCAATTCCTCCATCACTTTGCAAGAACGATCCTAAATACTTAAAGTTCTCGATTTTAGACAACTCATCATCTCCTATCTTAACAATTGTTTCACTACGTCTAGCATTGCTAAACTTAAATTCCATATATTCAGTCTTTACTCTACTAAGCCTAAAACCTTTCATTTCTAGAGTTTCCCGCCAAGATTCTAGTTTATCATTTACTCCTTCACGTGTCTCATCTATCAAAACAATATCATCTGCAAACAACATGCACCATGGCACTGTATCTTGAATGTGCCTAGTGAGTTCATCCATGATTAGTGTAAAAAGATAGGGACTTAAAGCTGATCCTTGATGTAACCCTATCCTTATTGGAAATGCTTCAGTCAATCCACCTGAAGTCTTCACTCTAGTCGTTACATTTTCATACATATCTTTAATTAGGTCAATATATGTTACGCTAACGCCTCTCTTTTCTAGAATTCTCCATATAATTTCTCTTGGTACCCTATCATAAGCTTTTTCTAAATCAATAAATACCATGTGTAGATCTTTCTTTTGCTCCCGATATTTTTCAATTAATTGCCTAAGAAGATGTATAGCTTCTATTGTCGACCTTCCAGGCATGAACCCAAATTGATTTTCGGTTACCGTGGTCTCCTTCCTCAATCTTTTTTCTATTACTCTTTCCCAAAGTTTCATGGTATGACTCATTAATTTAATACCCCTATAGTTTGCACAATTTTGTATGTCTCCTTTGTTCTTATATAAGGGAACCAGACTACTTACCCTCCATTGATTAGGCATTTTTTTTGTTTTCAATATTAAATTAAATAATTTTGTAAGCCATTCAATACCTTTTTTCCCTAAACATTTCCATACCTCTATTGGGATATCATCCGGTCCCACGGCCTTTCCATTTTGCATCCCTTTCAAAGCTTGTTCTACTTCTGAAGTTTGAATTCTCCGATGAAAATTAAAATTTCTATACTCATTTGAAATACTTAAATTGCCTAAGTCAAGTTGGTCCCCTAAACTTTCATTAAAAAGTTGATGAAAGTAAATCTTCCACCGCTCTTTTATTTCGCTATCATTTACTAGTACTCTATCGCATTCATCTTTAATACATCTTATTTGACTAAGGTCTCTTGTTTTCCTTTCTCTTGCTTTAGCTATTTTATAAATGTCTCTTTCCCCTTCTTTTGTATCTAAATTTTGATATAGTCGTTCAAAAGTTTTATTTTTTACTTCATTCACTGCTTTCTTAGCCTCTTTCTTGGCTATTGTA
Source organism: Boesenbergia rotunda (assembly GCA_024364735.1). Lineage (NCBI taxonomy): Eukaryota > Viridiplantae > Streptophyta > Magnoliopsida > Zingiberales > Zingiberaceae > Boesenbergia > Boesenbergia rotunda. The sequence goes on along the minus strand of JAGFNQ010003950.1, from coordinate 83,004 downwards.
TATTTTTTTAAGTTTTCCTCGTTCTTACAAATATATAATTCCTTATAAGCTATTCGTTTTTCTTTCACTTTCTCTTGTACTTTCTCATTCCACCACCAAGATTCCTTCCTTGGTGGTGCATGCCCCTTTGACTCACCGAGTACATCCTTAGCTACTATTTTCAACTTTGATACCATCTTATCCCATGTCGTATTAGAGTCGCTATATATTTCATCTAATGCTTGTATTCCTACCTTCTCCTTCAATATGTTTTGCTTCCCATCCTTTAACTTCCACCACTTAATTCTAGGAGTCGTGTATATTTTTCCTCTATTAATATTATAACTAAGGCGTATATCTAACACTACTAATCTATGTTGGGTAGTTAAGCTTTCTCCAGGGATAACCTTACAATCTTTACAAATCTTCCTATCTCTCTTCCTAACCATAAAATAATCAATTTGTGATTTATTATTCCCACTTTTGAATGTGATCAAGTGTTCTTCTTTTTTCTTAAAAAATGTATTAGCTAGTATAAGGTCATATGCTATCGCAAAATCCAATATAGTTTTTCCTTCTTCATTTCTTGTTCCAAACCCATAACCCCCATGTACTCTCTCATATTCTTCATTTTTCGCTCCGACATGTCCATTTAGATCGCCTCCTATTAAAATCATTTCATTTGGCGGAATGTTTTGTAATACCTCATCTAAATCGCTCCAAAATCTTGATTTAGTTTCTTCATCTAATCCTACTTGAGGTGCATATATGCTAATTACGTTCACAACTTCTTTCGCCACTACTATCTTGAGAGCTATAATTCTATCCCCCTTTCTAACTACACCAACAACTTCATCTTTTAAAGAACTATCTACAAAAATACCCACTCCATTTCTTGTTTTACTCTTTCCTGTATACCATAACTTAAAACCCGAGTTCTCTATCATTTTTGCCTTCTCACCTACCCATTTTGTCTCTTGCACACACAAAATACTAATTTTTCTCCTAATCATTGTATCTACTACCTCCATTGTTTTACCAGTGAGAGTTCCTATATTCCATGTTCCAAATCTGAGACTATTACTTTTCTTATAATGTTTATTCTTAGTCCACCTATGGTGTGAGAACTCTTGCCTATTTAACACTACACCCAAGTTCTCATGGAGATGTAGCGGTCCTTGCCGAGACGTTACAGTCGGACCCTGCAACGCGAACCCTTGCATATTTAGCACTACACCCGGGTTCTGGAGATGTAGCGGTCCTTGCCGAGACGTTACAGTCGGACCCTGCAACGCGTTCCTTCCGGGGAACATCCTAGCCTTAGCATAATACTTTAATGGATCCATTCATTGAGTATTTGCCATAGTTTTTTACGCTGGCTGGCAACCTAACGCAACCCTCCTCCTTTATCCGGGCTTGGGACCGGCCATGACTAGGTCGTCACAGGCGGAGTTAATGCATTTAGAATCTAATTAAATAAATTCTGTAAAATAGAGTTAATGCATTTAGAATCTAATTAAATAAATTCTGTAAAATAGAGTTAATGCATTTAGAATCTAATTAAATAAATTCTGTAAAATAGAGTTAATGCATTTAGAGTTAATTAGACCCCGTCCAAACCTGGATAAGGATCTAACCAGGACTCAACCGAGGTCACCAAAATGGGCCTAAGTTGGACCGCGCCTACAGTCCTAAAATAGGACCCGTCCTCACTGGTTCGCTCATCCAGTGACTTACCTCACTTACCTCGTGCAGCTCTACTCAACTTCTTAACCCACCAGGTCTTCCTGCCAGGGCTCAACCACCCTGGTCTTTTTGCCAAGTTTCAACCAACTTGGGCTTCAGCCAGTTGTCAGGCCCCGTGAACCCAACTGGACTTCTCGCCAGGACTCAACCACCCTGGACTTCCCGCCAGGACTCAACCACCCTGGACTTCAGCCTGGTGTCAGGTCCTAAGTCTTTCAACCCTGCACACTTAGTAAAGAGGTCAAAACCAAAAGCAAGTCTAACTTTAACCTATTTGTCATTCATCAAAACTTAGGTTTAACTATTAGTGCAAATTGCACCAACAATCTCCCCCTTTTTGATGCAATGACAACCTGGGTTAAAGTTAGAAAATACCAGATAAAGCAATGAGTCCAAGAATAATATGCAAATGACATGCTCTAAGATCAGAAATTTTTAATTTTCTAACTCAACCCTTAATCCCTCCCCCTTTGGCATTCATCAAAACAAAGAAATAATAAGTGCGCAAGCATCAGAAATAAAACAAGCAATCAAGTAATATGCCAGCCAAGTAAAAAATACTTTAAGTATTTGGGGAAGAGAAAATGCTTAACAGGCATACTAAGTTTCTGAACTGATTCAGAGGGGTAAGTCAAATTCTTAATTTAACACAAACAATCTGAGAGCATAAATGTTAAAAGAAATGACTAGGTGTAAATTTAGAAATGACTTTTCGAACACCATTTTCAAAATCTTAAGGCTACCTTCAAAATCTTAATCTTTTCCAAAATAAAGAATATCTCAAGGCAAATTAATGAAAAAGAGAAGATTTTCAAAAATTTTCTTTTCAAAGGATCATTTAGAATATTTTCAGGATTAATTTGAGAAAAAAATTTCAAGATATTTTTTTTTTAAATCCTTGTTCAATTAAAGAAGATATTTTCTAAAACAGTTTTCACTAAACATTTTTGAGAGTTAGAATACAAAATATAAACTCAAGCTCCCCCTGAACCAAGTAAGAAAGTTTAGCCCATTTTGAATGTCTAACCGTAGTTAAACTCAAACTAAGTTTATGAATTTAAAACCGTAGGTTAAGTTTTTGAATTTTTTTTAAAAAAAAAATTAAGAAAATTTTAAACATCCTAAAGAATTTAAAACTTGAATTTGAATTTTGAATTTTATTAATTTTTGAATTTAAATTTTGAATTTGAATTTTATGAATTTTTGAATTTGAATTTTGAATTTGAATTTTATGAATTTTTGAATTTGAATTTTATTAATTTTGAATTTTATTAATTTTTGAATTTGAATTTTGAATTAATTTGAATTTTATTAATTTTTGAATTTGAATTTTATTAATTTTGATTTTGTTAATTTGAATTTTGAATTTTGAATTCGTTAATTTGAATTTTGAATTTTGAATTCGTTAATTTGAATTTTGAACTTTGATTTTGTTAGTTTGAATTTTGAACTTTGATTTTGTTAGTTTGAATTTTGAACTTTGATTTTGTTAATTTGAATTTTGAAATTTGATTTTGTTAATTTGAATTTTGAAATTTGATTTTGTTAATTTGAATTTTGAAATTTGATTTTGTTAATTTGAATTTTGAAATTTGAATTTGTTAATTTGAATTTGAAATTTGATTTTGTTAATTTGAATTTTGAAATTTGATTTTGTTAATTTGAATTTTGAAATTTGATTTTGTTAATTTGAATTTTGAAATTTGATTTTGTTAATTTGAATTTTGAAATTTGATTTTAGTAATTTGAATTTTGAATTTTGATTTTAGTTGTCCTTATTCATCTCACTTGATCTAAGTTGTCAATCAAAGGGATCCTATGATTTGTGTGAGATAAGTTTGAGTTTGATTTATAAAAGTTAATCTGACCTTTTGTTAGATTCAGGTTTGACAAGAAGCAGTTTAAAAGTATACTTCCATAATTGGTTTCCAGGCCGTGGCGAGGCACAGAGGTCTTCTTTGGCCGAAGCCTTATTGGATCAACAACCACTTTCTAGGCAAAACCGCTTAAGGAAGTTGTACTTTTAACCTACCTATTGAAACTCCTTGGTCTAACTAGTCTAGGATGTGGCGAGGTAGCTTCGGCTAGTTCCACTGGGCTAAGAAGACCAAATAGAGGACGCCTTCCCCTACCTGACTCCTTAGATCAGCTTCCCTAACGTACTATCAGGTCGCCCTACCCTGGTACTGAGTAGGTCAAGTGTCAGACTAACTTTTGAAACTAGTCCTAGGTACCCAGACGGGTAAAGGGTGACTTTGAGGTGCCAACTAATTTGGAGCTTCCCCCTAAATTGTAGACTGGGTGTCTAGGGTCAATATAGTGGATGTCCCTTTTTGGGACATAAAGTTGATTTTGACCTACTTGCTTTGTTAGGTAAGCTTTCCCAAAAATTTGACGAGCCCAAATATACTAGCTAATTTGTCACGAAGGTATGGGTCTATCAAATTTAGAATTTATAAATGAAAGCTGGAAACCCTTTTACAATCAAAAGCATGAAAATGTAATATAGGGGCCACAGGTCGTATTTTTCTCGGGGACTAGTTGACGTTGTTTGATTCGCGCTTGTATTTAGGTGTCGTTTATGAATTTTGGGTTTCGAATGAAATATGGTTTGGGTTCAGTTTAGAATGAAAGCCCAATGAAGAAAAAGGAGAACCAAATAAAAGCCATTCAATTAAGGGGCTAAACAAGGAGTTGGCACTAATGAACTCGTCTCATGATGGATTTAATCACCCAACTAATGATGCTTTGCAAAGTCCAGAAATCAAAGCTGACATCGAAACTCACTAATGAAGATTCTTTTGCTTCAAGGTTTGCAATTCAAAACAACCAAATGCCAAGCAATCTATAAACAAGTTGATTCAAAGTCAATACGAACTCTTACTTGATACCAATTGGACAATGCTTATGTGCCAAAAGTCATAAACCTAAGCAGATATGAAAACTTAAGCTCAGAAATCATTTGAATGCAATTAGGACTGAAATCAAGGCAAGAGTACACTAAGAATTGAGTTAAATTCTGGTCCAATAAGTGCTGAATTCTCCACTTGATACAAGTGCAGAAATTTAGTTCTCTTGCCACCAAAATGCATGAACTGATGTGCCAAAAAAATTGGAACCAAAGGTAGGAATGATTGCTGATCAAATCAGTTTGAAAAAAACACATCTAATAGAAAAGTTCCATACGTAAATGAATGAAAGAAATCAGGGATAAGTGAAAAATCAGACAACTTGGCAACCAACTGCAGAAATTGCAGTTTTTCAGAACACTGCAGTTAACCTTCACATAACAGAATCGGGATTTCAGAAATCAGTTGATACAAAGATTCCGGATTAGGATACCAAAGCTGCTATGCAAGACATTGAAAATAGAAGACAATAGCTGTAATCGAGTGCAGGAAATGATCATGTGCAGAAAATAAAAACTGAAGTTCAGAAACGTATCATATGCATGAACTGAAAATTGAAAACTGGATACACTGAGTTCAGAAATTAATGGCTGGATGCGCATGGAAAGAACACTGAATTTCAGAGACAACACATGTGAAATCACTACTCTTAAAAGCTGAGATTGGTATGCAGGAATGGTCTGACTTAGATGCAGAAAAGGTCTGAAATTCAGCAACAACGTATGCAAAGATGCAGAGAAAGAATTGGAGCGCAAGGGATAATCTGAAAGAAATACAGAAATGAAATCGAATGCAAGCTATCTTAGATCAAATGCATAAGCATTGCTAACTGATTTCCTAATTCAAATAGTAAGACAATACCTAAACCAAATCTGAAATAAACTAAAACTGAACAATTGACAAATTCTGATACGCTAGCTAGGAAATCTGATACGCAACCATTACAACTACAGAACACACGAAATTGAATGAAAAGATGATTAAACAAACTCTATAGCTAACGAACTTGACAAATTGAAACTTAACTACTGCAAAAACCATTCAAAACGAAAACTAAGCAACTGAATCTAATTACAGAAACATAAATGACAGAAATTAAACAGATTCGGCATGAAATAAAATTTAAGCTACAAACACAATGAAACTAGCTAGTTAAACTACTCCTCAATCTTCCCTAAGCTCAAAATCTTCTTGGTTGTCAATCAAGAGCTGGCTTCGAACCCCTAGGCACAGCAAATCAGTGGAATTAAGCTTCAATCGATCACTCTGCTCGAACTTGCCTCAGCTGGAAAAGATCCAGTCCAATCTCTTGTATCTCGATTGCTGACTTGCGATGATGATTTGAAGAACCTCTGAGCTAACCTGAGAACCCCTACAAGCTGCTCAGAAGCTCGGAAATGGCTTGTGGACGAGACACAATCGATTGGGTAGCAAAGATGCCGAAACCCTCAAACACCCTTGTTCTGGCGCAAATTGAGCTGAAATCTCGATCCTAGCTGTCTTCCAAGGACTCTGATGATGATCAAATGGAGAAATCGAGGGGTCGCGCCCCTTGGATGAAGAAATTGCTGAAGAAAACTAAATCTAGCTGAAGAACAGTGCGGCGAGGAAGACGCGACGAAGGAGAAGGCTGGGAAAAATTTCCTTAAGTAATTAAGAATGAACGGCTCTGATTGATTTGATGAAATCCAACGGCTGATCTTGCTCTGATTGAAGCCAAACTTTAATGATGATGATCTGGGGTCAAGATCTGCCTTGTGGTAGCTCGGATCCTCCAGATTTGCAACGGATGGTCCAGATCAACTCATTCTGTGAATGGACGCTCTAGAGCCCTCCAAGCTTGATCCAACGGTTGATTTAGCTCTGATTGGGATGAAACCTTCAGATCTTGATCATAGAGCTTGATCAACCCTAACCCTAGCTCGGATTGCTTCAGATCGTCCCGGATGGCTCAGATCTAGCCGCTCTTGAATCGGACGGCCCGGATTAATCGTAGGCTTAATAATTCGATCCGGTTCACATCCGACTCAAGTTTGACCCAGTATACCCTAGGTCCAGGATCCTTTCATGCCTACAAAAATATATCAGAAAATTAGTGGCCAAATAATCCAAAAATATGCAATTTTGCAATTAAGTCCAAAATAATAGAAAATCCTAAAACCTAGGGTAAAATCACAATTAAACAATAAAAACATGGATCAAACATGGATTTAAGCACTTAAAATAATCAATAAAATGGTGCTTATCAGTGGATAAAGGAGATAAAGGATCTTTGGGCTGATCCTGATTTATATCCTATCCCAGATTTATTGTACATGCCCTTTTGTGATCCAAGAATGAGGTCAAGGTTCTTGGATCGGGTTGTGAAAGTTGCTAGTAGATCCTTAAGTTTTAGGACTTCGCCCTTTAGAGTGGAGTTTTCAGTTTCAAGCTCAATTATCTTTTGATTTTGAGTTTGTTCAGTTAATGTTCTGGTATTAATTAATTGCTCCTTAAGGTCTTGATTTTTCTTAAGGAGCTGGTCATTCCTAAATTCAGATGCAAGTAATTTTTTATTTAAAATGGAAATAATCTTAAAAAAATTTTCATTAACTGAATCTAAATATACCTTAGTCGAGTCGTCCGAAAAGAGTCCGATCTCTTGACTTGACTCGTATTCGGAATCTTCGTCGTGCTCCGAGTCTGACCCGGGTCCAGTTGCCATTAGCGCGAGGTAGCTTGTCTTCTTTGGTGGTTCATAGTCAGAGTCATTCGAACTCTCGTCCCAGGTGGCTTGAAGAGCCTTCTTCTTCTTGCTTTTCTTTGATTGGTCCTCCGTTTTGTAGGGACATTCATGTTTGAAGTGTCCTTTTCTGTTGCAACCGAAGCAGGTTATTTTGCTTTTCTCTCCATAACTAGTTGGCTTCATTATCTTTTGGAAATCTCTTTTCGAGAATTTGCTTTTCTTTTTGGCGAGGACTTTTCTTACTAAGTTAACCATTTGTTCCTCGTCATCTGAGTCTGAGTCTGACTCTTCTTCTGATTCTTGAATTTTCTTCTTTGACTTGACTTCTTTTGAAGAACCTGCAAACAAAGCAATTCCTTTCTCGGCCTTGGCGTTAGTTTGTTCGTGCAGTTCTAATTCACAGAATAGTTCATCTAAATTTATTTTGGAAAGATTCCTAGAAATTTTATAAGCATCTATGATGGATGCCCATAAAGAGTTTCTAGGAAAGACATTTAGTGCATACCTTATAATATCTCTATTTTCTTGTTTGTGCCCAATGAGGTGGAGTCCATTTAGTATGTCCTTGATCCGGGCGTGGAGTTGGCTTGCAGACTCACCTTCCTGCATTTTTATGTTAAATAATTTATTCAATAACAAATCTCTTTTTGTTACCTTCGCATCTGAGGTGCCTTCATGCAGTTCAATCAGTTTGTCCCAAAGTTCTTTGGCAGATTCAGTTGGGCCGATACGGTTCAATTCCTCTTTGGTTAGTCCGCATTGGAGTGTGTTCTGTGCTTTGAACTCAATCTGAGCCCTTTTCTTCATTTCTAGGTTCCATCTGTCATGCTTCAGTAGTGCATTATTGTTGGGACCGGGTACATGTCGACAAGGATACGGGTTCGTAAAATTTTAAATTTTTACGTGCAGCGGAAGAATTAGCATAAAATAATTTCCTAAATTATTTTAACCACGTATCTAGCATGCAACCTTATGATGTGTTGACATAATCATAAATTAAAAACTTTACGGAAAAGTAAACTAATTTACATTATACCTCTCGTAACTCGAAGTAAGGGACGAGATCCAACCGTAGCGTCCCTTGGAACCTCCGCCTCTATTCGCGTCCACGCCGAGTTCTCTTCGGGATGACTTTGCAAATTCACGAGTTTTGTGCCGACGAGAACTACTAGATTCTCAATAGGCACAACAAGAATGATGAAGAGAGGAAAGGGAAACTAACCACCAAGAAAACGGAATCGAATTCCGGGAAGAGAGGAGTCGCTATCCGCTTCTTCTTCTTCTTGTTTCGTTTCTCCTTCTTCTTGAAGCTCACGGCAACCACCTTGATGAGAGGATGCGCCGGCCCTAGGGTTGGTGTGCGCCGGCCCTAGGGATGATGAAGGGCGCCGGCCCTAAGGGGAATAGAGAAGGAGAAGAGAGGAATTAAAGAGAGAGAGGGAGAGAATAATTAATCTCTATCAATTATTCATTAAGAATCAAAGGCTTCCCTTTGGTTCCTTATATAGTTGCTTCTCCCTTGCCAAGTCTCATCTTTAACGGAATTAACGGAATTAGTTATCATAAGAATTTTATCTTATAAAATTTCTTATGACTTATTCCGTTAAGCCTAGTCTTATTATAACTAATTTATAATAAAAATAAATTCTTCTTCTCTTTAAATTATGGAATAAAATTTTATAAGAAATTTATAAACTTTCTTATTATGGAAAAATCAATTCTTAATTAATTTTATAAAATTAAAATAAACCAATTCATGGATTATTTTAACTTCCATAAAAAGAATAAATTTATATAAATTTATTTATATAAATTTCTTTATACAAATTTATTTATCCATAATTTATAAAATAAATCGCACTAGATTCATTTTATTAATTAAACCAATTAAATTGGTTTTTCTCCCTTTTAATGGCCGGCTAACCAAGGAGGGTTGGCACCCTCTTTGGCCGGCCCAAACCGAGCCGAACCAACGCGAATTAAACTCATTTAATTCGCCCAAAAAGCCTTCAAAAGACTTAGCCATTTTTAGCTTCCATTGCGCCTCTGATTAACTCAGATTCGACTTATTTCTCTTGATTGGAAAATCCAATTTTCAACTCGTTTTAAATCCCTCGGATTACTCGTAGTGCGTGTGACTAAATAGGCTTTCGATTTATGTTGGCCGTCTATAATTAACCCATTAATTATAGAACGATCATGAGTGGCACCTAGTAGTACATCATGATCCCCAATTAATCGAAAGATCAACGGTTTGACCTCAGAAGAAATTACTTTGAAACCCTTCAGCAGCTCTAATGAATCGTGCCCCATTCCCTTCACCATCTTATACCCACTTGGTTCAGGACACGGTCTATTTGTGTCAGTCCCCACTAGGCTGACTACGTCACACCTAGCCCAAGTAATGTCTTTCTCGTCCTTTGAATTTCTAATTACTCTCATGTATTTAAGAGACTCACACTCTTAACATGATATACTCTGGCCAGAGGTTTTGAGTAACAATCCGACGATAGGCCTGGGTATACATCTCCTCGCAAGGAGTGGTGAATCCTTTGTAGGCTGTTCAAACATCTTCGGGCACTTCGGCTCATACCCAATCATCCTGGGTCCACACCTCCTTGGAGATGCTTTCTTAAGATGTTAAAGTATAAGTCTCCATGACCAAGATGACTTGAACACCGCAAGTCAAAGGAACATCGCACTTAAGCTGCAGTAAGAACTTCATTGACATATCTTTATAGATAACCATATGAAGTTTTACAGCTAGTCACTCCAATGAACTAGTTCCCTTAACTAGCATCCATGTTTATCTCCGGACATCCCAATGTCACCAGCCAGTGAAAATCAGCTGATTAGAGAATAACCCATGCTAGTCTCAACAGAATTGATAGTGTCTGTTTTTATCAATTCATCGACTAGGGATAATTTCAATACTTCACAATTGCACATTAGAGATAATCACTAGTTGTGATCCCATCACAAATTCTCTTATGCTGTGAGTTGTATTGCGGACATTCAGTAGATGAGTTTAAGATCCCAATCAAATACACAAAACATGTATACTCAAATAGTGAATTATCATTTATTAATATAAATGTTTACATCATAAGGCGATTGCCTTAGGACACTTCTCTCATATCACTAACAATTGTTTCCCTCGTCCATTGGTGGTTCGTAGCCAGATTGCACCGCGAACCATTGATCCATATCAGTCTTTAGGTACACCTCCATTCTTCGTTTCCAGTAAGGGAAGTCTTCCCCATTGAAGAGCGGAGGACGGGCAGTACTATATCCTTCACCTTGAGCCATCTGAAATAGACAACAACAAAAACACTTGTTCCAAGACTAGGTCTTGGATTAGTAGTGTGGTAGGAAAAGGAGAAGAAAGGAACAAAAAACGACTCGAAATGGTGTTGCCCAAATTCGAGTAAAATCGATAGAAAATATCTAAATTTAGGCAACAATACCTAATTTAGATCGTGTAGCGAAAACACAAAAACAAACGAAAAAGAATTGGATTTCCCCCGGCTCTTATGGTGGTTGCACCGATACAGAGCGAACTTGGCTCTGATACCACTTGTAGGACCGATGCACGTGAGAGGGGGGGGGGTGAATCACGTGACTTTTAAAATCTTCGTTATAAAATCAGAGTCGATAGAAAATTGTACGATGCTTTTTATAATGTGCGCAGCGGAAAAATTAAAACGAAATGCGAAAGCGAAAAATAAAAAAAATTACACGAGGAGTTTTATTTCGTTCGGAGCCTTCGCCGACTCCTACTCGAAGGCCCAGGTTCCTTGAACCTTTCCTGTGGGCAATCCACTAAAAACCTCTATCGACAAACCACCGATAGAGTGATTCGAATACAAGATTGGGCGGAAGTGTAACAGCCCTACACTTCCCCCTTTAATAATTTAAGTGCAGAAAAAAATTCGTTACCCAACACTTAGATTTATCTGAAGCAGCTTGGGTGTTGGGAGCGATCTTCCAGCAGCGGTCGGACAGCGTCGAGTCAAAGCACAAACCGCAGCAGAGGAGCGTGGAAGCAAGAGAGCGCCAAAGCTTGAACCAGAATCAAATTTTCTTATTTGTTAGAGGGCTTGCTTGCTTCTATTTATAGTGCCTCGATGCATGATCTTCTCAGCTCAAATTTTATCCATCAACAAGATAAAATAATTAAAAAAAGATAATGTTTCTATCCTTTGCTTCAATTAAGAAAATAATTTAAATAAAATATAAATACAGAATATTGAAAAGTTAACCGAGAGGTTTTATCCTCTTACAATTTTATTAATAATTTAAAAGGAGATTTTATCCTTCCAGCTAAGCTTTACGTGAGAATTTTAAGCATTAGTAGGAATAATTTTATTCTCTAAAAAGAAGGAAATACGAATAATTTAAATGATAATTTATCCTCCACCAAGGCTTTAGATAAGGAATAATTTTATAAAATTCAACTACAAAATTTAATTAAATAAATTCTATAAAATAGAGTTAATGCATTTAGAATCTAATTAAATAAATTCTGTAAAATAGAGTTAATGCATTTAGAATCTAATTAAATAAATTCTGTAAAATAGAGTTAATGCATTTAGAGTTAATTAGACCCCGTCCAAACCTGGATAAGGATCTAACCAGGACTCAACCGAGGTCACCAAAATGGGCCTAAGTTGGACCGCGCCTACAGTCCTAAAATAGGACCCGTCCTCACTGGTTCGCTCCTCCAGTGACTTACCTCACTTACCTCATGCAGCTCTACTCAACTTCTTAACCCACCAGGTCTTCCTGCCAGGGCTCAACCACCCTGGTCTTTTTGCCAAGTTTCAACCAACTTGGGCTTCAGCCAGTTGTCAGGCCCCGTGAACCCAACTGGACTTCTCGCTAGGACTCAACCACCCTGGACTTCCCGCCAGGACTCAACCACCCTGGACTTCAGCCTGGTGTCAGGTCCTAAGTCTTTCAACCCTGCACACTTAGTAAAGAGGTCAAAACCAAAAGCAAGTCTAACTTTAACCTATTTGTCATTCATCAAAACTCAGGTTTAACTATTAGTGCAAATTACACCAACAATAACCTGGTCGACTCTTCACCAGTAGCCTCAACTGTTGCCTTCACGCCCTCTTCATCTTCGGCCCTCGTCCCTCGGATGCACACGCAAGCCTCCAGCTTGCCTCCATGCCATCCTTCACGTACGCCTCAAAGTCCGCGTCCCTCGGCTTATCGTCCCCGCTATCCACGGTCCCTCGAGTGCGCACACAAGCCTCCGACTTGCCTCCATGCTACCCTTCACCTGAAGACATCAACCATGTCTATCTGTACCTGTACACCTGCACACTCATTACACATATTAGTCTAAAAATAAATCCTAACTTAACCATATTGACCAACACACATCAAAACCCCATGATCCTCCAAATCATCTTAGGGCCGATTGCCTCAACAATCTCCCCCTTTTTGATGTGTGACAATATGCTAAGTTAGGTAAATATAACAACAATAGCAATAACAAAAGCAATAGTAATTGAAAAACAAAGCATAACAAACAAGAGACAACCTCCCCATTAACCTATGCTTTCTCCCAATTTTTTAATCCTCATTGCCAACACCACGTTAAGTTATTCCCAACTTAACACTTAACACAAGTTAAGTTCTCCCAACTTAACACCCAAGTCTCATAAGCCAACTACAGTTAAGTTCCAACCCAAACCTAACTTAACACCCAAGTTCTTCCTCTTTGCCACCATCAAAAAAATTGCCCCAAGTAATCCTACCCCTGGTTCCAAATAGAACTTACCAGATTTCTGAAAAACCCCTCAGAAATCACCAAAACACCTTCTACCCGAGACACCAGTCGACTGCCCCCCAGGGCAGTCGACTGATACGCCAATTTCTGAATTTCCAACCGAAATTCAGAAATGCATAGAAAATTCTACAATATTTTGAAAAATATAAAATTTTGCAAATATGTTTGTTACGATATACTCTATCCTAGAAAAATATGGGTTCATGAAAAACAACAAACGTGCTTGACTTTTGGTACAAACCTAAAATTCCTCAAAAATTGGCACTTTTGTATGAACTTTAACATCCCTTCACACTTCTATGTGTTTGCCAACCTTGTTCATTCACATTTCACACATAGAATGGTCCACCATTCTTCCCTTCTTCATATGTATTCTCAATAAGACACAAACCTCCCCCTAATTTACTCTTAATCCTAGGGACACATGAACTTATCAAGTTTCCTTAGATTTCATAAAAAACTTTATTTCAAATAATTAACATGGAATCATGAGACAAACCTTGATATAATGAATATGAAAGCAAACCAAGACATATAATTCAACCCACATTCTATCATTCAATAACAACTAATAAATTGCAAATAATACACACCAAAATCAAATCATGACATGAAATTTTCATAAAATAAAATGAAAAGATAAGCAAATGATTTATACATGGAAACATAAGGAAGGTCAGATGGGCCGTGGCCCCAAAATAGTTGAAGTTTGACAATCATCAAGATAAAGTGTTTGAGAGATATAATATATCAACAAATAAAACACTCTCAACACTAAGCCGCTCTCAATACTGCGCCATCACATCACATCATGTCGTCACCGCCTAGAGGAGGAGGAGGAGGGGCCTGATAAATCAGGTACAGCTGCCGGAGCATCTCGTACATCTTATCCTGCTGGCTCCGGAACCCCTGGCAGAACTCCGTGAGGCCATGCACCTCCCCCTGGATCGCCGTCTGCGTCTGCTGGAATCCATGGATCTCCTCCCAGATGCCGTGAACATCCTCCTAGAGCCTGTGAACATCAGATCGGAGCTAAGTAAACTCCGCACGTGTAATCATATCAGCAGGCTCCTCCTCAGAGATGGAGAACTCTGGACGCTGTCTCCACACGAACTCCCCCTGCCGACACTCGATACCTGCCAATGACAGTTGGCGTGTGCCAATCTGGTCGTAGTCCTTCGACAGGTGCCGGACCTGACCGCTAGTAGCACGAATACCCCGCAACTGGAAAAACTCGGTTAGGACGTGACAGAAAGGCATGTAGATTTTCCCGTTGACACTCTGGTAAATGACAGATGGAGGTGAACACATGTAGGGAGACGTCAATATCTAATCTCCTCTCCAGGGCGTACATCATCACCAGATGAGGCAGTCGGATCCTAGCCCTTCCCTTGGTGACAATGGGTAGAAGACATTCTAAAACAATCTTATACAACACATGACTAAACAGGCTCATAGGTTTAGCATCAAAGATGCACTCTGACTCATGCCGATGCCTCCTAAAATAGTGTATATGAATTTGATCTATGGTGACATCAGGAAATGTAAATGGCTCAACAACAGTAGGAAAATAAGTGTTCACATTATTGGACGCCCTACACTCCAAAAATCTAGCCAAATCCATGGCTGAGAAAGGAACGGGAACTCCGGCTATCCTGGACTCATACAGGTTATTTTCAGAATCAATGCAAGTTAAGTTTGCGTAAAACTCTTTACACAGGTCAATGTTAATGTCATGTTGGCAAAAAACCAGTTGTTCTATCCCAAAGTGTGTAATAATCTCGGCTATTTGTGGGGATTTTTCTTGGAAGAAGGCTATATTCAAATATCGACAACTCATTGGCACAAATTCATTCTCCTCAAACCTTTTCTTACACTCTAAGGACCTAAACCTAGATTCTCCCGGGTCTTGCCGACCTTGGTGGGATAAACCCTCACCTCTTGGCCTCTTAGAAACAACCCTAATATCCAATACCCAAATATACGTTGACTAAACCATCTCACAAAGGAAAAAAGACAAGGAAGACATGAAACAATAGACACATTAGTCCCAAATCATGGTTTAAATGAACAAAATCAACTGAAACACCGTTACCTCTTTGCTAGTCGCTTCATGATGATAATGAGGAGAGATCGACTTGAAGAGATGAGTTTTCACTAACCCTAGGAATAGATCCGAGGTAGAGGAAGGCTTAGGGAGGGCTTGGGAGAGGCTTAGGACACAAGAGGAGTTCGAGGAGAAAAGAAATCGCAGGGGTTACACGCCAAAACCCTAGGTTTTGGCTGCCCCCGCGCGGTCTGAGCCTTATAAAATCGCGCATACTAGTCGACTGCCCCTGGGACAGTCGATTGCGAAAACATACAGAGGGTTTCTCACTCTAGGACCAGTCGGGGTAGTCGACTGGTAAAACACTCAGAACCTTTCTGACTCTAGACTAGTCGACTGATACTGAAAAACCAGTTCTTCAGTCCTTAATTTAGAAATGGCTAATTAATTTCACAAATCTCCAAAAAATTGAAATTTTGTGGAGAGATTTGTGGATCCTATATCTACTTGGGAAAAATATGTTTTCAATCAAAACTATTCCGAATCCCAAGATTGGTACAAACTTCAAAGTTATCAAAATTGGGTCATTTAAACTCAACTAGAAGTTCTAATTTGGTCCTCTTCTTGATGCTTCCTCCCATACTTGTTCATAATACACTAATAGTATCAAGTTATATAGTATTTACACCTTAAAACCAATTTCTCTCAATTATAATCCCATTTTCCTTTTTTCACCATGAAACTCCTTTTAGTGTGCCAAATTTCTAGGATTAAGGCTAACCTTAGCCTTTTAAACCTTTGGGCACATTCCATAGACCATCTAATCTCCTAGGAGAAAACCTCCTAAGATCTATTGACTATGGATCCCATTTTGGCTCCTAGGGCTCTCCCTTGGACTTCTAGCTCTAGTTACCTCCCTAGGTAACTTACCCACAAATGCAAGACCACAACGGTGCTCCTCCGGTGCTTCTTGACCTTTCACTAATACTCTCCTAACTCTCTAGACCTTTTTCTTGGTCAATTCCTTTTCTTTTCCTTTAAATGGTTTTTCTTTACCATTTTTGACCTTTTCATTACTATAAACATAAGACATCCTTGAATATGATATTTTACTAGGATTTACCTTCCTAGGGTGGTATCCAAGACTTGGCCTACCATTTCTATGGTTTTGATCCTTTGGTAGCACATTCAATCCCTTGGATCCTCTAATGAGTCTATCTAGGTTTTTCTCTAATTTATCAAGTTTGGCTCTTAAAACTTGATTTTCCTTTTCTAACTTCCTAACCATAGTATCACTAGACCTAACTTGATCATCCCTAGGTCTACCCATTTTTCTAGGTATATGTCTTCCTTTCTTATGGTTGATGCCTTGATCCTTAGTTCTAGAAATCCTAATTTTATCACAAATCATAGATTTTTGAACATTTTGGCACGCAATAGTGTTCTTAGTTATATCATGATACTTAAAGCCAAAATTACATTTAGACAAGCAATTATTAACATTTCTACCATTCATGGAAGCATTTTGAGCGTAAGTAAAGTTAGGGATTACCTCCCTTACCCTTGTAGCTCCCCCTTGATACGAACTACTCTTCTTCCTTTCTTCCTTCTCCTATTTTCTCAGATACTCCATCTTCTTGAGCTCTCCTTTCCTTGGACATTTAGTGTGGTAATTGTTGGTGCAGAATGCACCAAAGTCAAACCTGTGTTTTGATAATGGCAACAGAGGTCAAAAGTTAAGTCTTACTTGTGTTTCTAACAAACTACTCTAGTGTGCAGAGATAAAGTCCTAGCGAAGGAAAGCTAGGCACCTGGCGAAGGACTGCCAGTATTCAAGCCCTAGCGAAGGACTACTAGGCACCTGGCGAAGGACTGCTAGGCAACTGGCGAAGGACTGCTAGTATCCAAGCCCTAGCGAAGGACTGCTAGGCAACTGGCGAAGGACTGCCAGTATCCAAGCCCTAGCGAAGGACTGCTAGGCGCCAGGCGAAGGACAGCTTGGGACTAAAGCCCTAGCGAAGGACTGCTAGGGAACTGGCGAAGGACTGCCAGTTTACAAGACCTGACAAAGGACCATCAGGCAAAAGTCCAACCAAAGGAGCGGTTGGCATCAGATAATTTCTCCCGAGAGGAGTAGGTGAGGACGCGTTCCCCGTCGAGGGAACAGTAGGCGTCGGTTCGACCTAGGACTCCATTTTGGAGACCAAAGTCAGAACCAAGACAGCTAAGGCTGTATAAACAAATACTTTATTGCTTTATTGTGTTTTAGACTAACCCTGGATGCAGGACCAAAGGAAGGAGTGTCTGCAGCTCAGATAGCCTCAAAGGAGAGAGGCAAGGCTGAGTAGGGCGCCGGAGTGGGGCGCCCCCAAGGTGCATACAAAACAAGTAAAGAGAAAAAGGGTTCGAATAGCTGCTGGGCCGGCGCCCCCGTGCTCCCGGGCGCCCGCGCTGCTCCCGGGCGCCCCCAGCGTCCCGGGCGCCCCCATGCGTATACCTCGAACCGAAGCCCTCGAAGCCAAGCGGATAAAATTTGACCCGGTCAATCCGGGCGCCCCGAGTCCTCCGGGCGCCCCGGTCAAAGCGGATCCAGAGGATCAGACGCGACCGAGACTTTGACGGATCAAAGGCCACGTGGGGGGCGCCCCCGACGTCCCGGGCGCCCCCAGGCCCTATATAAAGGCCCTTCAACCAAGGCTTCAGAACACCAATTCATTCAACGCTTCCACGCTCTTCTGCTCTCGCTCCTTGCTCCAAAAACTGCCCAACTCGAGCCGACGACGTCCTGCTGCTCCGAACAAGTGAACCTGCAATCGGACGTCGGTAAAAGAAGAGCATCTTTTTCTTAATTGTTAAAGTTTACTGCACTTACTCTATATTCAATATTTGTAAACTGTCTTTGCGCCAAATATAGAATTGCCCAAAGTAAATGGTCAACGACCGTGGACCTTGGAGTAGGAGTCGACACAGGCTCCGAACCAAGTAAATCGACTGTGTCTCTGTGTATTGTTTTTAATTTCCGCTGCGTACCTACTCTTACTCAAATCCGAAAGTTTTCCGATATTCACCCCCCCTATATCGGTTTTATCGATCCAACAAGTGGTATCAGAGCCGAGCTGCTCTTCACCGGACTAACCGCCGACGGATCAACGACGCTAGGAGTTGAGGGGGAGCCCAGGGGTGAATCAGGTACATTTTTAATGTCTAATTTTAAATTGCATATTATTTGTTTCACTTGCAGGGAGAGAGGGCACTACAAAAATCAGTGCCCTACTCGTAAGAATCGTTCATCACCGGCGGCAAAGGAGGTACCAGCGCCAGGAAACCGGAGGGACAAAAGTCACGTACAATGCTTCAAATGCAAGAAATACGGACATTACAAAAACAAGTGTCCGGCGAAGGTACGTAAGATTTACGTTCCAAAAGTTTTACAATTTCCTGAACTATCTTTAGATAATTCAGTTAATTTTTCTGATAAATTAAATTTACTGCATAGTAGATTAAATATTTTGCATGAAAGATTAGAAAATACGGATATGATTAAGATATCCAAAATTAACTATTTAATTATTAATATCAATTCAATAATTGCTAAAATTAACTCTGATAATTTATCTGATAAAATTAATCCTGATAATTTATCTGATAAAATTAATTATGATAATCTTAATTCAGACAAAATTAATCCTAAGGATAAATCCGAATTCAAATTTGAATATCTTAAGGATAATTCAGAAAGTAATTCTGAAAACCTCAAGATTAATTCAGAAATTAATTCTGAAAATCTTAAAGATAATCTAGAGATTAATGTTGAAAATATTGAAAATATATCTGAGGATAATTTTGAAGATAAAATTCTCCTAGATAATAATTTAATTATAGATAATATTAAAGATTATTACAAAACATTAATTAGTGGCACAAATTATTCCACCTACTGTGAGAATATTGAAAAATCTAATCTTGAGGAGGAGATAGAATTTTCTAAGATAAAGACCATAATCAATAAAAATTACAAAAATTCAAATAAATCAAAATTATTTAAAAACATGAAAAGAAAGATAAAGATGAAGAAGAAATTTTCGAAATAATGAAAATGATGAATTTAAACCCACAATTATTAATTAATCATTATAACCTTAATTCAAATTAATTCAAATTAAATCCAAATTAATTCAAATTAATCCAAATTAAATCCTAATTAAATTCAAATTAATCCAAATTAAACCCTAATTAAATTCAAATTAATCCAAATTAAATTCAAATTAATTCAAATTAATCCAAATTAAATCCTAATTAAATTCAAATTAATCCAAATTAAACCCTAATTAAATTCAAATTAATCCAAATTAAACCCTAATTAAATTCAAATTAATCCAAATTAAATCCTAATTAAATTCAAATTAATCCAAATTAATCCTAATTAAATTCAAATTAATCCAAATTAAATCCTAATTAAATTCAAATTAATCCAATTAAATCCTAATTAAATTCAAATTAATCCAAATTAAATCCTAATTAAATTCAATTATATATTACTTAAATATTAATTAAATTCAAACTAAATATTAATTAAATTCAAATTAAATATTAATTAAATTCAAATTAATTATTAATTAAATTCAATTTAAATTCAAATTAAATATTAATTAAATTCAAATTAAATATTAATTAAATTCAAATTAAATATTAATTAAATTCAAATTAAATATTAATTAATTTCAAATTAAATCCTAATTAAATTTAAATTAAATATTATTTAAATCTTATTTAAATTCAAATTAAATATTAATTAAATTTAAATTCAATATTAGTTAAATTCAAATTAAATACTAATTAAATTGAAATTAAATATTAATCAAATTCAAATTAAATATTAATTAAATTCAAATTAAATATTAATTAAATTCAAATTAAATTTTAATTAAATTCAAATTAAATATTAATTAAATTCAAATTAAATTTTAATTAAATTCAAATTAAATCTTAATTCAAATTCGAATTAATTAATTTTTAATAATTCAAATTCAAATAAATTAATTCTTAAAAATTCAAATTAATTAATTAAATCTTAAATAATTCAATTAAGTTCAAATAGATTCGAATTAATTCAAATAATTCAATTAAATTCAATCAAATTCAAATTAATTCAAATAATTCAATTAAATTCAAATTAAACATAAATTAAATCTTAATTAAATCAATTTAATTCTAATTAAATTTAAAGTAAAATTAAGTTGAATTAAAATTAAAAACTTCAATTAAATTAACTTCAATATTAATCCTAATCAATTAATCAATTCAACTTCAATTAATTCGTGATTATCTGAATCCAACTAAAATCTTAAATAACATAAACTCAAACTAAAGTAAAATTTTATCCAAAGTGTAACAATTAAAATTAATAACATTAAATATGTCAAAGTGGGTTGACATATTCGCGGGTTCACTCGACATGTATCAAATCGGGAATTTGATACATTTTGGAAACCTAAATAAAATTATTTGACTTGTTTGACTCATGCATAACTGCCATGACATGCATTTGCTATTCCTTTAAAATATATGACATGTCATGCATATTTAAATTTTATGCATATATTAGAACGGCTATAGGAAAAAGAATAATTGAAACTTGATCAACCTAGTATTGGGTGGCGGGGAGATGATAGTACGTTAGGGAAGCCAATTCTAATAAGATCAAGTTCACTTGGTCTCTTTAGACTGGTGAAACTAGCCGAAGCTACCGATCCAAAACCCAAACTAGTTAGACCAGAACTTTTTCAAAGATTAATTTTGAAAATAAAACTTCATTAAATGGCTTTGTCAAGAAAAGGGTGGATGATCCCATAAGGCTACGGCCAAAGAAGGCCTAGTGCCTCGCCAAGACCTGGAAGCCAATTTTTGAATTTCAAATTCAAATCATTCTTTGTTAAATTCAAATCTAACACAAGCTTCAATTAATTCTTAGAGTTAATAAATTAAGAAAAATAAATCAAGCATCTCACAATACACCTATAAGGCAACTATGCTTGTTGTATTGATACATCTAAAATGGGTGAGATGTTAAGGACTAATGAATTGAAAAATATTTTTCAAAATTGTTTTTCAAAATTATTAGAATATTTTCATAAAAATATATTTTTAAAATAGTGCTTCAACATAATAATATTTTTATGGAATTCATGCTTGTCTGTTTGATTATATATATTATACATTTTCCAAAAATATATCTTTTTAAAAATTTGTTTGACTCACTCAATTAGACACAAGCCTCTTAGGACAACACTAAAGTTCCTTAAGTCACTTAGATAGAGTCAAACAGTATCAGGTACAGGGGGAGTACTTTTCATTTTTTTCAAAAATTTGCACTTTAAAAAATTACTATTATTTGAAAATACTTTTCGAAAATTGAGCTTTAAATCGTTATCACATGTGTTTTTCGAAAAAAAAAGGGATTTATGTTGTAAAATTTACCTGTCTTGTTTGATTTTGATAAACCCTAAAGACACAGAGGAAAGTCCACTTCATAATCTACATGGACTCCTAGGACGTGTCAGATTTAGGGGGAGTCTAAATCAACCTTCTGAAACAATTTTGTTTAATTAATTGTTTTGAAATTATTAAATAATTTCCTTAATTTGAATCAACCCTTAAGACTTAGAGGAAGAGTACTTGTGGTCAACAAGCTTCCCAGGACTGGGTCAAATTTAGGGGGAGGTCAAATTAAAAGAATTATTGAAAATTTCAAATGTTTTCATGCGCGGTATTTTCAAATCCTGTTGAAAACATAAGTATTCTTTCAAAATAGTATCAATTTTCAAAAAAATTATACTAGTATTTTCAAAAATTCAATTTTCAAAAAAAAAATATACTAGTATTTTCAAAAATCTTCTAGGACACTTAGGAAAATGTCCTTGTAGTCAACAAGGTTTCCTATGATTGTGTCAGACTGGAAGATAAACCAAATCAAGTATTATCACTTTAAAATCTTTACATTTTTCAAAATTAACTTACATCCTATTATTCTGTGACTTACGAAATTTTTATAATATTTACTTGGATTGGAAAACTTCCAGGACACTTAGGAAAATGTCCTTGTAGTCAACAAGGGTTCCCAGGATAGTGTCAGAGTGGAAAATTAACCAAATGAAGTCAAATATTATGTTTTCAAAAGTACTTATGTCTTTCAAAGCCAAATATTATTTCAAAAGTACTATCATTTTTTTTTCAAAATTCTACTAATATTTAATTGACCTTGAAAAATATTATGTTTCATAAAACACTTATTTTCAAAAAACAGTTAGTACTTGCAAAATAGGCATAATATATTTTCCAAAATAACATTCTTTCAAAAGTTATGCATTTTCCAAAAGTACTTAATTATTCAAAAATTCAATATATTTTCATAGATACTTATATTTTTCAAAAATTACATAATTTTTGCAATATATTATTCAAAATACAATACTTTCAAAAATTTTGCACTAAGTATTTTCAAAAAGAACCAAAGGTTTTTCATGTTGGTGCAAGTATTTTATTTTTGATGTATGACAAAGGGGGAGAGATGTGTGCTTAAGTTAGAAAAATTTTTAACCGAAGTTCAAAAATGTAGTTTCAAAACCTATATTGTTTTTCTTTTCATTTTTACCCCAAGGACAGTAAGTTAGCCCCTTAAACCAATCTAACTTAAGTTATTGTCAAACATCAAAAAGGGGGAGATTGTTGGTGCATGATGCATCAATGATGTTCCTCTTTAAGTGTTTTAATGTTTGACAATACACTTAAGTCAGTGATACAATGAATAGACAAAAGGGAGCAAAAGTGAAGTAACCTTAGTTGAAGAAAAGTCCTAGTTAATCTAGGCATCGGAACCCTAAAGACCTAGCGAAGGGCTGCTAGGCACCTAGCGAAGGGCTGCTAGGTATCGAAACCTTAAGACCTAACGAAGGGCTGTTAGGCACCTAGCGAAGGGATGCTAGGCATCGAAACCCTAAGACCTAGCGAAGGGCTGCTAGGCACCTAGCGAAGGACTGCTAGGTATTGAAACCCCAAGACCTAACGAAGGGCTGTTAGGCACCTAGCGAAGGGCTGCTAGGTATCTTAACCCTAAGACCTAGCGAAGGGCTGCTAGGCACCTAGTGAAGGACTACTAGGCATAGAAGACCTAGCGAAGGGCTGCTAGGCACCTAGCGAAGGGCTGCTAGGAATGGACCTAGCGAAGGGCTGCTAGGCACCTAGCGAAGGGCTGCTAGGCACCTAGCGAAGGGCTGCTAGGGAATGAAGACCTGGCGAAGGACTGCTAGGCACCTGGCGAAGGATTGCTAGGTAATGAAGTCTTGGTCCAAAGGACTGAGCAACTTAGCTAAGCGATGACTAAGGACAGGAGTAGAGACGGGTCAGGGTTTGGGCGTCTCGAGGTCCGGGAGTATCGGAAGCTAAGTAAAAGTCCACCCGAAGGACTGGGTGGCAACCATCTCCTGAAAGGAGAAGGTGAAGGGCGAGTTCTCGGGGATAGGAACTCATGCCGGTTCGACCTAGGGTTTCGTGCAAATCCGAAGTCCGAACCAAGTCCTTAGGCTTAATATTGTATGTATCCATGCTTTGTGTTTGTGTATCTTGCAGGTATCAAGAACCGGAGACAAAGCAGTTAAACCAAGCAAAACAGTGTTGGAGGCCCTAAGCTGGGCGCCCCCATCATTGGGGGCGCCCCCATGCAGCCAGGGCGCCCCCAGCAAGCGGGGCGCCCCCAGGCAGTACTTAAAGTGGCAGTTTCGTGATGCAGTCAAAACAGGAGTCAACCGGGGCGCCCGGAGCGTCCGGGGCACCCGGATTAGTAGCTGTTTTGCTGTTTCAAAGTCAGAACACAGGATAAGCACTCACGAGGGCGCCCGGAGCATCCGGGGCGCCCTGGTCAAAGGTCTTATCACCTGCAACGAAGTAGGCACAAGGATAAGAGTTGACCGAGTCTTCCGGGGCGCCCCCAGCGTCCGGGGCGCCCCCAGCGTCCGGGGCGCCCCCAGGAGGCCTATATAAGGGGCTTCGACCCCTCAGCTTCAGACATGACTTCCAAGTACTGTTTTGTTCATTCCGACCGACGACAACATGCTAGAAACGAGGCTCTACGACCGGGAGGCTCCAGGAGGAGGTGCGTGACACTTCGGAGGTCCAGATCGGCCGAGCTTCTGACTTTGTCTCATTGGTTTACTTTTTAATTACTGTACTTAAATTTCTATATTATTGCTTGTAATATTGCACTGTAAGTCGGGTTTCTCCGCCTCCGGAAAGTCCGGGAAGGAGACCAATAGTGGACGGGCGTTCCCGTGCATAGGCCTTGGATGTACTGACCCTGGGGGGTCGGGAACCAAGTAAAATCCGCTGTGTACCTGTGTTCGTGTTGTTTTTATTTTCCGCTGCACTAACGATCTGAATAGTTTTACGAACGAAGATTTCCGAAAGATTTCGAACAGTCGATATTCACCCCCCCTCTATCGACGGCACCGGTCCTATAGTAATGTCCTAGCTCCCCACAAGTATAGTACCTTATGTGCTTCTTTTCATTCCTTTCCCTACAATCCACATTAGTTTTTAAATTAATGGACTTAGGTTTAGAAGGTACCTCCTTTTTACTTAGTGGACACTTATCCTTGTAGTGTCCTCTTTTGTTGCAACCAAAGCATATGATATACTCCTTCGATTTGACTTTGTTGGAGGTTGGAGTTTTTTCTTGCTCTTGTGTGGATGAGGGTCTCTTCTCCCCCTCAACTCTTGAAATTGATACTCCTTCTTCTTCTTTTGAGGAAGTTGATGATTCTCCACTGAATTGTGCCACCTCACTTGATGAGGTTGACACTTCCTCTTCCTCTTGGTCTTCTTGAACTTATTTCTTTGGGCTCTTCTACTAGTTGAGTTTGTGTAGGATTCTTATGTACATCTTCCAATTTATTCCACAATTCATAGGCATTTGTATATGTCCCTACACTACTCAAAACGTCGTTAGGCAAAATATTTATCAAATCATTGATTACCTTCTCATTTTCCCGAGATTGCTCTTGTTGCTCCTTGGTCTAATACCTAGGTCGGAGCATCTTTCCATGCTTGTCCTTAGGGATTTCAAATGGTTCTTCTAGCACCATTACGCATTCCCAATCCATGCCGAGCCACATCTTCATCCTTGCTCTCCAATAGGTAAAATCTTCATGGTTATATGTTGGTGGTGAGTTTATATCGTCCCCTAGCTTATCTTCCATCATTTTTCCCTCTAGCTTTTGCTCTTCTTAGCGATTATTCCAATCACGAGCGGACCAAGCTCTGATACCACTTGTTGGATCTTGTACGTACGCTAGAGGGGGGTGAATAGTATTTTTCGAATCTTCATCTTCCTATGTTGTTAGTTGCGCAAGCGGAAATACAAAAGAATAAAACTAACATCAAGAAAGCAATGCTATCACAAACCTATTTACTTGGTATCCACCCCTAAGGGTGACTAATCCAAGAATCCTTCGGTGGATCACTCCCCGGATGACCTCAGGCTAGCCCGTGTTGCTAATTGTGAGTGGATAAACCTCGCCACAATGCCTCGACAATAATCTGACCACAACAGGCTACTAACAAGCTTTGACCAAGCAAGATTTGCCAAGAAAAGAAAGCATGAAACGAGCCCCTTTAAATAGGGCTCCAATATGAAACAGCCGCTACCAGTTGACTGTCCCTGGGGCAGTCGACTGGTCCCACTCAGATTCGACCGTTACTGTACAACGTTCGAATTTAACAGCTGTTCTAGTCGACACCAGTCGACTGCTCCTAGAGCAGTCGATTGGTCCGAACCTAAGCCTAGGGTTACACTCCCCGAGTACATTTCACTCAGCACTCGAACCCTACCAGCTTAGTCCCGAGGACAATGACTCACACTAAGGCCCTCACAACCTGGTCGACTCTTCACCAGCAGCCTCGACTGTTGCCTTCACGCCCTCTTTATCTTCGGCCCTCGTCCCTCGGATGCGCACGCAAGCCTCCAGCTTGCCTCCATGCCATCCTTCACGTATGCCTCGAAGTCCGCGTCCCTTGGCTCATCGTCCCTGCTATCCACGGTTCCTCGGGTGCACACACAAGCCTCCAACTTGCCTCCATGCCACCCTTCACCTGAAGACATCAACCAGGTCTATGTGTACCTGTACACCTGCACACTCATGTACATATATTAGTCCAACAATAAATCCTAACTTAACCATATTGACCAACACACATCAAACCCCATGATCCTCTAGATCATCTTAGGGCAGATTGCCTCAACACCCCCTTTATACCATAATCTTTTGATAGACGGTATATTGAAATTCATCATATAACCATAAAATAATAACAAGGTAATAACACGTTATATAAGCAATACTAAAACATGAATTAAAAGTTCATACGAAACCATAAATAAGTGCTACAAAAATCTCCAAATATTTCAATATGAAATATAGTGTTCGAGAGATAATAAAAGAACATGCCCACGCTACACACACAATCAACACCATCATATCCATGTCATGTTGAAGCTATACGTCATCACCAGGAGGAGAAGGAGGAGGAGCCTAGTACATCAGATCCCAGCGCTGCATCATCTTATACATGTCGATCTATCGCTGCTGGAAACTCTGAAACCCCGGAGTCCGTGAACCTCTGCCTCTAATCGAGAGAACCACTCCTCTATAATCCCAGTAGGAGCAGCAACAGGCGTAGCAGCATGAGCAGCCTCCACATCCTCATCATCATCAGAGCTGGAGGATACATGACTACGTCGCTAGACCATCACTCCCTTCTGTCTCTCAATCCCAGCCAAGGAGAACTGCCGAGGACCTATCTGGTTGTAGTCCTTGGACAACTGATGAATCTGACCTCTAGTGATGCTAATACCTCTAGATGAAAAGAATTCGGTCAAAATATTGATAGATGTGTATACTAAAAGATTTGCTCTTTTATATATAAGATCATCTTTATTTTGAAAAGATAATCACAACAACACTAGGTTCTTGTTTATATTAGTACATGCATAAAAGTCCTTTACTTTGCATTGTAGATAACATGATGTGTGGTGCCATACGGAAGATCATGTTATCAGTTACTTGCTTAGTGTAAGTAGAGGCTCTCAGCCGAGATGGAATAAGACAAACTATCGGTATGGTTGTAGTGTAATTAGGTGAGGTTGGTCTTGACCATAGAATTACACTAGTGTGCTTTGAGTACATTGAGCAAGACCAAAACCCGAGATAATCCAATTTGTGCTGACTTGATAATTGGATTGGATCTTAGACTTTATTATGGAATACGATCCCTAAATCTCGATATAATGACGGGCACATATAATTGATTATTATTTCTTTGATTTACCAATGAGCGAGATCTATTCTATTAGATCGATAGATCCGGTAAGTTGAGAAATAATATTAATTATATAGTGTGTTGTTGATTATTGACGAAATCCATGTCTTGGTGAGTTGGGATGATGATGCCGCCTTGATAAGCTCAAAAGGTTCATTATGTTAAACCCTACAGGTGGATTTGATCTAACATGATGATAAGGTTGAGTGGTACTAATCAAGGATCCAGAATTTAATTAATTTAAATTGTCAGTAATTTAAATTAATTAACAGGCATTCGATATCATAAACACGGGGGATGGATGACTCATAATATGTGGAGCCCATATGAAAATATGGGGGTTGGTGAGGAAGTTCAATTAAGATCCTTTAGTGGAATGAATCTTAATTAATGGATTGGTTTTAGATCCATTAGTGGGCCAAAATCCAACTCCTCCTCTTGGTCCCTACCTTAGCCCTATAAATACCCCGTGGGATCATGAAACCAAGGCCTAATCCAAGAGATGTCATCCAAGGCCTCTCTCCTCTCTTCTCTCTCTTCTCTCCTCCCTTAGGGTTGTGGCCGGCGCACAAGAGAAGGAGACTTCTCCTTCTCTTTTCTCTCTTCCTCCTTCATCATCTCTCGGCTGGGGCTGACATAGATAAGGGAGACACCTTCTCTTCCTTTTGTAGTGCTCGGCGGCGAGAGGGAGGTGGTCGGCGTCCGGTGGGAGGTGGCGCAAGGAGGCCTTGCGGCGGCGCCGTAAGTTTAGAGGAGAAGGAGGTCTCGGCCAGCTTTGGGTGAGAAAGGAAGTGTCTCCTTCCTTCCTTTCTTCTTCTTCTTCTTCATTTCCCTCTCGAGGACTGTTGTCGGCCAACGGAGCTGTGGTGGCTGGTTTCAGGCGACGGTGAAGGGAAGAAGAAGCAAAAGCATGCGGCGGGTAAACCCTAGGAGCTAGGGTTTCTTGCTTCAGCTAGGGCAAGAAGAAGAGCTTGATTAGAGTGCCTTGGTGATCTTGGTTTCCGATAGCTCATCGCCCACACGACGTCCATGAAGGGGATGGACATAAGGTAGAAGGTCACGAGGTAAAGGGAAGGTATAAATCTCTCCCTAAGCTCCTTATGTTCTTTTGTGTCTTATTACTTTGCTTCGTCATTTTATGTGTTTTACTTAATTATTTTGATTGCGAATCATAGATAATAATTAATTAATTGGACCCCGACCATAAACACAAGAACCGACGATCCACTCGTCGTCTCTTCCATGATTGTTCGATAAGGAGAATTACAACACACGATCTTTGTGATTGCCAAGTTGTAATTTGTACCGAACAATACGATGACGAGATGGTCGTTGGGAGACGGGTGTCCATTCGGATTAATTTTTAATCCGTAAACATGGAGAGGTCTCTCAAGGACGACCAAGTATTCGCTAGGGAAACCCGCCAAGCCATATCCAACAATTGGTTTCAGAGCAGAGGTTTCCGGTTTTGTGTGTTTAAGGATTGGTTAACTTTTTGCATTTTTCATACTATTCGCTAGGGAAACCCCCTTGTCGTGTGAATGTGCTTGTTAAAATTCCTCGAACTAAATTACTAAGTGGAAGAGGGACCCTAAGGGTCCCATGACCTCCATTACAATCCGATAAGTGATGCGAATAAGTTTGCGCGTTGGCTCTGAGTGCCTTCCTCCCCATCGGATGGACTTGTTCTGCGGATCACTAGGTCAGAAAAGATTATAGAAAATCGTTAAAGTGTTGGGTATGGCTTGGCAGAATTCCCTAGCGAATACCTGGTCGATCCGAGAAACCTCTCCATGTCTACGGATTAAAATTTAATCCGAATGGAGACCCGTCTCCCATCAACAGTCTTGTGCCGTGTCGAACGATCCAAATTACAACTTAGCCAATTACCAAAATTGACCTTGTAATTTGATCGATCGTTTGACCGCGGAAAAGGCGACGGGTTGATCGCCGCCTTTTGTGTTTATGGACGAGGTCCAGTTAATAATTTATTCATCAAGATTCAGAATCAAAATAATAAATTTTCAAACATAAAATGACGAGGCATATGATCATGGCACAAAATTAACATAAGGAAATACAAAGGACCATAGGCAAAGGTATACCTTTCCGATCACCTCGCGGTCTTCTACCTTATGTCCCTCCCATCGTGGACGTCGTGTGGGCGACCATCTACCGCGATCCGAGATCACCGAGGCCTCCAAACAATCGCACTTTCCTCTTCCTTCCTAGCCGAACCAAACCCTAGCCACTAGGGTTTGCGCCGCCGGCCACTTTTCTCCTCTCCCTTGCGCCGCCGACCGCCGGAGCCTCTAAGGCTGTGCCGGCTCGGTAGCTGACCTCGAGAGGAGAACATGTTGGTGCAAGTTGCATCAATGATATTCCTCTTTAAGTGTTTCAATGTTTGACAATACACTTAAGTCAGTGATACAATGAATAGACAAAAGGGAGCAAAAGTGAAGTAACCTTAGTTGAAGAAAAGTCCTAGTTAATCTAGGCATCGGAACCCTAAAGACCTAGCGAAGGGCTGCTAGGCATCTAGCGAAGGGCTGCTAGGTATCGAAACCTTAAGACCTAATGAAGGGCTGTTAGGCACCTAGCGAAGGGATGCTAGGCATCGAAACCCTAAGACCTAGCGAAGGGCTGCTAGGCACCTAGCGAAGGACTGCTAGGTATTGAAACCCCAAGACCTAACGAAGGGCTGTTAGGCACCTAGCGAAGGGCTGCTAGGTATCTTAACCCTAAGACCTAGCGAAGGGCTGCTAGGCACCTAGTGAAGGACTACTAGGCATAGAAGACCTAGCGAAGGGCTGCTAGGCACCTAGCGAAGGGCTGCTAGGGAATGAAGACCTAGCGAAGGGCTGCTAGGCACCTGGCGAAGGATTGCTAGGTAATGAAGTCTTGGTCCGAAGGACTGAGCAACTTAGCTAAGCGATGACTAAGGACAGGAGTAGAGACGGGTCAGGGTTTGGGCGTCTCGAGGTCCGGGAGTATCGGAAGCTAAGTAAAAGTCCACCCGAAGGACTGGGTGGCAACCATCTCCTGAAAGGAGTAGGTGAAGGGCGAGTTCTCGGGGATAGGAACTCGTGCCGGTTCGACCTAGGGTTTCGTGCAAATCCGAAGTCCGAACCAAGTCATTAAGACCACTATTATATGTATATATGTTTTGTGGTTGTATATCTTGCAGGTACTGAAAGTGGAAGAAAGAATAGGCATGTTGGAGGCCCTAAGCAGGGCGCCCCCAGTGTTGGGGGCGCCCCCAGCCATCCAGGGCGCCCCCAGCAGTGGGGACGCCCCCAAGCAGAGCTAAAACATGCAGTCAACGTGATGCAGTCAAAACAGGAGTCAACCGGGGCGCCCAGAGCGTCCGGGGCGCCCGGATTAGTAGCTATCTTGCAGTCTCGAAGTCAGAACACATGATAAGCCCTCACGGGGGTGCCCGGAGCGTCCGGGGTGCCCTGGTCAACAATCTTATCCCCTACGGCGAGGTAGGCGCAAGGATAAGGATTGACCGAGTCTTCCGGGGCGCCCCCAGCGTCCGGGGCGCCCCCAGGAGGCCTATATAAGGGGCTTCGACCCCTCTGCTTCAGAGACAACTACCAAGCACTGTTCTGATCATTCTGACCGACGACATCGCGCTAGAAACGAGGCTCTACGACCGGAAGGCTCCAGGAGGAGGTACGCGACACTTCGGAGGTCCAGATCGGCCGAGCTTCAGACCTTTTCTCGTTGGTTTGCTTTTCAATTACTGTACTTAAATTTCCATATTATTGCTTGTAATTCTGCACTGTAAGTCAGGTTTCTCCACCTCCGGAAAGTCCGGAAAGGAGACCAATAGTGGACGGGCGTTCCCGTGCATAGGCCTTGGATGTACTGACCCTGGGGGGTCGGGAACCAAGTAAAAATTCGCCGTGTCACTGTCTTGTTTTTTGTTCTATTTATTTTCCGCTGCGTTACTAATATTCTAAGTCTAGAACGAACGAGTTTTTCACGAGTTCTCCGCGAAAGGTTTTCACGGTCGATATTCACCCCCCCTCTATCGACGGCACCGGTCCTACAATTGGTATAAGAGCAGAGCCGCTCTTCACCGGACTAACCGCCGACGGAGCAACGACGCTAGGAGTTGAGGGGGAGCTGAGGGGTGAATCAGGTATTTTTAGTTTAAAATGTCTAGTTTTAAATTGCATATTATTTGTTTCACGTGCAGGGAGAGAGGGCACTACAAAAATCAGTGCCTTACTCGTAAGATTCGGTCTACATCACCGGTAGCAAAGGAGACACCAGCGCCAGGAAGCCGGAGGGATAAAAATCACTTCAGATGTTTCAAATGCAAGAAATACGGACATTTCAAAAACAAGTGTCCGGCGAAGGTACGTAAGATTTACGTTCCAAAAGTTTTACAATTTCCTGCACTGTCTTTAGATAATTCAGTTAATTTTTCTGATAAATTAAATTTACTAGATAGTAGATTAAATATTTTGCATGAAAGATTAGAAAATACAGATATGATTAAGATATCCAAAATTAACTATTTAATTATTAATATCAATTCAATAATTGCTAAAATTAACTCTGATAATTTATCTGATAAAATTAATCCTGATAATTTATCTGATAAAATTAATCCTGATAATTTATCTGATAAAATTAATCCTCATAATTTATCTGATAAAATTAATTATGATAATCTTAATTCAGACAAAATTAATCCTAAGGATAATTCGGAATTCAAATTTGAAAATCCTAAGGATAAATCCGAATTCAAATTTGAATATCTTAAGGATAATTGAGAAAGTAATTCTGAAAATCTCAAGATTAATTCTGAAAATCTTAAAGATAATCTAGAGATTAATGTTGAAAATATTGAAAATATATCTGAGGATAATTTTGAAGATAAAATTCTCCTAGATAATAATTTAATTATAGATAATATTAAAGATTATTACAAAACATTAATTAGTGACCCAAATTACTCCACCTGAGAATATTGAATAATCTAATCTTGAGGAGGAGATAGAATTTTCTAAGATAAAGGCCATAATCAATAAAAATTACAAAAATTCAAATAAATCAAAATTATTAGAAAAACTTGAAAAGAAAGATAAAGATGAAGAAGAAATTCTTGAAATAATGAAAATGATGAATTTAAACCCACAATTATTAATTAATCATTATAACCTTAAAAAAATTGAGATTAAATTAAATTAAATCCAAATGCGAAATTAAATTAAAATAAATTAAATCCTAATTCGAAATTAAATTAATTTCAAATTAAATCTTAATTAATTTCTAAATTCAAATTAAATCTTAATTAAATCCAAATTAAATTCAAATTAAATTAAATTAAAATTAAAATTAAATCTTAATTAAATCTTAATTAAATCCTAATTAAATCTTAATTAAATCCTAATTAAAATTCAAATTAAATCTTAATTAAATCCTAATTAAAATTCAAATTAAATGTTAATTAAATCCTAATTAAAATTCAAATTAAATGTTAATTAAATCCTAATTAAATTCAAATTAAATCTTAATTAAATCCTAATTAAAATTCAAATTAAATCTTAATTAAATCCTAATTAAAATTCAAATTAAATCTTAATTAAATCCTAATTAAATTCAAATTAAATCTTAATTAAATCCTAATTAATTCAAATTAAATCTTAATTAAATCCAAATTAAATTCATATTAAATTAAATTAAAATTCAAATTAAATCTTAATTAAATCCTAATTAAATTCAAATTAAATCTTAATTAAATCCTAATTAAAATTAAAATTAAATCCTAATTAAAATTCAAATTAAATCTTAATTAAATCCTAATTAAAATTCAAATTAAATCTTAATTAAATCCTAATTAAAATTCAAATTAAATCTTAATTAAAACCTAATTAAAATTCAAATTAAATCTTAATTAAATCCAAATTAAAGTCAAATTAAATCTTAATTAAATCCTAATTAAATTCAAACTAAATCTTAATTAATTCTTAATAATTTAAATAAATTCAAATTAATTAATTCTTAATTATTCAAATTCGAATTAGTTAATTCTTAATAATTCAAATTCAAATTAATTAATTAAATCTTAAATAATTCAATTTAATTAAAATTAATTAATTAAATATTAATAATTCAAATTAATTAAATTTAATTAATTAATTCTTAATAATTTAAATAATTCAAATTAATTAATTCTTAATAATTCAAATTCAAATTAATTAATTCTTAATAATTCTTGTTTAATTCAATTAAATTCGAATTAATTCAAATAATTTAATTAAAATTCAATTAAATTCGAATTAATTCAAATAATTTAAGTAAAATTCAATTAAATTCAAATTAATTCAAATAAACTTAATTACTTCAATTTACTTCAATTAAAATTTGACTTTAAATTCAAACATCAATTAATTCTCAATTAAATCCAATTAAAACTTAAATAACATAAACTCGAACTAAAACTAAAACCTTACCGAAACCGCAACAATTAAAATTAATAAAATTAAATATGTCAAAGTGGGTTGACATATTCGCCGGTTCACACGACATGTATCAAATCGG
This sequence comes from Boesenbergia rotunda, assembly GCA_024364735.1. Taxonomy (NCBI): domain Eukaryota; kingdom Viridiplantae; phylum Streptophyta; class Magnoliopsida; order Zingiberales; family Zingiberaceae; genus Boesenbergia; species Boesenbergia rotunda. The sequence continues at coordinate 48,865 of JAGFNQ010003950.1, read as the reverse complement.
GAATTTGATACATTTTAGAAACTTAAATAAAATTATTTGACTTGTTTGACTCATGCACAATTGCTATGACATGCATTTGCTATTCTTTTAAAATATATGACATGTCATGCATATTTAAATTTTATGCATATATTAGAACGGCTATAGGGAAAAGAATAATTAAAACTTGATCAACCTAGTATTGGGTGGCGGTGAGATGATAGTACGTTAGGGAAGCCAATTCTAATAAGATCAAGTTCACTTGGTCTCTTTAGACTGGTGAAACTAGCCGAAGCTACCGATCCAAAACCCAAACTAGTTAGACCAGAACATTTTCAAAGATTAATTTTGAAAATGAAACTTCATTAAACGTCTTTGTCAAGGAAAGGGTGGATGATCCCATAAGGCTACGGCCAAAGAAGGCCTAGTGCCTCGCCAAGACCTGGAAGCCAATTTTTGAATTTCAAATTCAAATTATTCTTTGTTAAATTTAAATTTAACACAAGCTTCAATTAATTCTTAGAGTTAATAAATTAAGAAAAATAAATCAAGCATCTCACAATACACCTATATGGCAACTATGCTTGTTGTATTGATACATCTAAAATGGGTGAGATGTTAAGGACTAATGAATTGAAAAATATTTTTCAAAATTGTTTTTCAAAATTATTAGAATATTTTCATAAAAATATATTTTTAAAATAGTGCTTCAACATAATAATGTTTTTATGGAATTCATGCTTGTCTGTTTGATTATATATATTATACATTTTCCAAAAATATATCTTTTTAAAAATTTGTTTGACTCACTCAATTAGACACAAGCCTCTTAGGACAACACTAAAGTTCCTTAAGGCACTTAGTTAGAGTCAAACGGTATCAGGTACAGGGGGAGTACTTTTCATTTTTTTAAAAAAATTTTGCACTTTAAAAAATTACTATTATTTGAAAATACTTTTCGAAAATTGAGCTTTAAATCGTTATCACATGTGTTTTTCGAAAAAAAAAAATTATTTATGTCTTGTTTGATTTTGATAAACCCTAAAGACACAAAGGAAAGTCCACTTCATAATCTACATGGACTCCTAGGACGTGTCAGATTTAGGGGGAGTCTAAATCAAACGTCTGAAACAATTTTGTTTAATTAATTGTTTTGAAATTATTAAATAATTTCCTTAATTTGAATCAACCCTTAAGACTTAGAGGAAGAGTACTTGTGGTCAACAAGCTTCCCAGGACTGGGTCAAGTTTAGGGGGAGGTCAAATTAAAAGACTTATTGACTATTTCAAATGTTTTCATACGCGGTATTTTCAAATCCTATTGAAAACATAAGTATTATTTTAAAATGCTATCAATTTTTTTTTCAAAAATTCATCTGATTTTGATCAATTTTAAATAATATCTTGGTTTTTGAAAAATCCTCTAGGACACTTAGGAAAATGTCCTTGTAGTCAACAAGGTTTCCTATGATTGTGTCAGACTGGAAGATAAACCAAATCAAGTATTATGACTTTAAAATCTTTACATTTTTCAAAACTAACTTACATCCTATTATTTTGTAACTTATGAAATTTTTGAAATAATATTTACTTGGGTTGAAAAATTTTCAGGACACTTAGGAAATGTCCTTGTAGTCAACAAGGTTTCCCAGGATGGTGTCAGATTGGAAAATAAACCAAGTAAAGTCTAATATTCTTTCAAAAGTACTTAATTTTTTCAAATATATATATATATATATATATATATATATATATATATATATATCAATGTATTTTTCAAAAGTACCTAGTTTTCAAAAACTCAATACATTTTTCAAAGGTACTTATATTTTTCAAAAATTACTTATTATCTTTCAAAATCTGATCTTTCTTCAAAAAAAACTTACATTTTGCAAGTACTTGCATGCTTCAAAGATCATCTTTCAAAATATTTGTACCTTCAAAAATCCGACATTTTTTCAAAATATTGTCTAAAGTTTTCTGAGCTCATAATACTTAAGTATTAGTTTTATGCTATGCTTTCAAAATTTTATACTAAGTATTTTCAAAATACTCTCCTTGTTGGCGCAAGTATTTCTGTTTATTTTTTTGATGTATGACAAAGGGGGAGAGGTGTGCTTAAGTTAGAAATATTTTTTGGATTCTTACTAAAGGACCATTTGATCAAAATGTTTTTCAAAACTAAGGTCATGTTTTAGTTTGATCCCAAGGATGGTAAGTTAGCCCCTTAAACCAATCTAACTTAAGTTATTGTCAAATATCAAAAAGGGGGAGATTGTTGGTGCAAGTTGCATCAATGATATTCCTCTTTAAGTGTTTCAATGTTTGACAATACACTTAAGTCAGTGATACAATGAATAGACAAAAGGGAGCAAAAGTGAAGTAACCTTAGTTGAAGAAAAGTCCTAGTTAATCTAGGCATCGGAACCCTAAAGACCTAGCGAAGGGCTGTTAGGCACCTAGCGAAGGGATGCTAGGCATCGAAACCCTAAGACCTAGCGAAGGGCTGCTAGGCACCTAGCGAAGGACTGCTAGGTATTGAAACCCCAAGACCTAACGAAGGGCTGTTAGGCACCTAGCGAAGGGCTGCTAGGTATCTTAACCCTAAGACCTAGCGAAGGGCTGCTAGGCACCTAGTGAAGGACTACTAGGCATAGAAGACCTAGTGAAGGGCTGCTAGGCACCTAGCGAAGGGCTGCTAGGGAATGAAGACCTAGCGAAGGGCTGCTAGGCACTGGTGAAGGATTGCTAGGTAATGAAGTCTTGGTCCGAAGGACTGAGCAACTTAGCTAAGCGATGACTAAGGACAGGAGTAGAGACGGGTCAGGGTTTGGGCGTCTCGAGGTCCGGGAGTATGGAAGCTAAGTAAAAGTCCACCCGAAGGACTGGGTGGCAACCATCTCCTGAAAGGAGTAGGTGAAGGGCGAGTTCTCGGGGATAGGAACTCGTGCCGGTTCGACCTAGGGTTTCGTGCAAATCCGAAGTCCGAACCAAGTCCTTAAGACCACTATTATATGTATATATGTTTTGTGGTTGTATATCTTGCAGGTACTGAAAGTGGAAGAAAGAATAGGCATGTTGGAGGCCCTAAGCAGGGCGCCCCCAGCCATCCAGGGCGCCCCCAGCAGTGGGGGCGCCCCCAGGCAGAGCTAAAACATGCAGTCAACGTGATGTAGTCAAAACAGGAGTCAACCGGGGCGCCTGGAGCGTCTGGGGCGCCCGAATTAGTAGCTATCTTGCAGTCTCGAAGTCAGAACACAGGATAAGCCCTCACGGGGGTGCCCGGAGCGTCCAGGGCACCCTGGTCAACAATCTTATCCCCTACGGCGAGGTAGGCGCAAGGATAAGGATTGACCGAGTCTTCCGGGGCGCCCCCAGCGTCCGGGGCGCCCCCAGGAGGCCTATATAAGGGGCTTCGACCCCTCTGCTTCAGAGACAACTACCAAGCACTGTTTTGATCATTCTGATCGACGACAACGCGCTAGAAACGAGGCTCTATGACCGGGAGGCTCCAGGAGGAGGTGCGCGGCACTTCGGAGGTCCAGATCGGCCGAGCTTCAGACCTTTTCTCGTTGGCTTGCTTTTCAATTACTGTACTTAAATTTCCATATTATTGCTTGTAATTCTGCACTGTAAGTCGGGTTTCTCCACCTCCGGAAAGTCCGGAAAGGAGACCAATATTGGACGGGTGTTCCCGTGCATAGGCCTTGGATGTACTGACCCTGGGGGGTCGGGAACCAAGTAAAAATCCGCCGTGTCACTGTCTTGTTTTTCGTTCTATTTATTTTCCACTGCGTTACTAATATTCTAAATCTAGAACAAACGAGTTTTTCACAAGTTCTCCGCGAAAGGTTTTCACGGTCGATATTCACCCCCCCTCTATCGACGGCACCGGTCCTACAGAACAAAGAGGAAGAAGAGGGAGAAGAAACTCCTTCCTAAATCCCCAAATCCGGCTGCCCACTTTTCCCCTTTCCCTTGGGCCGCCGGCTCCAATCGCCACCCGCCAACCCTCATCTTGTATGCCACCCACCGGCCACCCACTCCTTGCCGTTCACAACCAAAAGGAGTAGAAGGACCTCCCTTTCCTTGGTAGAGATCGGTGGCCTAGGAGATGTGGAGGAGAGTTGAGGAGGAAGATGATCTCCCTCCTCTGTCCGGCGCCCTAAGAGAGAGAAATGAGAGAGAGAAACTAAGAGAGCCTTGGGTGGATGATTTGGATTGTCTCAACCCTGGTTTCTTGATCTCATAGGGTATTTATAGGGATAAGGTAGGGACCAAGAGGAGAAGTTGGTTCTTGGCCCACTAATGGATCTAAATTGGATCTAAATCTGATCCATTAATTAAGATCCATTCCACTAACGGATCTTAATTGAACTTCCTCACCAACCCCCATATTTTTATATGGCTCCACATATTACGAGTCGTCCATCCCCCCATGTTTAAGATCTCGAATGCCCGTTAATTAATTAAATTACTAATAATTTAAATTAATTAACTTCTGGATCCTTGATTAGTACCACTCAACCTTATCATCGTGCCAGATCATAATCCACCTGCAGGGTTTAGCACGATGAACCTTTTGAGCTCATCAAGGGGGCATCATCATTCTGACTCACCAGGACACGAATTCCGTATTATCATCGGCACATCATATTATTAATATTATCTCCCAACTTACCGAGTCTATCGATCTAACAGAATAGATCTCGCCCATTGGTAAATCAAAGAAATAATAATTAATAATATATGTCCGATATTATTTCAGGATTAAGGGTGTACTCCATAATATAAACAGAGGTCCTATCCAATTATCAAGTCAGTATAAATTAGATAACCTCGGGTTTTGGTCCTGCTCAATGTACTCATAGCACACTACTGTAATTCTATGGTCAAGACCAATCACACCTAATTACACTACAACCATTTAGATGGGTTGTCCAATTCCATCTCGGTTGTGAGCCTCTACTTATACTAGGCAGGGAACTGATAACACGATCTTCCGTATGTCACCACACACCATGTTATCTACAATGCGTAGTATTGGACTTTATACATGTACTAATGTAAACATGCACCTAGTGTAGTTGTAATTCTCTTTTCATAATAAAGATGTTCATATATAAAAGTCATGTCTTTCAGTATACACATTTTACATAAAGTGCGTGTGTACTTCCCCATCGGAAGGCACAAAATTGGAAATGATTTTCTTTGTATCGTGTAATGCTAAGCACTTAGATGCGAATAATAGTATCCTCCCCATCGGAGTCACTGCTATTATTTTGCAGGGGCGAAGTTAACCAACTATTAATCTTACTTGTCAAAAAGTTAGGTTGACGAGATAGTAAGATTAATGGGTAAAATCTCCTCTTACGAATGTACAAATTTGTATACGTCCACATCATCGTGGCATGCAAATTTCTCGGTTTGTAGGGGTATTGGTTGATTTCAAAAATTTATTATTTTGAGGAATCAACTTATTTTTGAATTCTAAAGTAGTCTATGTTGTGATTCTCAGGATTTTCAAAATGATCTTTAACCCACTAGCAACAATACTTTAGGAGAATAAACTTACTGGACCCAACTATATTGACTGGAAAAGAAACCTTAACATTGTCCTTACAGCTGAAGAGTATAAATTTGTGCTCACCGAAAAATGTCCTGATAGGCCTAACGTAAGATCTTATGAAGAGCAGAGGGAGCATTACAAGAAATGGGTTAAGGAAGATGAGATGGCGCGGTGTTACATTCTGGCATCCATGTCGAATGTATTGCAAAAATCAGCATCAGGTCATGCCCACTGCTTGTGACATGATGCTGAACCTTCAGGAGCTCTTCGGGCACCAGAGTCGTGCCGCTAGGCAGCTGCCGATGAAGAATCTGATGACGACCACTATGGTCGAAGGGACACCTGTAAGGGATCATGTCTTGAAGATTATGGCCCACCTCAATGAGATTAAGGTTCTTGGAGGACAAATTGACGGGGAAACCCAGGTCGACTCAACTATAACATGAATAAGCATGAGTATACGTTGGGGGAACTCCTAGGAGAACTCCAGGCGGCAGAGGGGCTGTTTCGTCGGAGGTCGCAGGCCTTAGTGACTCAAAGGGTTTCTGCTTCTGTGCCGAAAGGCAGAAATAAGAAGAAACAAGGAGGGTTTAAGAAGGCAGCAACATCGCAAGTGTTGGACCTTGGATGGCTAGAGGGGGAGGGGGTGTGAATAGCCAGACACAAAAACATTGGCTTTTAAACTTTCTTTCTTTCTGCGATTAGGTTAGCAGCGAAGACAAATAAACAGAAACAAAAACACAAACAAAATATAGAAAGAACAAACGCTAACTCAGAGATGTACAAGGTTTGGGGATAACTTGCCCCTACTCCTTGGCGTGCCCGTGAGGTGGGCGATCCCTTGATCGTCGGCAGATCAAGCCCCGGAACTCCAGAAAAGAATCTTCTTCTTCTCGGTGGAGTAACCTCTCCACAACCATCTCAGTAGAATAACAGTTAAGTGCATGAGACAACAAGATGGATAGCTCACACAGATGATAGCAGAAACACTCAAGCAAGAAGACTATACAGAGAGCTAAACAACCCAGCAAAACACTTCGCTTGTTTTCTGTCTGTTCATTCGCTCCTCTACTTCGCCAGCTTCTTCTTAAGCCTTTGCTCATCCCCTGGCGCGTCTGTAACCACTGATCAGCTCCGTCACCGACCCACTGACCTCTATTGGGCTCAGTCCACTGAAACCTCTTCAGCCGAGCCTCAGGTCAGTCGCTAGCCTCGCCAGACAGTTGCCAGCCTGCGCCAGAAGCCGTTGAATCCTGCGAATGGAAAACAGAAAAACCTGACCGAAGTGAAAGATGCCAATTGACCCTCCTTCTTGGTTTATGTCATCCCTGTATTACCTGCACACTCATCAGAGGATTAACACAACAAATCAAAAGGAAATCAGTAGGTATCAGAAAGGATTCAGAGCAAAATCAGACGTCTGACAATGATTTAAAGTTATCAAACACTGATCGGTCACCCTGACCGATTAGTTACCCTTCTGATCGATCAGGTCACTTCCTGATCGATCCAGTAACAATCTGATCGGTCACCTTGACCGATCAGAGATTGGGGATCGGTCACCAGACCGATCCACCAGTTCACGGAACAACCCACAAGCTCCCTAACTTGATCGGTCACCTGACCGATCAGGTTATGCCTTGATCGGTCTAAGTGACCGATCAGGTCACCTTTGGACCGATTAGGACCCATTATGATCGGTCCAGGAGGACCCTGATCGGTCACCTTGGCCGATCAGGGTTTTCTCCAGACCCTACTGAACTCTCTCTAATCGTTCACCAGAATGATCAGAATGTTTCTCTTCTCTTTCTGATCGTTCACTAGAATGATCAGACTCCCTGGATCGGTCACCAGACCGATCTATTAACAAGGGAGCTCGTGCCAACTTCTGATCGGACTCCAGACCGATCCAGCAACTTGACTGACTCATGCTCAGTCTCCCGGACCAAGACTTCATGCCCAGCTTCACTCACCAGGACTTTGTTCAACCTAGCTTCACTCACTAGGACCCGGCTTCACTCACCGGGGTTTCCGTCACCTAGCTTCACTCGCTAGGACCCGACTTCACTCACCGGGACTTCCTTCACCTAGCTTCACCCGCTAGGACCCAGCTTTACTCATCGGGGTTTCCTTTCACCTAATTTCACTTGCTAGGACCCGGCTTCACTCACCGGGATTTCCTTCACCTAGCTTCACTCGCTAGGACCCGGCTTCACTCATCGGGGTTTCGTTCACCTAGCTTCACTCGCTAGGACCCAACTTCACTCACCGAGGTTTCCGTCACCCGGCTTCACTCACTGGGACCCATCTTCACTCACCGGGATTCATGCCCAGTCCTCAACCAGGACATAAACCGAACTTATCTTTCTCACCTAAACTTAAATCGGTGTCAATACCAAAACAACAATCAGGTCAGACTGCATCAACAATCTCCCCCTTTTTGTTGTTTGACAACCCGATTCTAAGTTTAGGTATCAGATGTCAAATGAAATCAGTTTCACTATTGCACGGGAATCAAAGTCCTCCCCCTACAATAATTAAATTTATAATAGGACCTAAACTTAATCAACCATTCTCTCCCCCGTTGTCAAACACCGAAAAAGGTCTGGTTATTAAGTTTAAACAACTCCCCCTTAAACGAGGGTCTCTCCCCAAACCCAAACTAACGAAAGATAGGTGTTGAATTGCATATGAAAACATATACAGAATTATATCATGGTAAAACATGTATATGCTTCATATGAAGTAAGGAATCAAAGACAATGTCAATTAATGGTCATAAGTCGGAGCTCATCAGTTTGTGAGTCGATTAGAGAGAGCTCTGATCGGTCACATTGACCGTTCAGGATGAAGCCTGATTGGTCTGTGGACCGATCAGATTTCAGATGAGTTTTGAAACTCTGATATCAGACAACATTAACAATTGGATATTTCAGAAAAGTTTCTGAAACACGATTTGAATCCCAAAACAGCTTTGTCTAAGCCATAAAGTTCCAATTCTCAAGTATCTGTATTGAGAATAGAGTGAATGGGAAAAAGTTTTCATGTATCTGTCTAGAATTTATTCCTCATCAAGGATCAAGAGTCCTTATGGATTTAAAATGTTCAAAATAATTTTGTATTAGTATTAGTTCCAAGTATGTTCTTGGATAATCAAATTCGTATCTGTATGATGATTAACGGAATTCGTGCCCTGGTTAGTCGGGATGATGATGCCCTCTTAATGAGCTCAAAAGGTTCATCGTGCTAAACCCTGCAGGTGAATTTGATCAGGCGGGATGATAAGGTTGAGTGGTACTCATCAAGGATCCAGATGTTAATTAATTTATATTGTCAGTAATTTAATTAATTAATGGGTATTCGAGATCTTAATCACGGGGGGATGGACGACTTGTAATATGTGGATCCCATATGAAAATATGGCGGTTAGTGAGGAAGTTCAATTAAGATCTTTTAGTGGAATGGATCATAATTAATGGATCAGGTTTAGATCCATTAGTGGGCCAAGAACCAACTCCTCCTCTTCTTCCCTACCTTAGCCCTATAAATACCCTATGAGATCATGAAGCCAGAGAATTAATCCAAGAGTTGATACCCGAAGCCTCTCTCCTCTATTCTATCTCTCTCTCTCTCTCCTACCCTCTTAGGGTTTCGGCCGACAACTAGGAGAAGGAAGTTCTCCTTTCCTCCACCAAGCTCCGGCTGAGGCTCACAGAAGCAAGGCAGAGGAGTCCTCTACCTTGCGTGGCGCTCAGCGAGGGTGAAGGAGGCGCCGACGGCCGGTGAGAGGCAGCGCAACTAAGGGTTGCGGCGGTGCCTCAAGGTTGAGGGAGAGCTTGAATTGGAGCCATTTGGGTGAGGAAGAAGGAGAACTCTCTCCTTCTTCATCTTCTTCTCCTTCCTCTCTAGGTATGCTATCGGTACGGAGGCCTTGGAGCAGCTCCGGTGGTCGGCGGCGCAAGGGAAGAGGAAGAAGAGGCTGACGACTTGGAAAACCCTAGGCTAGGGTTTTCTTGTTTCGGCCAAGGTGAGAAGAAGAACTCTTTTGGAGGTCTTGGTGATCTAGGATCGTGGTAGATCATCGCCCACACGACGTCCGTGAAGGGAAAGACATAAGGTAGAAGATCGCGAGGTGATCGGAAAGGTATAACTCTTTCCATGCTCCTTTGTTTAACCTTATGTCAATTATGTGCTTATCTTGTTTGTCTCGTCATTTCATGTTAGTTAGTTTGCTATTTTGATTATGTATCATGGTGAATAGTTTACTAACTAGACCCTGACCATAAACACAAAAGCCGACGATCAACTCGTCACCTTTTTCGTGGTCGAACGGTCGAGCAAATTACAAGGCCGATTTTGGTAATTGGCTAAGTTGTAATTTGGATCGTTCGATACGGCACGAGACGGTCGATGGGAGACGGGTCTTCATTCGGATTAAATTTTAATCCGTAGACATGGAGAGGTTTCTCGGATCGACCAGGTATTTACTAGGGAAACCTGCTAAGCCATACCCAACAATTGGTATCAGAGCTGAGGTTTCCAATTTTGTGTGATTAAGGATTGGTTAATTTTTTGCATTTTTCATACATTTTATTTTGCTGGATGATGTGTGGATGTACATATGCTAACTTTGTGTTGCAGGCACGAGATTCCAACTTCATGGCTAAATATGTGTTGTGTGATTGATTTACAAATTTTTGTAATTAATTAATCCTCGGGGTTGATGAGGCTAGGTATTTAATTTTTGTAATTAAATACGACACATGTTTAGCCGAGTTTTTTTTATTTACAGTTGATCTAGATTTCATATACACTCCTTCGGGGAGTATAGGATCATTGATGTAAATAATAAGCTATTCAATTCGGCTCGGAGATCCCTCAAGGTAGCATCCGCAGAAGGAATGGAGGAGCAGACGAAGTGACGACACGACTGTAGGCGCATAAGAGACCAAGGACCATGAAAGTTGAAAAATCTAGGATTTTCTTTATTTTATTTTCATGTTATTGGTTATGTGCTTGGTTGTGTGATAGTGCTAGAAAATTCCTCAAGATAAATTACTAAGTGGGAGAGGGATCCTAAGGGTCCCGCGGCTTCCATTACAATTTGACAAGTGTTGCGAACAAGTCTGCGCGTAGGCTCTGAGTGCCTTCCTTCCCATCGGATGGACTTGTTCTGCAGATCACTAGGTCAAAAAAGACCATAGAATATTATTAAAGAGCATGTGTACTTCCCCATCGGAAGGCACATAATTGGAAATAATTCTCTTAGTGTCGTGTAATGGTGCACACTTAGATGCAAATAATAGTATCCTCCCCATCAGAGTCACAACTATTATTTTGCAGAGCCGAAGGAAACCAACTATTGATCTTACTTGTCAAAAAGTTAGGTTGATAAGATAGTAAGATCGATGGGTAAAACCTCCTCTTACGAATGTAGGGATTCGTATAGGTCTATACCCTCGTGGCATGCGAATTTCTCGGTGTATAGGGGTGTTGGTTGATTTTGAAAATTAATTGTTTCAGGAATCAATTTATTGTCAATTTCTAAAGTAGTGTATGTTGTGATTCTCAGGTTTTTCATAATGACCTTTACCCCACTAGCAACAATTCTTAAGGACAATAAACTTATTGGCCCAAACTACATAGACTGGAAGAGGAACCTTGACATTGTCCTCACTGTTGAGGAGTACAAATTTGTACTCTTCGAGGAATGTCCGGAAAGGCCTAGAGAGGACTCTGGTGAAGAGTTGATGGAGCGTTACTGTTAGTAGGAGCCCTAGAGCCAATTATATGATGATTGACTAGGGACATTTTGTATCATATTCTATTATTAATAAAGACATGTTTGGTTATTATACTCACTTTGTATTTGTGCCAAATAACTAAGTATAATAATGTCCTTGGGTAGTAGGTTCTTATCTACATTATATCGATTGGTTGAATCGATAGTGAGATGATGTAGAGAACACTACTCTAAACCATTCCTAGTCAAGTATTAGTATTCAAGGACAATATTAATACATGGAGACTAGCATGTAGGTCAACTGATGACTTGAGCTCACAAGTCATGGATATGTGATATCAAGTTGACACATGAGTATACATTGGAGAATGTGTACTGAATGACCCGCCATGAGAAAGTTTCATAGATTGTCATATGAGTGTCATAAACTTTCTCATGTGACTATTGGTATGAATAGTCCTTAGACCTGAAGTAACTACGGTTCCCTACATAAGGAGTTATGTACTTTGGTATCGTCAAACGTCACCCGTAACAGAGTGGACTATAAAGGCGATCACTGGGTATGTAATGAATTATGCAGAGGGATGTGAGTGATGTAGATGCGATCTATCCCTCCCATATGACGGGAGTGATATCTGTGGGCCCCTTGATTGAGTAGGACTGCTAAAACGCATGACCATGCTCGAATGAGTCAATATGAGATATTGAGCTTAATTGTTTGAGTGAGTCTACTCGGGGATCAAGAAACACCAAATTGATTGAGGATGACACGGTCTATGCCTCATTTGTCAATCTAGATATCAAGAATAGAAGGACAAGGTCATACATTGCCATAGTCACGGAGGTTAAGTCGGATCTCGACTTTCTTATTACTTGGGTAGCATTGATGCATTGCTAGATGCCACTCATTGCTTTTGTGTCTAAATTGGTTTAGACACATTGTCAACGTTACGAGAGCCTATTGGGTCACACACTAAGGACACGATGCTTCGGAGATTAATTGATCTTGATTTGGCTAAGATTTAATTGGAATTGGATTAATTGAGTTAGACTCAAGTGAATCCAATTGGATTATGGATTGAGATCTAATTTGAGTTAAACTCATTTAGATTAGACTCAACCACATTTGGATGAAATATTAATTCATTAAAATGTTTAATGAATTAATAAGAGAAGAAGATGGAGAGTTTCTCACCATTAGAGTGTTACATGAAAAATTAGAGAGTTACATTAAAATGTTTGATGAAGGGAAGTTTAAAAGGCAAAAACTCCTCATGATATGAGTATAAAAGAGTTTTTCCCTTGTCATTTGGATGACAACTTGACATTTTCTTTCCCCTCTTCCTTCTCTTCTCCATCTTGGCCGAAACTCACATCTTGGGTTCTTGGTGTTTTGTGAACTACCTCAAGTTGCCAGCACAACTAAGGTAGTTCTTCTCCGAAGTAGAGATATCGTGTTCGTGTGGATACGAATAGAGGCACGGACACTTGAACATGCAAGAGATCCGGCGGCGCTTGGACGAGCGGGATAAACGTAAGGGTACACTCCAAAGGTATAAACAGTAGATAAATCTATTAGATAGATATACTTTGTACAAGTTTTCTTTCGCATGGATCGCTCGTGGGATCTTGTTTCCGCTGCGTTTTGTATTTATGTCGCTTGAAGATCCCAACAGTGGTATCAGAGCCACTTGCGAAAGATCGTACAAAATTTTTGTACTTTTATATGTGATATAGAAGTAGGACAAGATATATTATGAGTTGCATAAACTGTATGATATAGTAGTCGGGCTTCCGACCTCCCACTCGGGAAGACTGACCTCTGAGGTCATACCGAGCAGAAAGCTTCCCGAGGTCACTCGGGAAGAGAGAAGCTCGGGTCGTCCCGAGTGAGAAAACCCCGAGAATGTCTCGGGAAAGCGGAGTCCGAGTGATCATACCATTGCTATATGGGTCTCGGATTCATGTTGATGAATCTGGGTAGCGACTCACTCGGGGAACAACAAAGTAAATTTTGTTTTTTCACTCATAATAAAATCAATGTCCTAAATCTATTGTGTATAAATGATGACATGGTGAATGGTTATGGCCTTAACCCCAATGTGATTGGATGTATGTGTGTGTGTGCATGTTGTAATTCATAATACGGCCTGCGTGTCGTGCCTTGTATCTATTCTTCCTAATTGTAAAATTAGATTTAGACTCGAATGTAACTCGAGTTTTCCTACATTGTAATGTACAAAAGAGGAATGAAGTGTCCATTGAAGAATGAAGTTACAAGGAGGATGCCAACCACACATGATGACCGGAGGATGCTCTTGGAGAAGAAGTTATCCTTAGGTTGACCATCGATCATCTCATTGGCTTGAGAAGATCGTAGTATACTGGCCATAACCATGTCACATTTTCTTACCTATATATTGATATATGCTATGTGTGTGTATGTGATGCATGCTTAGATGTTAATCTTAATTAAGTCAACTTAATATGCCTACCAAGGTTCGGTACTCATAAACTACCTCGATCATTTTTTGTTGGGTTTGTCAAAGCAAAGCAACGCATTTTATCTTGGTAGAGTGCGAGTGGACAATTGTGATGTCCCGCTATCAAATTTTGGGTAAGACTTAACTAAGTCACCTCAATTGGATTGAGAAACTTAGAGGCATATCCCAAAAGTTGGGAAAATTGGGTAAGAGGAAAATTATGCTAAGTCTTGGGCGATTAGCCAAAGCTAACTCAAGATGATATGTAATGTGAGTCTTAACTCTTTTTCAAGAGTTGCATACGATGTAATTAGTAAAATGTTACCTACCTAATTGTACCGAGTCTTGGGCGATTAGCCAAAGCTAACTCAAGATGAAGTATAATTTGGATCTTGTCCCACATAAATGTAGTCGCTGTTTGGTTTGGAGCTAGTAGTGTGAGCAAAGTAAGTTTGCCTACATCCATGACTAGCCCCTACAAAAGCTCTACGATTTAGTAGGAGCATCATTTAATTAAAGGCCTAATTAAATGATCTAGATATGATACTTATTTCTGCATGTTGTGTTGTTGTAGATCACCATGTCGTCTAATACGTCGAACACTCTCTCTCTGCGATCTGTCCTTGAGAAGGACAAGCTCAATGGAGCTAATTTCCTGGACTGGTACAGGAACTTGAGGATAGTCCTCAAACAAGAACGTAAACTGTACGTTCTAGAGCAACCCGTTCCAGAAGCACTCGTCGCTACTGCCACCCGTGCTGAAAAAGGTGCTTACAAGAAGCATCAGGATGATGCATTGGATGTATCATGCCTAATGCTTGCCACCATGAACTCTGAGCTTCAGAAGCAACACGAGAACATGAATGCACATGATATGGTTGAGCATCTAAAACAACTATATCAAGGGCAAGCTAGGCACGAGCGCTTTGAGGTGTCCAAAGCCCTATTTGCATGCAAGATGCAAGAGGGAACTCCTGTAGGAACTCACGTACTCAAGATGATTGTGTAACGCCCGCCTTTTTCCCACACCTTAGGGTGTGGCGAGATAGCGGCGTTACGCTGACATACATAGGGCATATGAACATCCTAATGCAGCGGAATAATTTTTTTTCTTTAAACTTACTTATTACACATGCGTTTAACCATGCAACTAATACTTGAATCATGTATTCATGTCCTAACCATCATTCATGAACATGGTGACATTGTAACTTAGCATATTAACAGCATATGCAGCATCATGATATAAACATTCCATTACTTATCCATAAGCATCATAAGTAGCAAGTAACTTATCCATAAGCATCATAAGTAGTAGGTGATTCTTTAGGCATAACTATGATAAGTATAGCATAGAATCTAAGGAGGCATTTCCAAAACACAAGACATGCAACAAGTATAAATAGAAGAATCCTTTGCCATGTTACTGCCACACACACACTTTTGCCTCTCCTGCTGCTTCCCTTAATACCCTCTTGCTTGATCTGCGGTATAAGGAAATAAGACTATAAGCGCACAGGCTTAGTAAGACCCTTTCCTACACACTAAAATCCATACGTCACATAAAGCATAATCATATGAACATTTAACAGGTCATGATTCTTAGCATAGAACAATAAGCATAAAACATACTTATCATGGCATAATTCTTAACATGAACATAAGCATAAACATACTTATCATGGCATAATTCTTAACATGAACATAAGCATAAATATACTTATCATGACATAACTCTTAACATGAACATAAGCATAAACATACTTATCATGGCATAATTCTTAACATGAACATAAGCATAAACATACATATCATGGCATAACTCTTAACATGAACATAAGCATAAACATACTTATCATGACATAATTCTTAACATGAACATAAGCATCTTCTTAACACAATTCATAAGCATATTCTTAGCATAAATCATAAGCATATCATATGCATATTCTTAGCATAAATCATAAGCATATCATAAGCATATTCTTAACATAAATGCATAACATGAATGAATACATGAGTCAAATGCATATACATAAGGATGCTTATTTGTAAATCATACTTATAAATACTTAAACATAATCATAACATCATGGGGGCCCTGGCTTGTACCACATTCATACATCATATGTGCGCATCCCTAAGTAAATACGAGGTAGCTAATCTCGACCTACTAGGGTAAGGACAGCTTCATCGGTAGTCCCAGAACCGTGGACAGCTTCATCGGTAGTCCAGAACCGTGGACCTTACTTAGGTCCGGTACAAGCTCATTCATAAAATAAAATAATTTCACATGCTTCTTCATTCATAAAACATACATGGCATAATCATTCATTCTTAATGCTTAACATCATCATTATGCCTTGAAGGCATAAGCCTTATCTTCATTCATCATTTTCATTCCATATCATTATTATGCCTCGAAGGCATGAACTTTATTTTCATTCATCATTTTCATTCATAAACATGACATACATACATAATTTTATCCTAAGATATGAGCATCATCCTAGTCCATAAAGCTTGCATGATCATGGTACCTCTGGTAAGCATGCATTACATACATGGCACATATCACATATCATACAGGGTCATGATATCTATCATAAAACATGCAGGGGTAAGATTCGTAAGAACATAATACTTGCTAACTGGGTTCATAATATTCAACCTAACATGGATAAGTTTACATAACCATCTTACATATATGTCCACAGTGTTTTATCCTAACGCATGCATACTTCTTCGACCCATGTGTTCATAACATATGATGGAAGACATTCATAAATAAATCCTATTAGAACATGATACATAACATAACATACAGAGTCATAATACATAACATATAAATTTAGGGTTTGGACATTATCAGAAACCATACAACATCATTGAATCTATTCACATACAATTACATACATTCACATACAATTACATACACTACCATAGGGAGTCATTAGAACCCTTAATTGGAGTTAACCTTAATTCCTAGCCCTAATTCTTGCTTTGGCCGAAACCCTAGGAGGGTAATGTGTCCATGAAAAATTTACATACTTCACAATTAATATCCAATACACTACATACAAGACCCTAGGAAGCCATTAGAACCCATAATTAGGGCTAACCCTAAGTTCTAGCCCTATTCTTGGTCATGGCCGAAACCCTAGAGGGGGGTCTAGGCCCATAAAAATTTATACCATTTGCAATCAATATTCATAGAATTATAGGGAATCATAGATGTCATGCTTATAGGTTAAATCTAATCCTAACCCATGAATTAGAGGTGGTGGCCGAACCTTGTAGAAGGTCCTAGGGTGCCATCAAAAATTTCATAACTCATAACTTATTCCTTATTTACCATAGAAAACATTAGGAAACCTAAATAAAGCTTTAACATCATCCTAGTCTTGATCCATGCCTTGGCCAAAACCTAAGGGATCACTACCATGGTTTCCTTAACATATATATTTCCAGCAAAAACTTAGATCATGGTAAACATCAAGGAAAAACTATTATACCACAGGTGAGGGAGTCTTACCTTGGTTTATCTTGATTAGAACCTTAAATAGAGAAGCAAAGGAAAACCTCCTCAACCTTAGACTACCCTTAGCCCTTGTAGCCTTGTAGAACGCCCTTAGATCTTGAAAAATGGGTCCCCTTGTGAAGCTTTTCCAAGGGAGCAAACCCTTTGTGGGTTTCGTCTAGGAGGATGAAGGAGAGGAAGAAGAGAAGTTTTGGTGGAAGAAGAAGGCAAATAACTTAAGTGTTAAGTTGTCTCTTCCCTTCCCCTCTCTTATATACTAAGCAATGAGGCAAGTGAAGGGGCATGGTGCCTCTTCTCATGGTGACCCTTCACTTCCCTAAGCCTTACCTAAATTCCTCTTCATTCTCTCATAGCACTCCCTTGCTAGGTGAATTGGTTAGTAAATGCATGGTGTTACACTAGGTCCAAGGTTCAATCCTTGGTCCATGCACTTTATTTTTATTTTTATTTTATTTTATTTTTTTTCTTTTAATTTCGGCAATGCCCCCTAAGGCCTACCAATAGCCATGCTAATATTTCTAATTTAAACCATTTCTATTTATATTAAATTCTACTTAAAATCCACTAATAACCATGGTGCTAGAAAAAACCCATGGAAAACCCATTAGTACCTAGCTTCTTATTCCATATAGAAAATCATGGCTAATCATGCTAAGGTTCCTACTGGTATCTCTATGTTCCTCGAAAATTTATCTAGACATGATCAATATTTTAAAGAAAATATTGAGAAAATTTTCTGGGTCGTTACAATCCCACATACCTCGTGAAAGTTCATCCTCGAACTTAGAATAGCTCCGGGTACTTGCGTCTCATCTCATCCTCGCGTTCCCAGGTAGCTTCCTCGAACCTTTGACTTTGCCATAGGACCTTAACTAAGGGTACCTTCTTGTTCCTTAGCTTTTTGATTTCCCGATCCAAGATCTGGATAGGTCGGCTTTCAAAACTTAGGTCCTCCTGAACTTGTATCGTATGCGGCTCGATCACTTGATCTATGTCTGGAATACATTTCTTGAGCATTGACACATGGAACACGTTGTGAATAGCCGACATCTCTTGAGGCAGCTCTAGCTCATATGCCACCTTGCCGACTCTTTTCAGAATTGGGTACGGTCCTACATAACGCGCACTTAGTTTTCCTTTCTTCCCAAATCTCGTTACCCCTTTCATGGGAGCCACTTTGAGAAAAATCCAAATCTCCAACCTCAAATTCCAGTGGCCTACGCCGGACATCCGCATAATTCTTCTGCCCGCTCTGAGCAGCTTCTATACGTTGCCGAATATTCTGTATAGCTCGGGTGGTGTCGTCGATAAGATCCGTTTTGAGTCCTATTTCCTTCTTTTCACCACCTTCGTACCAACAGATTGGAGACCTACATCTCCTCCCGTACAAGGCCTCATACGGTGCCATTCCGATAGTGGCTTGGTAGCTATTATTGTAAGCGAATTCCGCTAAACATAGGTATCGGCACCAACTCCCTTTGAAATCCAGGGCACAAGCCCGCAACATGTCCTCCAGCACTTGGTTTACTCGTTCAGTTTGCCCGTCAGTCTGAGGATGAAAAGCTGTATTGAAACGTAGTTTAGTGCCAAGAGACTTCTGAACACACTCCCAAAAATGTGAAGTAAATCGACCATCCCTGTCTGAGATGATGGTCTTGGGAACTCCATGAAGTCCGATTATCTCCTTAGCATATAATTGAGCTAGTTGCCCAATTGAATAAATCATCTTAATTGCTAGGAAGTGAGCAGACTTAGTCAACCTGTCCACAATTACCCATATTGCATCATATCCGTTTGTAGTCCTGGGAAGTCCTGAAATGAAATCCATAGAGATATTTTCCCATTTCCATTCCGGAATTGGAAGTGGCTGCAGAACTCCTCCGGGTCGCTGGTGTTCTGCTTTCACTCATTGGCAGGTCAGGCAAGTGCTAACATGCTGAGCCACATCTCTCTTCATACCGGACCACTAGAATTTCTTCTTCAAGTCTTAATACATCTTGGTGGATCCCGGATGCATCGAATAAGGGGTTCCGTGAGCTTCTGTTAATATTTCTCTCCGCAGCTCCGGATCATTAAGAATACATAAATCCCTAAGGTAGAGTACTCCCCCGTTGGCGATATGAAAACCATCGCCCTTGCCTTCTAGCATCTCCTGCTTTATTCTCTGAAGAATCGGATTACCATTTTTAACACAACTTTATTTATTAGATCTTATAAGTTCATATACCAAAACTATCCGAACTCAATGAACTAGGTGGGCTGCCATCATGCCCATAATGAAAAATATCATGGCGGTTACTATCACTCCCTCGTTCATCTCCCCTTGGCCTGCCTCGGGATCTTCTACCGTTTCCATTGGATCCTCTTCTTCTATCTCGGGAACCTCCTCGGGCATCTCGGGATCTTCCTCGAGTATCTCAGGGTCTTCCTCGAGCATCTCGGGATCTTCCTCGATCATCTTGGGATCTTCCTCGAGCATCTCGGGATCCTCCTCGATCATCTCGGGATCTTCCTCGAACATCTCGGGATCCTCCTCGATCATCTCGGGATCTTCCTTGAACATCTCGGGATCCTCCTCGTACATCTCGGGATCTTCCTCCGAGTCCCCTAGATCCTCCGGAAACTCATGGCAAAGAAGCTGCTTACATAACTCTGTATATGCGATCCGACATTCATGCTGCCCCCAGATCTGATAAACAACTTCTCTCGCACGCTTGGGCAATGAACGAAGCAGTGCTTCAATCCTATAGTCATCCATGATTGGAAACTCTTCCTGCTCGAGTTTCCAAAATAGTCGGTCCAATTTCCCCATATTGCCTTGGATCCCAAGGACCGGACTATACTCCACCTCTTCTATTTGCTCCAGCAGCTCACTACTCCGCCCATAGTAACGACTCGTGGTGCCGATCTCATGCAACATCTGGAATTCAAAAAAAAAAACAACACAGTCAGTACAAAACTGACAAACCAGTACAAAACCAGTTTTTTTTTTCAATTCACAAATATATACAGAGTGAAGCACACCAGATAAAATCGGTTTCCTTTAATTTAATAGTTACAATAATAATTTTTTTTAAATATTCCTACCCGCATATCAAATGCTAAAGTATTTTAATTCCCTAAAATAAGGTAAAGTATCATTCATATTCCATATCCGTCAAAGTACTTTCTATCATAAATATCCTTCATACTTGCATATTCTAGGATCATAAAATATCATCTATACTTACATATTCTTGAATCATAAAAAGAACATAAGGTATACATAGAGGTACTTACATGGAGGCTGCAGGAAGGAGGCTTGATGTGTGTGTAGTGAGATACAACTGCTTTGATACCAACCTGTAACGCCCGCCTTTTTCCCACACCTTAGGGTGTGGCAAGATAGTGGCGTTACGCTGACATACATAGGGCATATGAACATCCTAATGCAGCGGAATAATTTTTTTTCTTTAAACTTACTTATTACACATGCGTTTAACCATGCAACTAATACTTGAATCATGTATTCATGTCCTAACCATCATTCATGAACATGGTGACATTGTAACTTAGCATATTAACAGCATATGTAGCATCATGATATAAACATTCCATAACTTATCCATAAGCATCATAAGTAGCAAGTAACTTATCCATAAGCATCATAAGTAGTAGGTGATTCTTTAGGCATAACTATGATAAGTATAGCATAGAATCTAAGTGTAACGCCCGCTTTTTTTTTTTTCATAAAGCGGCGTTACGTTAACATACTTAGGGCATGTAGACATCCTAATGCAGCGGAAACCTTTAAACTTACACCTACATGCACTTACTACCATTCCTAGCATCATAACATGGGAACTTGGCATATTAACGTTATACTTAGCATCATATCATGTCATACTTAGCATCATGTCATACTTAGCATCATATCATGTCATACTTTAGCATCATGTCATAGAGTCACATTCAAGTACTTAATAGTAAAGGTAGAGTTCTATCATAAGACGAGCAACCATATTGCTCCTTGGCCAAGTCACTATCACACACATTCTTTGATGCCCTCCTGCTGCTTCCTTACTGTCCCCTTGCGTGATCTGCGATATAAGGAAATAAGACTATAAGCACACAGGCTTAGTAAGACTCTTTCCTACTCACTAAAACCATTCATCACTTAATCATGAGCATCTTAAACATTAACATACTTAGTGCTTTACTCAGCACATAAGTCTTTATGAGCACTTAGCATACCTTTGACATGACTTGAACATAACATTGTCACTTTCATAGCATAGCATATACATAAACATAAAACATTCATGGCTTCGCATAATACTTAGCATAGACATAAACATCATAAACATTCATATTATGGCATAATTCTTGGCATAAACATAAACATAACAACATAACCTCATAAACATTCCTAACATGAACCTAAATGAAATCATGGCATCCGAACTTAGCATAAACAGAATTAAATCATAGCAACATAACTTAGCATGGACATAAATATAATCATAGCATTCTATCCTAGCATAAACATAATTAAATCATGGCATCATAATTAACATGAGCATAAATAAAATCAAGACATTCTAACCTAGTATAAACATAATTAAATCATGACATCCTAAACTATCATGAACATAAATAAAATCATGACATTCTAACCTAGCATAAACATAATCCTAAACTATCATGAACATAAATAAAATCATGGCATTCTAATTAACATAAACATAAATAAATCATGGCATCCTAAACTATCATGAACATAAATAAAATCATGGCATTCTAGCTTAGCATAAACATACATAAAATCATTTGCATAAACATACCTTACATAAACTTACTTTGCATAATGTTCTTATCATAAGTATAATGCATAACATGGATGAATGCATGTGGCAATTGCATATATATATAAGGATGCTTAATCTTTAAAAACATGCTTTTAAATACTTTAACATAATCATAACATTCATTGGGCCCTGGCTTGTACCACATTCATTCATCATATGCGCGCATCCCTAAGTAAATACGAGGTAGCTAATCTCGACCTACTAGGGTAAGGACAACTTCATCGGTAGTCCCGAACCGTAAGGACAGCTTCATCGGTAGTCCCGAACCGTGGACAGCTTCATCGGTAGTCCAGAACCGTGGACCTTACTTAGGTCCGGTACAAGCCCATAAAATAAAATAAAATGCTTTCACATGCTTTTTCATTCATCATCATTCATTCATCATACTTGTCATTCATCATCATTCATTCATCATACTTAACATCATCGTTATGCCTTAAAGGCATGTACTTTAACTTCATTCATAAGACATGGCATACATACATCTTATTCATAAATCATGACATACATACGTATCATTCATAAGACATGGCATACATGCATATCATTCATAAATCATGGCACATGTCTAAACATCTATGATTTAACATATAATTCATGACATACAAACTAAGGGTTTGGTTAACATAGAACTTCTTCCATCTTACTTAAATATATATCTTGGTAACTCATACTCAAGCATCTTGGTAGGTTTAACCCAACCCTAGCCCTAGGTTATGCCCTTGGCCGAAAATCCCCAAGGAACCCTAGGTCCATGAACCTTCACATAACATCCCAAACAACATCTCATACACATATACTAGGCCATAGGAACCCTTTGATCCCATACTTAAGGCCAATCCTAATCCTTTAGCCCTAATCTTACTCTTGGCTGAAACTTCAAGGTCATGGGGGTATGGAAAAATTCCATTAAAACCCCAAATCAATTACTTAAACACCAACCATACCTTACCATAGGGCCATTGGGACCCTTACTTGAAATAAGTCCTAACTTTCCACCCCCATAGGGTACTTGGCCGAAACCTATAGGGTCTCTAGGCCATGTGAAACATTCACATAAACACCCTCCATCTCCCTTATATCATGACAATACATGAACAATCACTTGAGGTTTTAAACCCAACCCTACACAAGGGTTCTTGTTGTTGGCCGAAACCCTAGGGTATCCTAGGGTACTCCAAAAATTCCCAAAAATTATTCTTAATCTCTAAACATCATCAGGGAACATTAAATAACATTATAAAGATTTTTAGCATCATTATGGACCCTAAAACATTGTGGCCAAAACCCATAGGGTCTCTAGGTGTTGATTTTGTTCCTTTCATGTTGGCCGAAACCCTAGGGTGTCCTAGGGTACTCCAAATATTCCCAAAAATTATACTTAACCTCTACACATCATAAGGGAACATTAAATAACATTATCAAGATTATTGGCATAATTATAGACCTTTAAATCATGGTGGCCGAAACCCACAAGCCTAAGGTTCTTGGTTTTCTTTTCTTTAACATCAAATCCAAAAACTAACCAATATATCATGCTAAAAATCATGGAAATCATAAGGAACTATTATACCACAGGTGAGAGAGTCTTACCTTAGGTTTCTTGATTTTTCGAACCTTGAAAGAGAAGGAAATGGTAAGATCTTTGGACCCTTGAACCCCCTTGCCCTTGTATCTTTGGAAGACCCCTTAGATCTTGGGGATGAGACCTCTTGTGGAGCTTTTCCAAGGGAGAACCCTTCCTTGGGTATTCGGCTAGGATGAGGGGAGGAGAAGGAAGAAATTTCAAAGTATTGGGAAGAAGAGGTAACTCCCAAAACCCCCCTCTTTATAGCCCATTAAGGAGGTAAATGAAGAGTCTCTCCATGACCCTTCATCTTCTTCTATGCTTTAACCAATATCCACTTCATTCCCTCATAACATTACCTCACTAGATGAGTTGGTTAACGCATACATGGTTGTACAAGAGGTCCAAGGTTCAATCCTTGGCCCATGCACCTTATTTTTATTTTAATTTTCCTTTTTATTTTCTATTATTTTCCCCAAAATTCCAAAAATTATCTAAAAATTTCCCCATAATTATGTTAATATTTCTCATTAAAATTCCTTTATATTTCTATAAATTTTTACCTAAAATCTACCAATAATTATGGTACTAAAAAGCCCATATAAGGCCCATTAGTGCCCTTTTTCCCAATTTAAATGAGAAAATATAGATTTTCTAGGCCAAAGTTCGCATTAATATTTCTAGGTTCCTCAGGAAATTATCTAGACATGCTTAATATTTTAAAAAAATATTAAGAGAATTTTTCGGGTCGTTACAATCCCCCATACCTCGTGAATGTTCGTCCTCGAACTTAGAACAACTCTGGGTACTTGTGCCTCATCTCGTCCTCGCGTTCCCAGGTCGCTTCCTCGAACCGCTGGCTTTGCCATAAAACCTTGACTAAAGGTACCTCCTTACTCCTCATCTTCTTGACCTCCCTATCCAAAATCTGAATGGGTCTGCTCTCATAACTCAGGTCCTCTTGTACTTGCACGGTTTGCGGCTCGATCACTTGGTCCATATTTGGGATACACTTTTTAAGCAGGGACACATGGAATACGTTATGGATAGCTGACATCTCTGGAGGCAGCTTCAGCTCGTATGCCACCTTACCAACTCTTTTCAGAATCAGGTACGGCCCTACATAGCGCGGACTTAATTTTCCCTTCTTCCCAAATCTTGTCACCCCCTTCATAGGGGCCACTTTGAGAAACACCAAATCTCCAACATTAAATTCCAGTGGTCTACGCCGAACATCGGCGTAACTCTTCTGTCGACTCCGAGAAGTTTCTATCCATTGTCAAATATTCTGTATAGCTCGGGTGGTGCTGTCTATGACATCCGTTGTAAGCCCCATTTCCTTCTTTCACCACCCTCATACCAACAGATCGGAGACCTACATCTCCTCCCATACAAGGCTTCATAAGGTGCCATTCCAATAGTAGCTTGGTAGCTATTGTTGTAAGCAAATTCCACCAAGCATAGATATCGACACCAACTTCCCTTGAAATCCAGGGCACATGCTCTCAACATATCTTCTAGTATTTGATTCACCCGTTCCGTTTGCCCGTCAGTCTGAGGGTGAAAGGCCGTGCTAAATCGCAATTTAGTGCTGAGAGACTTCTGAATACCCTCCCAAAAATGCGAAGTAAAGCGACCATCCCTATCTGAGATGATGGTCTTGGGAATCTCCATGAAGCCTAATTACTTTCTTAACATATAATTGAGCTAGTATCCTTAATTGCTCTATGCTGTAATTATATGCATATATCATAATTATATAGTTATTATAATTAGGACACTACCCCATGCGTATCATTTTAGGTTATGCCGTATGACTTATACCTTTGATTATATTAGTATTAGTATAATGGAACTAATACTATACGCTAACCTAGGTGAGATTGTTATGATCTTATGCATGTAGGCTATCATATAAATCCCCTACATGAGACTATACTATAGGTTATACATAATATCATAAATTATAGTTATTTATCATATACATTATAGGTATAATACCTGTAATTTGCGTATGGAATAATATGTATAGGAGACAACTTATAGGTTGAGATGATACATGTCAACCTGTATGTAGGCTCATAATAAAACCTATATGATGACAATACTTATATGATAAGGATTTGGTATGGTTATATTGATAATAATCTTATATTAGTACATGCCCTCATATTATCATCATTCGCTTCATATAATTTGATACCATTGCGTGATATGATAGGTCCCTTATTGTTAATATCAGGTTCATGGACATAAAATTGAAACACACACTCGACTACTTGCATTAGTACTAACTTAAACCTTATTGGTTCACAAAACTAACCGAACTCAATGAAATAGATGGGCTGCCATCATGCCCATAACAAAGAACATCATGGCAGTCACTGCCACTCCTTCATTCATCTCTCCCTGGCCTACCTCAGGGTCTTCCACCGTCTCCATCGGCTCCTCTTCCTCTATCTCGGGAACTTCCTCAGCCACTTCAGGGTCTTCCCCAAACATCCCGGGGTCCTCCTCAAACATTTCGAGCATCTCGGGGTCTTCTTCAAACACCTCGAGATCGTCCTCGCTCATCGGGTCTTCCTCAAATATCTCGAGCATCTCAGGATCCTCTTCGAATGGCTCGGGATCCTCTTCGTACATCTCCGGGTCCTCTTCAAACATCTCCTGATCCTCCTCCGAGTCCCCCAGGTCTTCCGGGAACTCATGGCGAAGAAGTTGCTTGCATAATTCCGTGTAGGAGAGACGACATCCGTACTGGCCCCAGATCTGATGAGCAACCTCTCTCGCCCGATTGGGCAATGAGCGAAGTAGAGCTCCGATCTTGTGATCATCCACGACTGGAAACCCTTCCTGCTCCAGTTTCCAGAATAACCGATCCAAGAACCCCATGTTTCCTTGAATTCCAAGGGTGAGACTATACTCAACTTCCTCTATTCGCACCATCAGCTCGCGGCACCTCTCAGTGTAATTCTCATGCAACATCTGGAATTGGAAAAACGACATAGTTAGTACCCAACCAACCAAGCCAGTACAAAACCATTTCCTTTTTCAATTCGCAAATATATATAGAGAAAAACACACACACAATCGGTTTCGTCTAACCTAGTGATTAAGGTATGTAACCACTTTCCTACCCCATATTAAATTCTAAATAATTAATTCCTAAATTAAGATAAAGTATCATTCGTCGTTACATATCGTAACGTACTTTTCATCATAAATACCATTCATACTTGCATATCTTAAAATCATAAAACATCTTAATACTATCAGATATGTAAAGAGGTACTTACTTGGAAGCGGCAGGAAGAGGGCTTGATGTGTGTGTAGTGAGATGGTTACTGCTCTGATACCAAACTGTAACGCCCGCTTTTTTTTTTCTTTTCATAAAGCGGCGTTACGTTAACATACTTAGGGCATGTAGACATCCTAATGCAGCGGAAACCTTTAAACTTACACCTACATGCACTTACTACCATTCCTAGCATCATAACATGGGAACTTGGCATATTAACGTTATACTTAGCATCATATCATGTCATACTTAGCATCATGTGATACTTAGCATCATATCATGTCATACTTTAGCATCATGTCATAGAGTCACATTCAAGTACTTAATAGTAAAGGTAGAGTTCTATCATAAGACGAGCAACCATATTGCTCCTTGGCCAAGTCACTATCACACACATTCTTTGATGCCCTCCTGCTGTTTCCTTACTGTCCCCTTGCGTGATCTGCGGTATAAGAAAATAAGACTATAAGCACACAGGCTTAGTAAGACTATTTCCTACTCACTAAAACCATTCATCACTTAATCATGAGCATCTTAAACATTAACATACTTAGTGCTTTACTCAGCACATAAGTCTTTATGAGCACTTAGCATACCTTTGACATGACTTGAACATAACTTAGTCACTTTCATAGCATAGCATATACATAAACATAAAACATTCATGGCTTGGCATAATACTTGGCATAGACATAAACATCATAAACATTCATAGTATGGCATAATTCTTGGCATAAACATAAACATAACAACATAACCTCATAAACATTCCTAACATGAACCTAAATGAAATCATGGCATCCGAACATAGCATAAACACAATTAAATCATGACAACATAACTTAGCATGGACATAAATATAATCATAGCATTCTATCCTAGCATAAACATAATTAAATCATGGCATCATATGTAACGCCCGCTTTTTTTTTCCTAAGCGGCGTTACGTTAACATGCTTAGGGCATGTAGACATCATAAGGCAGCGGAATAACTTAACTTATACATGCCCTGTTACCATTCTTAACTTATTGACATGAGAACCTTAGCATATTAACTTTGAACTTAAGCATCCTATCATGTCTCACATAACATCATATCATAAGGTTCCATAAGTCATTATTCAAACACATATGTAAACATATAGTTCCTGGGCCAAGTCACTACGTCACACATGCGTTCTTGCCCTCCTGCTGCTTCCTTCATTATCCCTTTGAATGATCTGCGGTATAAGGAAATAAGACTATAACCACACAGCTTAGTAAGACTCTTTCCTACTCATAAAACCATCCATCATTCATCATCTCATAATGAGCACATAAAACATTAACATACTTGGTGCTCTACTTAGAACATAACATCTTGCATCACTTATCGTATACATAGCATGGCATGAACATAAACATAGTAACATTCTAAGCATGGCATGATACATGGCATAAACATAAACATCATAGACATTCTAAGCATGGCATAATTCATTCATTCTCATGGCACAATTCATAAACAGAGTGAACATTCTAAGCATGGCATAATTCATGGCATATCGTAAACATAGTGACCATTCTAAGCATGGCATAATTCATGGCATGAATCATAAACATAGTGAACATTCTAAGCATGGCATAATTCATGGCATATCGTAAACATAGTGAACATTCTAAGCATGAAATAATTCATGGCATAAATCATAAACATAGTGAACATTCTAAGCCTGGCATAATTCATGGCATATCGTAAACATAGTGAACATTCTAAGCATGGCATAATTCATGGCATAAATCATAAACATAGTGAACATTCTAAGCATGGCATAATTCATGGCATATCATAAACATAGTGAACATTCTAAGCATGGCATAATTCATTCATTCTCATGCATACTTCTTAACATGAAACGTAAGGATAAAATCTTATCAACATAGCATAATGCATAACATGAATGGATGCATGAGTGGAATGCATATACATAAGGATGCTTAACTTTTAAAACATACTTTTCATTGCTTAAACATAATCATCATAACATCATTTGGGGTCCCCGGCTTGTACCACATACATACATCATTGCGCGCATCCCTAGCAAGTCCGAGGTCGCGAGCCCCAACCTACTAGGGTATGGACAGCATAGTCGGTAGTCCCCGAACCGAGGTGTTCTTAAGGTGCCCATCCCTGTTGCACAGCTCCGGTAGTGCCAGAACCGTGGACAGCTACGGTAGTCCAAAACCGGGGCGTTCTTAAGGTGCCCATCCCTTGGACCCATACTTCGGTCCGGTACAAGCCCATACATAAAGTAAAATACTTTTCATGCTTCATCATTCATATGACATTCATGGCATCTTTAACATAGCATAACTTGTTACGGCTCGGCCCGTCTACCGGCCCATTTACCGGTCCTCACGACCGTCATACCGTCGACCATCGACCGTGCCGTCTTAGCATATTTATGCCTTAAAGACATAAGCATCATCTTTCATTCATCATCATTCATAGCATATTCATTCATTCATCATACTTAACATCATCATTATGTCTTAAAGGCATGAACCTTAACTTCATTCTTCACTTTCATTTTTTTAGACATGGCATCATTTTCATTCTTAACATGGCATCATTTTCATTCTTAAACATGACATCATTTTCATTCTTAAACATAAACATAACATACTTAACATGGCATCATTTTCATTCTTAAACATGGCATCATCCTCATTCTTAAACATAAACATAACATACTTAACATGGCATCATTCATATCATGAACCTAACATATCATAGCATCATTTTTATCGTGATCATAACCCTATCATTCTTATCATGGCATCATTCATATCCTGAACATATACTTATCATACTTATCATGGAAACACATAAACATATACTTGAAGTTAAAGGCTCAACCCTAACCCTTGGGCCCTTGAGGTTAGCCGAAACATATGGGGTCTCTAGGGTAATCCAAAAATTCCCAGAATTTATACTTAACCTCCACACATCATAAGGGAACATAAATTAACATTATCAAGATTTTTGGCTTAATTATAGACCTTTAAATCATGGTGACCGAAACCCTTAAACTTAGGGTTCTTAGTTTTGTTTCTTTCATGTTGGCCGAAACCCTAGGGTGTCCTAGGGTACTCCAAAAATTCCCAAAAATTATGCTTAACCTCTAAAAATAATAAGGGAACAATAAATAACATTATCATGATTTTTAGCATAATTATAGACCTGTAAATCATGGTGGCCGAAACCCTTAAACTTAGGGTTCTTAGTTTTGTTTCTTTCATGTTGGCCGAAACCCTAGGGTGTCCTAGGGTACTCCAAAAATTACCAAAAATTATAATTAACCTCTACACATCATAAGGGAACATTAAATAACATTATCATGATTTTTAGAATAATTATAGACCTGTAAATCATGGTGGCCGAAACCCTTAAACATGAGGGTTCTTAGTTTTGTTTCTTTCATGTTGGCCGAGACCCTAGGGTGTCCTAGGGTACTCCAAAAATTCTCAAAAATTATACTTAACCTCTACACATCATAAGGGAACATTAAATAACATTATCATAATTTTTAGCATAATTATAGACCTGTAAATCATGGTTGCCGAAACCCTTAAACATGAGGGTTCTTAGTTTTGTTTCTTTCATGTTGGCCGAAACCCTAGGGTGTCCTAGGGTACTCCAAAAATTCCCAAAAATTATAATTAATCTCTAAA
The DNA here is from genome assembly GCA_024364735.1 of Boesenbergia rotunda. Taxonomy (NCBI): domain Eukaryota; kingdom Viridiplantae; phylum Streptophyta; class Magnoliopsida; order Zingiberales; family Zingiberaceae; genus Boesenbergia; species Boesenbergia rotunda. Next base: position 18,124 of record JAGFNQ010003950.1, on the reverse strand, counting down.
CATCATAATGGAACATTAAATAACTTTATCATGATTTTTAGCATAATTATAGACCAGTAAATCATGGTGGCCGAAACCCTTAAACATGAGGGTTCTTAGTTTTGTTTCTTTCATGTTGGCCGAGCCTCTAGGGTGTCCTAGAATACTCCAAAAATTCCCAAAAATTATACTTAATTTCTACACATCATAAGGGAACATTAAATAACATTATCATGATTTTTAGCATAATTATAGACCTGTAAATCATGGTGGCCGAAATTCTTAAACATGAGGGTCTCGGTTTTCTTTCCTTTCAACATCCAACTCGAAAACCAACCACTATATATCATACTAAAAATCATAAAAATCATAGGGAACTATTATACCATAGGTGAGGGAGTCTTACCTTGAGTTTCTTGATTTTTTGAACCTTGGAAGAAGAAGAAGATTGTAAAAGCTTTGGATCCTTGCCTCCTTGTCCTTGTATCCTTGGGAAAACTCTTAGATCTTGGAGATAAGACCTCTTGTGGAGCTTTTCCAAGGGAGAACCCCTCCTTGGGTATTCGGCTAGGATGAGGGAAGGGAGAGGTTTCGAAATGCAAGTGATGGGAAGAAGAGGTAACTCCCAAAACCCCCCTTTAATAGCCCATTAAGGAGGCAAATGAAGAGTCTCTCCATGACTCTTCATCTTCTTCTATGCCTTAACTAATATCCACTTCATTCCCTCCTAACAATACCTTGCTAGGTGAGTTGGTTAGTGCATACATGATTGTACAAGAGGTCCAAGGTTCAATCCTTGGCTCATGCACCTTTATTTTTATTTTATTTTTATTTTATTTATTTTATTATTTTTATTTTTTAAATTCCGAAAATCCCCCTAAAATCACCCATAATTATGCCAATATTCCTAAATAAAATTCTTTTATATTTATATTAATTTTACCTAATTTATATTAATTTTTACCTAATTAATACCCATTTTTGGAGCCCATTTAAAGCTCATTGGTACTTAGTTTTCTCAATTTAAATGAGAAAATATGGATTTTCTAGGCCAAAGTTCTCCTTAATATTTCTAGGTCCCTTGGAAAATTATTTAGACATGCTTAATATTTTAAGAAAATATTAAGAGAATTTTTGGGTCGTTACAATCCCCCATACCTCGTGAAAGTTCGTCCTCGAACTTAGAATATCTCCGGGTACCTGCGTCTCAGCGCGTCCTCACGTTCCCAGGTGAATTCCTCAAACCGTTGACCTTGCCATACGGTAAGGTGCCTTGGGGAACGGGTTAGTACCAGAAACCAATTCGATCTCGAATTCCACTTCTCTATTAGGAGCTAATCCTGGTAATTCATTTGGGAATACCTCTGGATAATTACCTACAACCCTAACGTCTTCTAGCTTCTGGTCCTTGGTTTGACTTACGTCAACCACATGTGCTAGAATCCAGTGTATCCCTTATCTATCACCTTCTGTGCTTTGAGAGTCGATAAAAATTCCTCGGTTCTTTTCCTCGGCTCTCCAATAAATTCGAACATAGAATCTGCCTCAAGTTGAAAGATCACCTTTCGTTTACAGCACTCGACAGAAGCGTCGTATTTGCTCAGAAAGTTCCTTCCCATTATAACATCATAATCCTGCATGTCGAGTACTATCAGATCGCAGTAGAGTTCTCTTCCTGCGATTCCGACTGGCACAGCACGTAGCACGGGAGTGGATGTCCCTATTTCTCCCGAAGGCAGGGTTGTCAAGAACTTGCAGTCTAAAACTTGTGGAGACTTATCTATCTTCTTAGTGTAGGACATAGAGACGGACGAGTGTGTTGCCCCAGTATCAAATAATGCAGTAGCGTACTGACTGTAAATAAGTATCTGACCTGTGACAACCGTTGCAGCATTCGCGGCATCCTCCTTAGCAATAGAGAAAACCCTGGCATCCGCCATAGTTGGTGGGGCCTCCAATCTCCCTTGGCTCATCGGGGTACCTTCCAGTTCGGCTTGCATATAATGTAGTCTCGCTGGTGCACCCCGGTACGGAACAAGCTGTTGGGGAGGTGCCTGGTTCTTGGTAGGACAGTAAGGGGCTATGTGCCCTTCCACCCCGCAAGTGAAATACCGGTTCGTACCTTTGCGGCATTCCCCGGGATGCATTTTCCCGCATGTAGCACATAGGGGAAACCTGGACTGTTTATTTGCTGGGCCCCCTTGGGGGTCATCCCCTGGCTGCCGTTTACCACCCTGATTTCCCTTCCCATTAGCGTTGGTACCCTGAGGTTTCTGACCTCTCTCATTGAATGCCTTCCTTTGCTGATTGATATTGTTCAAGTAATGCTCGGTGAGTAGAGCACTACTAAACAGCTCCTCGGTGGTCTGCGGCCTGTTAACTCCGCCGGCCACGTTCAGGGCTATTTCGGGCCGCAACATCTTCAACATAAGACGGACCCTTTCTTTCTCAGTGCGGACCAGCTCCGGGCATAGACGAGCCAGGCGATTAAACTTCTTCACGGCTTCATTGACCGAGAGGTTGCCCTGTCGGAATTCCGTGAACTCGTCGTAGTGTCTATTTGTGACACGCATATTGAAGAATTCTTCAAAGAACTCTGATTCGAAATTGGACCACGCCATCTGGTCCACCGGTCTCTTGGCCTTGACCCTTTCCCACCACATTCTAGCATCCCCAGTCAGGCAGAATGACGCACACTTGATCTTCTCATACTCAGGCCAGTCCAGCAGCTCCAGGGTAATTTCCATCGTCTTGAACCATGCCTGGGCGTCCCAAGGTTCGCCAGCACCGGAAAAATTTTCCGGTTTCAGCCTTAACCATTGGATCAAGTAAGCCTCCTGTCGTGCCACAGTGGTCGAGCCCGGCGGAGGAGTGTGCATAACCGTAGGTGCCACAGGTATAGCAGTCTGGTTCACTGGTGGAGTAGTAGAATTTTCCTGTTGGTTCATCAAGGTGTTAATAGTCTGCTGCTGCTCGGTGACTTGGCGCTGAAGTTGGGTTACCATTTGCACCAGATCAGGCGGTGGGGCTGCCTCGTTAAGTCGGTTACTCTGTCTTCTAGCCATGTTTTCTTCACCGAAGATAAGTATGATCAATATCAGTTCTTTTCTACCCCTATTTTATTCTAAACATCTAATTCCTAAAAGAAGATAAAAATATCGTTCATCGTTACATATCTTAAGGTACCTTTCATCATAACTATCGTTCATACTTGCATATCGTTCATACTTGCATATCCTAATCATAACTATCGTTCATACTTGCATATCCTAAATCATAAAACATCTTACTATAAGATTTGTAAAGAGGTACTTACTTGGAAGCGGCAGGAAGAGGGCTTGATGTGTGTGTAGTGAGATGGTTACTGCTCTGATACCAACCTGTAACGCCCGTTTTTTTTTCCTAAGCGGCGTTACGTTAACATGCTTAGGGCATGTAGACATCATAAGGCAGCGGAATAACTTAACTTATACATGCCCTGTTACCATTCTTAACTTATTGACATGGGAACCTTAGCATATTAACTTTGAACTTAAGCATCCTATCATGTCTCACATAACATCATATCATAAGGTTTCATAAGTCATTATTCAAATACATAAGTAAACATATAGTTCCTGGGCCAAGTCACTACGTCACACATGCGTTCTTACCCTCCTGCTGCTTCCTTCATTATCCCCTTGAATGATCTGCGGTATAAGGAAATAAGACTATAAGCACACAGGCTTAGAAAGACTCTTTCCTACTCACAAAATCATCCATCATTCATCATCTCATAATGAGCACATAAAACATTAACATACTTGGTGCTATACTTAGAACATAACATCTTGCATCACTTATCGTATACATAGCATGGCATGAACATAAACATAGTAACATTCTAAGCATGGCATGATACATGGCATAAACATAAACATCATAGACATTCTAAGTATGGCATAATTCATTCATTCTCATGGCACAATTCATAAACATAGTGAACATTCTAAGCATGACATAATTCATGGCATATCGTAAACATAGTGACCATTCTAAGCATGACATAATTCATGGCATGAATCATAAACATAGTGAACATTCTAAGCATGGCATAATTCATGGCATATCGTAAACATAGTGAACATTCTAAGCATGACATAATTCATGGCATAAATCATAAACATAGTGAACATTCTAAGCATGACATAATTCATGGCATATTGTAAACATAGTGAACATTCTAAGCATGGCATAATTCATGGCATAAATCATAAACATAGTGAACATTCTAAGCATGACATAATTCATGGCATATCGTAAACATAGTGAACATTCTAAGCATGACATAATTCATTCATTCTCATGCATACTTCTTAACATGAAACGTAAGGATAAAATCTTATCAACATAGCATAATGCATAACATGAATGGATGCATGAGTGGAATGCATATACATAAGGATGCTTAACTTTTAAAACATACTTTTCATTGCTTAAACATAATCATCATAACATCATTTGGTGTCCCCGGCTTGTACCACATACATACATCATTGCGCGCATCCCTAGCAAGTCCGAGGTCGCGAGCCCCAACCTACTAGGGTAAGGACAGCATAGTCGGTAGTCCCCGAACCGAGACGTTCTTAAGGTGCCCATCCCTGTTGCACAGCTCTGGTAGTGCCAGAACCGTGGACAGCTACGGTAGTCCAAAACCGGGGCGTTCTTAAGGTGCCCATCCCTTGGACCCATACTTCGGTCTGGTACAAGCCCATACATAAAGTAAAATACTTTTCATGCTTCATCATTCATATGGCATTCATGGCATCTTTAACATAGCATAACTTGTTACGGCTCGGCCCGTCTACCGGCCCATTTACCGGTCCTCACGACCGTCGTACCGTCGACCATCGACCGTGCCGTCTTAGCATATTTATGCCTTAAAGACATAAGCATCATCTTTCATTCATCATCATTCATAGCATATTCATTCATTCATCATACTTAACATCATCATTATGCCTTAAAGGCAAGAACCTTAACTTCATTCTTCACTTTCATTTTTTTAGACATGGCATCATTTTCATTCTTAATATGGCATCATTTTCATTCTTAAACATGGCATCATTTTCATTATTAAACATAAACATAACATACTCAACATGGCATCATTTTCATTCTTAAACATGGCATCATCCTCATTCTTAAACATAAACATAACATACTTAACATGACATCATTCATATCATGAACCTAACATATCATAGCATCATTTTTATCGTGATCATAACCCTATCATTCTTATCATGGCATCATTCATATCCTGAACATATACTTATCATACTTATCATGGAAACACATAAACATATACTTGAAGTTAAAGGCTCAACCCTAACCCTTGGGCCCTTGAGGTTAGCCGAAACATATGGGGTCTCTAGGGTAATCCAAAAATTCCCAGAATTTATACTTAACCTCCACACATCATAAGGGAACATAAATTAACATTATCAAGATTTTTGGCTTAATTATAGACCTTTAAATCATGGTGACCGAAACCCTTAAACTTAGGGTTCTTAGTTTTGTTTCTTTCATGTTGGCCGAAACCCTAGGGTGTCCTAGGGTACTCCAAAAATTCCCAAAAATTATACTTAACCTCTAAGCATCATAAGGGAACATTAAATAACATTATAATGATTTGTAGCATAATTATAGACCTGTAAATCATGGTGGCCGAAACCCTTAAACTTAGGGTTCTTAGTTTTGTTTCTTTCATGTTGGCCGAAACCCTAGGGTGTCCTAGGGTACTCCAAAAATTCCCAAAAATTATAATTAACCTCTACACATCATAAGAGAACATTAAATAACATTATCATGATTTTTATCATAATTATAGACCTGTAAATCATGGTTTCCGAAACCCTTAAACATGAGGGTTCTTAGTTTTGTTTCTTTCATGTTGGCCGAGACCCTAGGGTGTCCTAGGGTACTCAAAAAATTCCCAAAAATTATACTTAACCTCTACACATCATAAGGGAACATTAAATAACATTATAATGATTTTTAGAATAATTATAGACCTGTAAATCATGGTGGCCGAAACCCTTAAACATGAGGGTTCTTAGTTTTGTTTCTTTCATGTTGGCCGAAACCCTAGGGTGTCCTAGGGTACTCCAAAAATTCCCAAAAATTATACTTAACCTCTACACATTATAAGGGAACATTAAATAACATTATCATGTTTTTTATCATAATTATAGACCTGTAAATCATGGTGGCTGAAACCCTTAAACATGAGGGTTCTTAGTTTTGTTTCTTTTATGTTGGCCGAGACCCTAGGGTTTCCTAGGGTACTCCAAAAATTCCCAAAAATTATACTTAACCTCTACACATCATAAGGGAACATTAAATAACATTATCATGATTTTTAGCATAATTATAGACCTGTAAATCATGGTGGCTGAAACCCTTAAACATGAGGGTCTCGGTTTTCTTTCCTTTCAACATCCAACTCGAAATCCAACCACTATATATCATACTAAAAATCATAAAAATCATAGGAAACTATTATACCACAGGTGAGGGAGTCTTACCTTGAGTTTCTTGATTTTTCGAACCTTGGAAGAAGAAGAAGATTGTAAAAGCTTTGGATCCTTGCCTCCTTGTCCTTGTATCCTTGGGAAAACTCTTAGATTTTGGAGATAAGACCTCTTGTGGAGCTTTTCCAATGGAGAACCCCTCCTTGGGTATTCGGCTAGGATGAGGGAAGGGAGAGGTTTCGAAATGCAAGTGATGGGAAGAAGAGGTAACTCCCAAAACCCCCCTTTAATATCCCATTAAGGAGGCAAATGAAGAGTCTCTCCATGACTCTTCATCTTCTTCTATGCCTTAAATAATATCCACTTCATTCTCTCCTAACAATACCTTGCTAGGTGAGTTGGTTAGTGCATACATGGTTGTACAAGAGGTCCAAGGTTCAACCCTTGGCTCATGAACCTTTATTTTTATTTTATTTTTATTTCATTTATTTTATTATTTTTATTTTTTAAATTCCGAAAATCTCCCTAAAATCACCCATAATTATGCCAATATTCCTAAATAAAATTCTTTTATATTTATATTAATTTTACCTAATTTATATTAATTTTTACCTAATTAATACCCATTTTTGGAGCTCATTTAAAGCTCATTGGTACTTAGTTTTCTCAATTTAAATGAGAAAACATGGATTTTCTAGGCCAAAGTTCTCCTTAATATTTCTAGGTCCCTTGGAAAATTATTTAGACATGATTAATATTTTAAGAAAATATTAAGAGAATTTTCCGGGTCGTTACATCATAATTAACATGAGCATAAGTAAAATCATGGCATTCTAACCTAGTATAAACATAAATAAATCATGGCATCCTAAACTATCATGAACATAAATAAAATCATGGAATTTTAACCTAGCATAAACATAATCCTAAACTATCATGAACATAAATAAAATCATGGCATTCTAATTAACATAAACATAAATAAATCATGGCATCCTAAACTATCATGAACATAAATAAAATCATGGCATTCTAGCTTAGCATAAACATACATAAAATCATTTGCATAAACATACCTTGCATAAACTTACTTTGCTTAATGTTCTTATCATAAGTATAATGCATAACATGGATGAATGCATGTGGCAATTGCATATATATATAAGGATGCTTAATCTTTAAAAACATGCTTTTAAATACTTTAACATAATCATAACATTCATTGGGCCCTGGCTTGTACCACATTCATTCATCATATGCGCGCATCCCTAAGTAAATACGAGGTAGCTAATCTCGACCTACTAGGGTAAGGACAACTTCATCGGTAGTCCCGAACCGTAAGGACAGCTTCATCGGTAGTCCCGAACCGTGAACAGCTTCATCGGTAGTCCAGAACCGTGGACCTTACTTAGGTCCGGTACAAGCCCATAAAATAAAATAAAATGCTTTCACATGCTTTTTCATTCATCATCATTCATTCATCTTACTTGTCATTCATCATCATTCATTCATCATACTTAACATCATCGTTATGCCTTAAAGGCATGTACTTTAACTTCATTCATAAGACATGGCATACATACATCTTATTCATAAATCATGGCATACATACGTATCATTCATAAGACATGGCATACATGCATATCATTCATAAATCATGGCACATGTCTAAACATCTATGACTTAACATATAATTCATGACATACAAACTAAGGGTTTGGTTAACATAGAACTTCTTCCATCTTACTTAAATATATATCTTGGTAACTCATACTCAAGCATCTTGGTAGGTTTAACCCAACCCTAGCCCTAGGTTATGCCCTTGGCCGAAAATCCCCAAGGAACCCTAGGTCCATGAACCTTCACATAACTTCCCAAACAACATCTCATACACATATACTAGGCCATAGGAACCCTTTGATCCCATACTTAAGGCCAATCCTAATCCTTTAGCCCTAATCTTACTCTTGGCCGAAACTTCAAGGTCATGGGGGTCTGGAAAAATTCCATTAAAACCCCAAATCAATTACTTAAACACCAACCATACCTTACCATAGGGCCATTGGGACCCTTACTTGAAATAAGTCCTAACATTCCACCCCCTTAGGGTACTTGGCCAAAACCTATAGGGTCTCTAGGCCATGTGAAACATTCACATAAACACCCTCCATGTCCCTTATATCATGACAATACATGAACAAACACTTGAGGTTTAAACCCAACCCTACACAAGGGTTCTTGTTGTTGGCCGAAACCCTAGGGTATCCTAGGGTACTCCAAAAATTCCCAAAAATTATTCTTAATCTCTAAACATCATCAGGGAACATTAAATAACATTATAAAGATTTTTAGCATCATTATGGACCCTAAAACATTGTGGCCGAAACCCATAGGGTCTCTAGGTGTTGATTTTGTTCCTTTCATGTTGGCCGAAACCCTAGGGTGTCCTAGGGTACTCCAAAAATTCCCAAAAATTATACTTAACCTCTACACATCATAAGGGAATATTAAATAACATTATCAAGATTATTGGCATAATTATAGACCTTTAAATCATGGTGGCCGAAACCCACAAGCCTAAGGTTCTTGGTTTTCTTTTCTTTCAACATCAAATCCAAAAACTAACCAATATATCATGCTAGAAATCATGGAAATCATAAGGAACTATTATACCACAGGTGAGGGAGTCTTACCTTGGGTTTCTTGATTTTTCGAACCTTGAAAGAGAAGGAAATGGTAAGATCTTTGGACCCTTGAACGCCCTTGTCCTTGTATCTTTGGAAGACCCCTTAGATCTTGGGGATGAGACCTCTTGTGGAGCGTTTCCAAGGGAGAACCCTTCCTTGGGTATTCGGCTAGGATGAGGGGAGGAGAAGGAAGAAATTGCAAAGTAATGGGAAAAAGAGGTAACTCCCAAAACCCCCCTATTTATAGCCCATTAAGGAGGTAAATGAAGAGTCTCTCCATGACCCTTCATCTTCTTCTATGCTTTAACCAATATCCACTTCATTCCCTCATAACATTACCTCACTAGATGAGTTGGTTAACGCATACATGGTTGTACAAGAGATCCAAGGTTCAATCCTTGGCCCATGCACCTTATTTTTATTTTAATTTTTCTTTTTATTTTCTATTATTTTCCCCAAAATTCCGAAAATTATCTAAAAATTCCCCCATAATTATGTTAATATTTCTCATTAAAATTCCTTTATATTTCTATAAATTTTTACCTAAAATCTACCAATAATTATGGTACTAAAAAGCCCATATAAGGCCCATTAGTGCCATTTTTCCCAATTTAAATGAGAAAACATGGATTTTCTAGGCCAAAGTTCGCATTAATATTTCTAGGTTCCTCAGAAAATTGTCTAGACATGCTTAATATTTTAAGAAAATATTAAGAGAATTTTCCGGGTCGTTACACTAAGGAGGCATTTCCAAAACACAAGACATGCAGCAAGTATAAATAGAAGAATCCTTTGCCATGTCACTGCCACACACACGCTTTTGCCCCTCCTGCTGCTTCCCTTAATACCCTCTTGCTTGATCTGCGGTATAAGGAAATAAGACTATAAGCGCACAGGCTTAGTAAGGCCCTTTCCTACTCACTAAAATCCATACGTCACATAAAGCATAATCATATGAACATTTAACAGGTCATGATTCTTAACATAGAACAATAAGCATAAAACATACTTATCATGGCATAATTCTTAACATGAACATAAGCATAAACATACTTATCATGGCATAATTCTTAACATGAACATAAGCATAAACATACTTATCATGACATAATTCTTAACATGAACATAAGCATAAACAAACTTATCATGACATAACTCTTAACATGAACATAAGCATAAACATACTTATCATGACATAATTCTTAACATGAACATAAGCATCTTCTTAACACAATTCATAAGCATATTCTTAGCATAAATCATAAGCATATTCTTAGCATAAATCATAAGCATATCATAAGCATATTCTTAACATAAATGCATAACATGAATGGATGCATGAGTCAAATGCATATACATAAGGATGCTTATTTAAAAATCATACTTATAAATACTTAAACATAATCATAACATCATGGGGGCCCTGGCTTGTACCACATTCATACATCATATGCACGCATCCCTAAGTAAATATGAGGTAGCTAATCTCGACCTACTAGGGTAAGGACAGCTTCATCGGTAGTCCCAGAATCATGGACAGCTTCATCGGTAGTCCAGAACCGTGGACAGCTTCATCGGTAGTCCAGAACTTGGACAGCTTCATCGGTAGTCCAGAACCGTGGACCTTACTTAGGTCTGGTACAAGCCCATTCATAAAATAAAATAATTTCACATGCTTTTTCATTCATAAAACATACATGGCATAATCATTCAATCATAATGCTTAACATCATCATTATGCCTTGATGGCATGAGCCTTATCTTCATTCATCATTTTCATTCCATATCATCATTATGCCTCGAAGGCATGAACTTTATCTTCATTCATCATTTTCATTCATAAACATGACATACATACATAATTTTATCCTAAGATATGAGCATCATCCTAGTCCATAAAGCTTGCATAATCATGGTATCTCAGGTAAGCATGCATTACATGCATGCCACATATCACATATCATACAGGGTCATGATATCTATCATAAAACATGCAGGAGTAAGATTCGTAAGAACATAATACTTGCTAACTGGGTTCATAATATTCAACCTAACATGGATAAGTTTACATAACCATCTTACACATATGTCCACAGTGTTTTATCCTAACGCATGCATACTTCTTCGACCCATGTGTTCATAACATATGATGGAAGACATTCATAAATAAATCCTACTAGAACATGATACATAACATAACATACAGAGTCATAATACATAACATATAAATTTAGGGTTTGGACATTATCAGAAACCATACAACATCATTGAATCTATTCACATACAATTACATACATTCACATACAATTACATACACTACCATAGGGAGTCATTAGAACCCTTAATTGGAGTTAACCCTAATTCCTAGCCCTAATTCTTGCTTTGGCTGAAACCCTAGGAGGGTAATGTGTGTTAGTGATATGAGAGAAGTGTCCTAAGGCAATCGCCTTATGATTGTAAATATTCATTTTAATAAATGATAATTCACTATTTGAGTATACATGTTTGTGTATTTGATTGGGATCTTAAACTCATCTACTGAATGTCCGCAATACAATTCACAGCATAAGAGAATTTGTGATGGGATCACAACTAGTGATTATCTCTAAATGTGCAATTGTGAAGTATTGAAAATATCCCTAGTCGATGAATTGATAAAAACGGACATTATCAATTCTGTTGAGACTAGCATGGGTTATTCTCTAATCAGCTGATTCTCACTGGCTGGTGACATTGGGATGTCCGGAGATAAACATGGATGCTAGTTAAGGGAACTAGTTCATTGGAGTGACTAGCTGTAAAACTTCATATGGTAATCTATATAGATATGTCAATGAAGTTCTTACTGCAGCTTGAGTGCGATGTTCCTTTGACTTGCGGTGTTCAAGTCATCTTGGTCATGGAGACTTATACTTTAACATCTTAAGCAAGCATCTCCTAGGAGGTGTGGACCCAGGATGATTGGGTATAAGCCGAAGTGCCCGAAGATGTTTGAGCAGCCTACAAAGGATTCACCACTCCTTGCGAGGAGATGTATACCCAGGCCTATCGTCGGATTGTTACTCAAAGCCTCTGGCCAGAGCATATCATGTTTAGAGTGCGAGTCTCTTAAATACATGAGAGTAATTAGAAATCCAAAGGACGAGAAAGACACTACTTGGGCTAGGTGTGACGTAGTCAGCCTAGTGGGGACTGACACAAATAGACCGTGTCCTGAACCAAGTGGGTATAAGATGGTGAAGGGAATGGGGCACGATTCATTAGAGCTGCTGAATTTTTTACTTCTGAGGTCAAACCGTTGATCTTTCGATTAATTGGGGGTCATGATGTACTACTAGGTGCCACTCATGACCGTTCTATAATTGGTTAATTATAGACGGCCAACATAAATCGAAAGCCTATTTAGTCACACGCACTACGAGTAATCCAAGGGATTTAAAACGAGTTGAAAATTGGATTTTCCAATCAAGAGAAATAAGTCGAATCTGAGTTAATCAGAGGCGCAACGGAAACTTAAAATGGCTAAGTCTTTTGAAGGCTTATTGGGCGAATTAAATGAGTTTAATTCGCGATCGGTTCGGCTCGGTTTGGCCGGCCAAAGAGGGTGATAACCCCCTTTGGTTTGGCCGGCCACAACAAGGGGAAGAAACCAATTTATTTGGTTTAATTAATAAAATAAATCTAGCGCGATTTGTTTTATAAATTATGGATAAATAAATTTGTATAAAGAAATTTATATAAATAAATTTATAGAAATTTATTCTTTTTATGGAAATTAAAATGATCCATGGAATGGTTTATTTTAATTTTATAAAATCAATTATGAATTGATTTTTTCATAATAAGAAAGTTTATAAATTTCTTATAAAATTTATTCCATAATTAAAGGAGAGAAGAATTTGTTTTATTATAAAGTTAGTTATAATAAAACTAGGCATAACGGAATAAGTCATAAGAAATTTTATAAGATAAAATTCTTATGATAACTAATTCTGTTAATTCCGTTAAAAGAGAGACTTGGTAAGGGAGAGGCCACTATATAAAGGAACCAAAGGCAAGCCTTGAATTCCTAATCGATATAGAGCTATCAAGAGATTAACTCTCTCCCTCTCTCTCTTTTATTCTCTCTTATTTCTTCCCCTTAGGGCCGGCGCCCCTTAGGGCATCCTAGGGCCGGTGCCCTCCTTGAGAGCTAGGGCCGGTGCACCTCCAACCTTTGGTTGCCGTGAGCCATCAAGAAGAAGGAGAAGCCAACCAAGAAGAAGAAGAAGCGGATCACATCTCCTTCCTTCCCGGAATTTAGATTCCGATTCTTGGTGGTTAGTTTCCTTTCTTTTCTCTTGATCTTCTAGTTGTGCTTTAGAGAATCTAGTAGTTCTCGTCGGCACAAAACTCGTGACTTTGCGAAGTCATCCCGAAGAGAACTCGGCGTGGACGCGAATAGAGGCGGAGCTTCCAAGGGACGCTACGGTTGGATCTCGTCCCTTTTCTTCGAGTTACGCGAGGTACAAAGTAAATTAGTTTACCTTTCCGCAATGTTTTAATTTATGATTACGTCCACACATCATAAGGTCGCATGCTAGATACGTGGTTGAAATAATTTGTGAAATTATTTTATGCTAATTCTTCCGCTGCACGTAAAATTTAAAATATTACGAACCCGTATCCTTGTCAACATGCACCCGGTCCCAACAGTGGTATCAGAGCCGGTTAGTGTCGACATAATCATAAAATTGTTTTGCGGAAAACTTTGTCATGATCTCAATTTTGGAAAAATTTTCAATTATGGAAACTTTCCAATTATAATAAATTTTAGATTTAGGAATTTCAAAGTTTGGAAATCCTCATGAAATTTCGCAAACGTTTGAAATTTCCTAGTTTCTGAAATTTTATAATAATTGTGAAAACTTCCATCTTTGGAAACTTTCCAATCTTGGAAATTTTCTATTTTAGAAATTTTTCAACTTTGGAAATATGTAAGTTTTCTTTGTACCAGAAACTTACAATTATTCTGAAAACCTATTATGAAATCTCGCAATTTTGGGCACTTTCTTTCAAGAAAGTCTAGACAAATTTATGGACAATTAATTGACAATTAAATTTGAATTGGTTTTTAAATTGACAACAAAATTCTTTATTTTGGATTGAGCCTCGGGGAGCCGTCCAATTTAAAGTTAGTTGTTGTAATTTAATTTTCCAATTTTAAATGAAATTGTCATGTTTAATTTGGTTGCGCTTCCGAAGCGGACCAAATTGGATTTACGACAAATTAATTTTCTTTGGGTATCTGAGCCTCGGGGAGCCACCCTTAGAAAACGATTTGTTGTAATTAATTAAATCCATGAATAAAATATGTTTTAAGAGGTGATGCTCTGACATATTGTTGTCTCCAAAATTAATTAGGAAAATGGTTTCCTATAGAGTTTCTTAAATGAGATTTTCATGAAAATAATATGTGGTTGAATTAAGGGAATTGTCTCTTAATTTAACAAGTTTTGATTTAGAGAAATCAAAGTCTTGAACATATTATTTCCGAAATTGATTATGACAATTTAGGAAATTGTTTCCCAAAACAATTCCTTCAATAAAGTATGAAATTAGAATTAGGAAATCTGATTCCTAATTCAATTAATGAGACTTGATAACTTAAGTCACATACATACTTTATTAAGGAAATCGTTAGTCATGACATGATTATATGTCATGAATGTGCTTAGAAAAAATGAGACCCAAAACCCCTTACAAAATATTAAGGCCAACACCTTCCATTAATATGGTTAGAATCGGAGTTTTGTTTCTCGTTTGGGTTGATGGACACATCCATGCCCAGCTTGATCCTCAACATGTTCAAACCATGGAATTAGTTTATGAATAATGTAGTTGGAGTCAGAGGTCAATCCTTAGTTTTGGTTGTTGGACACATCCAAGCCTGACTAAACGGTTGAATGAGCTCCAACCATATTAAAACAATTTCTTGATTAATGGGTCAGCCTTAAGCTTGGAGCATCGATTTGTTGTGCCACAGCCAAGGTCGATGAAAGAGAGGTGCAGTTGGGTGCTATGTATAATGTCGCATACTTGTTAATGAGTTAACAACCCAATGATTTATGCAAACATTCAATTAGTTGATAGCATAAAGTGATAGTTACATATATGTGATATGTAATCGGTATAATTACCTACCTTCATAGCTAAGAATAACTTGATGGCCACAGCCATGGTTGTTCTTATCTATGGTTGGATATCAACCTATTTGGAGATGTTCCTACGATCTCCCGAATTGATAAAAAGGGTTATTCAATTTGAAAAATAAATAGGATTTTTATTAATGTATATTGATACATTCTTTATCATTCTTCTCACATAAGCTCAATTTGTATTTCTAGGTAATCACTCGATCATGTCTTCTTTGAATTTGCGTTCCATATTGGACACCAATAAACTGACTGGGCCAAACTTCATGGACTGGCTTAGAAACCTGAGGATAGTCCTCAAGGCAGAGAAGCTTGCTTATGTCCTTGAAGATCAACTTCCCAACCGTCCTCCTGAAAATGCAACTCCAGACCAGTTTCCTGAGTTGCCCAACCTGCTGAAGACTGTAGAGCCTTCTGTAAAGCAGGATCAAAAGACGGTACTGTTAGTTGGTTCCTCGAAGAAAGGTTCTAAGAGGAAGGCCAAAGAACAGAAAAAGGGAAAGAAGAAAAAGGCCAAAAAGACTGAAAAGAAACCAAAAGGAACTTGCCATCATTGCGGCAAGGAGGGTCACTGGCGAAGAAACTGCAAGGTTTATCTTGAGTCCTTGAAAGAGAAGGCATCCGATGCCCCATCCTCTTCAAGTATCTTCGTTATTGAATGTCACTCTATTTCCTCAAACACCTGGGTACTTGATACTGGGTGTAGCTCACATATATGTAATGACATACAGGGGCTAAGGAATAGAAGAAGACTCGTCAAAGGAGAAGCAAATTTGCGAGTTGGAAATGGAGCAAAGATTGCTGCTGTTGCCATCGGAACATATTTGCTAAAGCTCCCCACTGGACGTGTCTTAGAATTGGATAATTGTTATTTCGTTCCTTCGTTAATAAAGAACATTGTATCTATTTCATGTCTGAATGAAAAGGGTTATCATTTAACTTTTAGTAACAATTGTTGTTACATAACTTTAAATGGCGTTCTTTATGGGAATGGAACTTTGTGCAATGGTATCTACACGTTAGATTTATCCGGTGACGTTTTCAATATCGAAGTTAGCAACAAACGTGCTCGAATAGATAATCGAATAGACTCCTACACTTGGCATTGCCGTCTTGGCCATGTAAGTAAGAAACGCATGACCGAATTACACCGATGTGGAATTCTGGAATCATTTGAACCCGGTTCATTTGATACATGCGAATCATGCTTAAAAGGCAAGATGACCAAATTACCCTTTTCTGAAAAGGTAATCCAGTGGGAGAATTGCTTGGTCTAATACATACTGATGTATGTGGACCAATGTCAACTCTTGCACAAGGAGGCTATAGCTACTTCATCACCTTTATCGATGATCACTCACGATTCGGGTATGTGTTCTTGATGAAACACAAATCTGAAGCTTTTGAGAAATTCAAAGAGTTCAGAAATAAAGTAGAGAAAAAGCTTGGCAAAAGTATTAAGATACTTCGATCCGATCGGGTGGTGAATACTTAAGTCAAGAGTTTCAAGATTATCTTAGGGACAATGGGATATTGTCCAATGGACTCCGCCGTATACACCACAGCATAATGGTGTATCTGAGAGGCGCAACCGAACCTTGATGGACATGGTTAGGTCAATGATGAATCATGCAACTCTTCCAAAATCCTTTTGGGGCTATGCACTTAAGACAGCTGTTTACTTGCTAAACAGAGTCCCGACCAAGGTAGTCTCTACTACTCCATATGAGACATGGAATAGTAAGAAACCCCACTTAACTCACCTTAAGATATGGGGTTGTCCCGCTTATGTGAAGCGGACTGTATCAGACAAATTGGATGCTAAGTCTGATAAATGTCTATTTATTGGATACCCTAAGGAAAGAAGGGTTACCAATTCTATCATCCCTTGGAACAAAAGGTGTTTGTTTCAAGGCATGCTGTATTTCTGGAAAAGAATTTCTTTTACAAGAAAACAGTGGGAGTGGCATTGAACTTGATGAAGTTCAAGAAACTCCAATAGACATTACAGAGACACCTAGTCTAGACCCACAACCAATACCTCATAATGATGAGCTATCAGTTGAACCTAAAACAACACCACCTCTTCGTAGGTCTGATAGGACACGCAATATTCCAGAGAGATACGGATTTCTCATAAGTGAATCGAATGACGTGTTACTCATAAGCGATGACGAACCTATCAGTTATGAAGATGTTCTGAAAAATTCAGAAAGGGACAAATGGCTTGAAGCCATGAAGTCGGAAATGGACTCCATGTACGAAAATCAAGTATGGGACTTGGTTAACCCACCTGAAGGGATTAAGCCCATAGGGTGCAAGTGGGTTTTCAAGAAGAAAACCGACATGGAAGGTAATGTTGTTACCTATAAGGCTAGATTAGTGGCAAAAGGATATCGTCAAAAACAAGGAATTGATTATGACGAAACCTATTCGCCAGTAGCTATGCTTAAATCCATTCGGATGCTCCTAGCCATAGCAGCTCATTATGATTATGAGATATGGCAAATGGATGTGAAAACAGCTTTCCTTAATGGAAACCTGCTTGAGGATGTATACATGATACAACCTGAAGGTTTCACATCGGTTGATAAAACCAAAGTATGCAAGCTTCGACGATCCATATATGGACTGAAGCAAGCATCAAGGAGCTGGAACATCCGTTTTGATGAGACAATCAAAGAGTTTGATTTCTCACAAAATCCTGACGAACCTTGTGTGTACAAGAAGGTTAGTGGGAGTGCAGTCG